>JANSVA010000217.1:10941247-10964878 GCA_025504915.1 Erythroxylum reticulatum
GATGAATAAAGTGTATATAGTAAAAGTGAATGAGAAATGGGTTATTATGAAAGCAAATGATGTTAAAAATGAGAATGTGGATAAAATCTGAAATTTGGTAATATACCCAAGATTGTCAAGAACATGCATTGTACTTATTCCATATACACACGTATGCATAAATGAATGCTTATAATTGAGCAAAGTTATTAATGTGTATGTTCAATGTGTGTATTGTATAATTTTGATGTGCAGGATAAATGTCTGCATTCAAACGTTTCCAGATCATGGAAGCTAATGCTAATTTGAAGCATACTGTGAGTCAACCTAGATAGTCTCATTTCATTGCTTGTTTTTTCTTTTTGAATTTCTGCATTGATTGACTACTGAATTGTTATAGGAATGTGATTATACTTATTTCAGATACTAAATGTTCAAGGCATTTGATGCATGTGATAAAATATTGGAAGTGCTCATTGAATGTGAATTTGACGAAATATGTGATGCATTACTTGATTCTTAAATGCCGGACCTAGTTTTCAATAAAAATGAAAATATGTACATAAATGAAAAAGTGATTCTCAACTTCAACATTGAATGTCAGACTAAGGTTCGATGATATGTAAAAGTGACTGAATGATGATATATGATTGATGCATTCCATTATATGAATGCATGAAACATAAATGAAGTTGTGACTGGAGTAGCCATCGAAAAAGAGCTTAAAGCTCATATTGTGAAAAAGAGCATAAAGCTCAAAAAGTGTATAAAAGCCAAAGGCTCACTATGTAAAATGAGCCCGGTATCTCCAACAGATACGGGACAATTATCAATGAGCCCGGTATCCACAATGGTTATGGGACAATTATAGGCACTTGATCACAAAAAAGTAACAAATAGAAAGTGAGTCTTATAAGCACCGCATATGCATATGAAAGTAGGATTTAAATATTTAACTAATTTCTGAATATGATATGTGTGAATGTGAAATGTGAAATGAATGATTAAGAGATATATGCTTAAGTAAATGTGTAATGTATGTGACTTGATCAGATAAATTGTTGAATTGTACGTGTTATCTGATTGAGTAAGACATCGAGGATGGTCACTCACTGAGTTCGCAAAACTCACCTAAAATTTGCAATATTTTTTAGGCTCAGAAGAGTTACCCTATTGGGCAAACAGGAGTATAACCACTGCATTCAAGTGCGAGGTAGGGTCGGGATCAGTTCACATCGACGTAGAATTTTTTAGTAATTTTTTTATTAAGGAATGTATTCCAAAATTGCGAATGCATTTATATTGTAATGACACTATGATTGTGAGTGGTTTGTATATGAAATGTGATTAATGAAATTCTAACAATCTGAAAAATGTTGGTAACACTTGTAAATGAAAAAAATGTTTATGAATAAAGTGGGTCAAATTGATGATATTTTTGAAAAAAAAATACATTTAGTTTTCGAGATTTTAACCATTCTAGCATGCCACCCTTGCGGGGTACGTATTGGGCATCACTTAAGATGTCCAGTATGCTTCTTGCGAAAGTAGGGTGTTACACAGGATTAAATGATTAGGTCTTCAGGGAGAATAATTAAACCCTTCTAAAATCTAGGATCGACACTAAATTGAATCAAAAATGCCTAAAGGACTAAAATAACAATAGAACGAATCCTAGACATTCATTCTTGATCATTTTTGTTTTATTGTTGCAGCTAATTTGTTAAATGTTTAAGTGCTCAATTTGATTTGATTGTGTTAATTACTAAATTTATTTTCACTCAACTCATATTTGATTACCTAATTTTTTTATTACTTTTCTTCTCATTCCAATCATTTTTCACAAACTTAAACAAAGTTAGGTTTATTTATTTTTAGTTAATTCCTTGTGGGATCAATACCTCGATTATTACTAGTTTATGATCTATATACTTGCAGATATTAAGGGTTTTATATTAGGTAAAATTTTCTTAACATGTTTTTGGCATCATTTCTGGGGAGTTAGTTTAGGACTAGTAGAATTCCATCAATCTAAGGAATTTCTTTTTCTCCTTTCTTGCGATCTGTGTCTGCACGAACACAAGAGTTACTTAGAGTTCAAAAAAAGGTTGTCGAAACTCTAGCACTTGATATCATAACACTAGGACAAGTAATTCCAAGAGTGAGATGCCAAGAAGAAACCAAAGGAATAATGATGGAGGAACATCATCAAGAAAACCAGTAGCGAACCCTAAAGGATTTCATGAGACCATGGTTCAATTCTACACATCAAGGCATCACTCGACCTCCGTTACAAGCAAAATCATTTTATTGGATCAAAAACAAAAAGCATGCAAGATTTGGCTAAAACGGTAGATTTCAAAGCTTTTTCAAAATCAAAACGCAACAAAAATAACATAACCAAATTAACATGTTTCAGCCATACATGATACTATATAAGGAAAATAATTTACATAAGAACAAGGTAGTAGAAATATATCGACCCCTTGCTGCAGCTTTGACTCCTTGCTTTTGTATCCTCTCTGAATCTTTGCTATAGCTTTGACTCTTTTGTATCTTTTCCTTTGTCAATGTATCCTCTCTTTGTTTTTGTATCCTTCACCAATCCGATCTACCACTTGTTCTTCTTGGAAAATTTGATTAACAAGATCCTTTGGTGGGAAAGGAAAACAAATATTTTGAGGAGATTTTTCTAAGAAGAAAGAAGCCAAAAATGAGACTCTTCTCATTCACGTTTCGACTATGCGTGCATAAGAGGAGAGAGTGAGTCAAAAATGCAAGAACACTTCTGACTCTCCTTGTCAATTTCGGTTATCTTGAAAGAAAGAAGTGATGTGCATCCAATGTATCACTTCATTCTTTAATCAATCCTAAAGAAGCCAATAAATGAGACTCTTCTCATTTTTTCAAGATGGTTATATGAAAAGATCAATAACCTAAATGAGACCTTCTCATTTTTAGTTATGGATGAAAGAAGGAAAAGAGAGTACATCAAATGCATCACTTCCTTTCTTTAATCAAATGAATGCTAAAAGGATGCATTACATGCCATCATTAAAAGACAACCATTAAACCATTTAATTATAATATCATTACTCCATTTAATGTTGATAAAAGCATGATAAAAATGATCTTTAATTTAGCAATTCAATGTTAAATGTGCAACTACACATTTAGGTATAAAAAACCAAAATATGCCCTCCTTCTTTCTTTAATAACTTTGTTTCAATTTAATTAATATAATTAATCAAATCAAACCAAAGTCAAACATAATATTAAACGTTCATTTGGGCTTCTAATTAAAGTAAGCCCAACATCCGATCATGAGCTTTAAAACCTCTATTTGTATTTCTTACTTTGTTTGATAACCTTCCTAGAAGTCAAGTAAGGAATCTAATTGGACTTAAATAATTCAAGCTCCATAATCTCATTAGAATTAATTCTAGCTTATTAACCAAATGTCCTTTCACGAAAGACAATTAGTTAAACTCTTGAATTCCTAAATGTTTTAAGAACACATGTTTCGAATAAAATGTCCAATTCCAAACTTTATTATGAATTATATTAGAGCCATCCGCACAATAAAGGTTAAAATTACCGTTTTCCCTTATGTTGGTTTTTCCTTTTAGATCTCCCGTTTTACTCTATATGGTGATTAACACACAAGATATCATCTTATTATTAAGACTTGATGGACAGCTAGTTCATCAAACTAATGGGACCATTTTAATCACCAAACTCTATAAAACATCTAGAAGTGATAATATCACTATAAAATCTTTATTTGAGTGAATGTTCCCCGATATATGTTTCAATTAATAATTCTAACATGTAGACACTAGATTGATACTCTGTAAAAATCCATTCTGATCATATCAAGAATTATAATGAAACATATATGAGTTCACCACATATCAAGATTGTGGTTCATAATAAAAGAATGCTAAAATATATGTTTTAAGATTAAAGTAGTGGCCCACTTTATTCTTTAAAAAAATACTTGATTCTAGATTCATTTAATAGTGCCATTATCGAAAGTTAACTACTATTTTTTTAAAACTCATTATTCCCTTCAAGTAAACTCTTTTACTTACACGAAGATAAATTGCAACACTACATTCTAAACCATAATCAAGCGACCAACTTGATTATTTGTGAAACAACTAATTTAGGTTCTAATAATATATATGTTTCCCATACATCCCTATGTATATGTATATTACTTATAAAAGAATCTTAGTTCCTTATGACTAGATATATAATGCTCATATAAATAAAACCAAACTCTTTTATTTTATTAATAATAAATATTTCATTACAAAAGTAACTGGAAGAAAATTAAGTTATATGTAAATACACTTGCTTTTCAGGGAACTATATTTTCATAAGCCTAACAATCTCCCACTTGCCCTAAAGCAAGTTGACATATCCCTCATTCTCATCCTGCTATGTGACCCTCAAAACTCTTTTGAAACGTCTTTGTAAATGGATCAATAAGGTTTTTCTCTGTAAGAATCTTTACCACATTCACATCACGACATTGTATTATCTCCCTTATGAGATGATACTTTCTCTCAATATGTTTGGCAGCTTTATGGTTCCGAGGTTCTTTAGAATTAGCCACTACCCCACTATTATAGTAATAAAGTGTAATGGTCGTTTCTGCCTCAGGAACTACCTCCAAATCATTTAGTAACTTACAGAGCCAGACTACTTCTTTTGTTGCTTCATGAGCAACAACATACTCAGTGTCCACTGTCCAATTAGCAGCATAATATTGTTTGATACTCCTCCAAGCTATGGCTCCACCTCTTAAAACAAATATAGAACTAAAAGTTTATTTTATTGAATCAACATCTAATTGGAAATTAGAATCTGTATATCCTATCGGAATAAGGTTACTTCCAAAGTAGATAAGCATTAAGTTCTTTGTCTTGCAAAGATACTTTAGTATGCAATTAACCGCATTTCAATGCTCCATTATTATATTGGAGTGGAATCTACTTACCAGTCCCACTATGTAACAGATATCCGATCTAGTGAAAAGCATAGCATACATTAAACTTCTAACTGCCAAAGCATATGGAATGTTATGCATGTGTTTGACCTCCTTTTAGGTCTTAGGTTCTTGCTCCTTTAAAAGTTAGATTCCATGTCTAGTAGGTGTGAAACCCTTCTTGGAATCTTGCATGGAAAACTTATTGAGCATGTTGTCAATGTAGGTTATTTGAGACAAGGTTATTAGTATTTTCTTACAGTCCTTTACAAGTTTGATCCCTGGAACATAGCTAGCCTCTCCTAAATCCTTCATTATGAACTGTTGTTTAGCCATCCCTTAACCGTAGATAACATTCCTAGATCATTCCCAATTAGTAGAATGTCATCAACATATAGGATTAGGAAAGTAATGCCTTCTTATATCCTTTTATAAACATAAGGCTCATCTAGGTTTTGTATGAATCCATAGGTTTCGATAGACTTATCAAACATAATATTCCAAGAACTAGATGTTTGCTTAAGTCAATAAATGAACCTCTACAATTTGCATACCTTATGCTTATTACCTGGCTCAATGAATCCTTCTAGTTGGGCTATATAAATGGTTTCTTCAAGATTCCCATTAAAAAATGTAGTCTTGATGTCCATTTTCCATATTTTATAATCAAAATATGTTGTTATGTCTAAAAGAATTATGATGGACTTAAGCATGGCAACTAGAGAAAAAGTCTCCTCATAGTCTATACCCTTACTTTGAATATAGCCCTTAGCTACCAATCTAGCTTTAAAAGTCTCTACCTTTCCATCAGATCCTATTTTCCTTTTATAAATCCATTTACAGTATATGGCTTTTACATCTAGTGGTAGATCTATAAGGATTCAGACTTCATTGGTGTACATGGAATCTATTTTTGATTCCATTGCCTTGAGCAATTTTTCTGCATCAACATCATCAATAGCCTGTGTATAAGTAAAGGGATTCATTTCTTCTTGGTCTAAGATGGCAATTATGCCTTCTCCTAGACCTAGATACCTGTCTAGTTGTCTCACAACCCTCTCATTACATCTAGGCACTACTTGATGTTTAATCTGCTCGTCTGATTCAACTCTTGAATCCATTTTAACATCTTATCTGCTATATCCCAATCAACTCTTAGTTTAGATGAAATAGATAACTCCTTTAGTACTACTTCACTTCTTCCTTTGTGATTTCTCACAAATTATTCCTCCAAGAAGGTCTCATTTTTTGGTATAAATGCCTTCCTATCCTGAGGATTGTAAAAATAATACTCTCATGTACCCGTAGGATATCCTATAAACAAACATACTTCTGACCTTAGTTCCATCTTTGTAGATTCAAGTCTTAGAACATATGCTTGGCATCCCCAAGTCCTTAAGTGTCACAATGAAGGCATTTGGCCAATCCATAACTCTTTAGGTGTTGTAAGCATCGATTTGGATTGAGCAAAGTTAAGAAGATAAGTTGTCATTTGTATGGTATATCTCTAGAATGATTCTCGAAGGCCAGTATAGGACATCATTGATCTTACCATCTCCAATAGGGTCATATTCCTCCTTTCTGCTACACCATTCTGTTGAGGTGTTTGAGGAGCTGACAAGTTGGAAGCAATTCCATTTTCAATTAGAAATTATTGGAACTCTCCAGATAAGTACTCTCTACCTCGATCTGATCGAAGTTGTTTTAATGGCTTGCCTAACTGCTTCTTAGCTTCAACTTTGAATTCTTTGAACTTTTCAAAGGACTCACTCTTTTGATGCATCAAATACAAATAGCTATGTCTAGAGTAATTATCTATAAAGGTTATGAACTATTCATAACCTCCTCTAGCTTGTACATTCATGGGCCCACACACATTAATATGTACTAGGTCCAATGTGGATTCAGATCTGTTTCCTTTGGAAGGAAATAAGGCTTTGGTCATTTTTCCTTTAATACAAGATTCACAAGTGGGTAACGGATCATTATTCAACCTCTCAAGGATCCCATCCTTCACTAACCTGTTAAGTCTTTTCTAATTAACATGACTAATTCTTAAATGCCATAGATATTTTGACTTAATGCTAGAGTCATTAGATTGTCTTGGTTTTATTAATTATGTGATGTTTAGTGAGCTTGTCATAGTTTCTATAAAGAACAATCCCTGTTTAATTATTGCATTACAATAAAATCCTTATTCTCATATATTGAAATAACATTTTCCAAATATAAGGAATAAACATAATTTATCAGACAAAAAATAGAAATCATGTTCCTTAGAATCTTTAGGATGTAATATACATCCTCTAAATATAACCTATGACCACTAGGAAAGTCCAAGATGGTTACTCCCACTAATTCTACTGAAATATAAGATCCATTTGTTATCTTGACTTGAAACTGGCTTTTCCTTTGCTGGAACCTCTGCAAAGAATTGCTTCTTTGTGGCTTCTGAATCTAATATCCAAGAATCAAAATCTGCCATATTTCTAGTTCCTAACAAACTTAGGAAACCCATACCTTGTTTGCTTTTGAGGGACTCAAGGTAGACCGCAAAGTTTCTTTTCGAGTGACCTTGCTCACCATATTAGAAACTCTTTCCCTTAGTGTTCGCTATGGCCTTCTTTTTCATAAGTTAGACCTTGGCCCTTGTTTGGGCCTTCTTTTTTATTAGACCCTTCTTATTTTGCTTGCCCTTACCCGTGGGCTTATAAGAAAATGCTACATTAGCTTCTGGGCCATGAGCCTTAGTATTTAATATCTCCTCCGTACTTTGGAGGGTATTCATCAACTCACTTAAGGTGTAATCCTTGTTGTTGAGCCTATAGTCTAACTTAAATTAATGAAAAAGATAAGTTTAAGCTATTGATGATCATAACCATCTGTGTGTCTGCATCCATATTTGCCCCAACCATCTCAGTCTCAGTAATTGCAGAGATTACCTTAAGCATGTAATCCCGCACACATTTACCAAGTTTTTGTCTAAGATTATGAAAGGTTTGGATAGCTTTCACCCTTGCAGACCTGGTTCTCACACCAAACTTCTCATATAGGTGATGTACTATTGCACTAGCAATTTTCATGCATGCAATTTACTTTTGCAACATTCCGCTGACAGAAGCTAGAATATAACACTTAGTAGTCTTATCAGCATTCTGCCATCGCTCATATTGTTTGACTTGCTCAGAAGTTGAATTGCCATCCGAATGTGTGGGATCATTGTTTAATCCCTATAAAATTTATTCATCTTGAGGAACAATGTCAAGGTTACATCTCCATTCATTAAAATTCTCCATTTTCCAATTTGTTATTAGTCAAGAGCAAAGTTAGTGGACTCATATTATGGTTGATTATGTCTAAAAATATAAATTACTAAAACCTGAGCATACTAGTCAACAATATTAGGGCTTTGTATAAAATCATAATGCATGTATGCATGATGATAGATTTAACAAAACTTAAAAAATTTAAAACTTTATACGATGGTTATTTTTCTTATCTATAACGGGCTAGGTGACAGTAGGCCATCTTATCCATAAAAAAAACTGGAACCCTCTCACTTAAAAAAATGTCAAGCATCTTCATGCCTAACTTTTTCAGAAGTTCTATGATTTGGTCCATGCTTTTACCAACTGAGCTACGGTGGGCAGGTTATTGATAAAATATGTTGATTGTGTAACCATTTGATTCCTCCACTAAAGGTACTTACAAACCATGCCTCAGTGGGAGGTCACATTCGCTACCAATGAGTGGACTTATCCTTAAGGAGACCTAAACCATGCAAAATCTAGGATTTATGCCCTCTAGGAAGGAGTAACACTTCAATACATGCAAATGGGCCATCAGATGGAGATCGTGGAATCTCAAATGAGCATCCTCTCCTACTCAATCTTTTTGGGCTTTAATTTTTAATAAATACCATCTTTTCTAGATGCAATTTATTATCCATCCTATATTGTTTCATTATATATCTCATAAATAATGAATGCATGGCAAAGCCAGGGGTTGGTAATTTATAATATCACATACTATTTGCATCCATTTATCCATTCATCTCATGAAGTAATAAGCCACATTTAATTGTTCATCTTAGAACATAAGTAAAATTACAAGGCTTTTTGGCCCAAATGTTTCTTCTTGGATATGGATCTTATGCTTTGAACTCTTCATCCACATGACTCGGCCTATTCGGTGAAAAATGTGTAATGGCATTTTCATAAAATCGAATTTTGTCACTTTCAAAACAAAAATTCTAGCACTTGTTTTTCATCCAAACTGAAACTATGGCAATACGAAAACAAAAATTCCAGCACTTGTTTTTTGTAAATCTGACACACAAAAAATATTCTAGCACTTGTTTTTCATCAAATCGAAACTTTGATAAAACAAAAATTCTAACACCTTTGTTTTCCCAAAAATTTGTTAGAATAAAATTCTAGCACTTTGGTTTTCATAAAATCGAAATCGAAACCATTACCTATTCTTCTCTTCGATCCACAGTTGCTCGATCTTCAATATTACAAATTTTGTAAATTAAAAAATCAAAGAAAACAGAAAAATGAAACCAAAGAGGAAACGTGACAATGATAGGCCATCCTCCTTGGTGCAAACCAAATGAAGAAAACTTACAAGGTGAAACTATATTCTATGGATAACTAAAAGAGCAAAACATACACACATATATTTCTATCACATAACAATATAAAAATACAAAATTTAATTACCAACCTATGCATCACATATAGGAATCGAAATCATGCATAATAAAATGGCTTTAGTACTAATTGTTGGATCGAAAACAAAAGCATGTAAGATTTAGATAAATCGGTAGATTTTAAAACTTTTTTCAAAATCAAAGTGCAACAGAAATAAAAAAACCAAATCAACATGTTTAAGCCATACATAATACAATATAAGGAAAATAATTTACATAAGAACAAGTTGGTAGAAATATACCGACTCCTTACTACGACTTTGACTTCTCGCTTTTGTATCCTCTCCGAGTCCTTGCTATAGCTTTGACTCTTTTGTATCGTTTCCTTTGTCAATGTATCCTCTCCTTGTTGTTGTATCCTCGAACAATCCAATCTACCACTTGTTCTTTTTGGACAACTTGGTTAACAAGATCCATTGGTGGGAAAGGAGAAGAAATATTTTGAGGGGATTTTTCTTAGAAGAAAGAAGCCAAAAATGAGACTCTTCTTATTTAAGTTTCAGCTATGCATGCATGAGAGGAGGGGGTAAGTCAAAAATGCAAGAATACTTCTTACTCTCCTTGTCAATTTTAGTTATCTTAAAAGAAAGAAGTGATGTGCATCCAATGCATCACTTCATTCTTTAATTAATCATAAAGAAGCCAATCAATGAGACTTTTCTCATTTGTTTAAGATGGCTATATGAAAAGACCAATAACCTAAATGATACCTTCTCATTTTTAGTTATAAATGAAAGAAGGAAGAGAGAGTACATCAAATGCAGCTCTTCCTTTCTTTAATCGAATGAATGCTAAAAGGTTACATTACATGCCATCATTAAAAGACAACCATTAAACCATTTAATGATAAGATTATTACTTCATTTAATGATGATAACAACATAATAAAAACCATATTAAATTTAGAAATTCAATGCTAAATGTGTAGCTACACATTTAGGTATAAAAAACTGAAATATGCCCTCTTTTCTTTAATAACTTTGTTTCAATTTAATTAATCAAATCAAACTAAAGTCAAGCCGAATATTAAATGTTCATTTGGGCTTCTAATCAAAGTAAGCCCAACATTCAATCATGGGCTTTAAAACCCCTATTTATATTTCTTACTTTGCTTGATAACTTTCCTAGAAGTCAATTGGGGAATCTAATTGGACTTAGATAATTGAAGCTCTAGAATCTCATTAGAATTAATTCCAACTTATTAACCAAATGTCATTCTACTAAAGACAATTAATTAAACTCTTGAATTACTAAATATTATGAGAATACATGTTTCAAATAAGATGTTCAATTTCAAACGTTATTATGAACCATATTATAGTCACCCGCACAATAAAGGGCAAAATTACCATTTTGCCCTTATGTTGGTTTTTTCTTCTATATCTCCCGTTTTACTCTATATGTTGAATAATAAATGAGATCTCATCTTGGTGTTAAGACTTGATGGATAGCTAGTCCATGAAACTACTCTCGCTAGTTTAATCACCAAACTCTGTAAAACTTCTAGAAGTGATGATATCACTATAAACTCTTTATTTGAGTGAATGTTCCCTAGTACATGTTTCAAGTAATAATTCCAACATGCAAAAACTATATTGATACTCTATAAAAATCCATTTCGATCATATCAAGAATTATAATGAAACACATATGATTTCACCACTCATTAAGATTGTGATTCGTAATAAGAGAATGTTAAGATGTATGTTTTAGATTAAAGTAACAACCCAACTTTATTATTTAAAAATATACTTGATTCCATATTTATTTAATAGTGCCATTATCGATAGTCAACTACTATCATGTTATGAAACTCATCATTCCCTTGAAGTAAACTCTTTTACTTACACAGAGATAAATCGCAACACCATAATCTAAACTATAATCAAGCGACCAACTTGATTATTCAACTATGAATCAACTAATTTAGATTGTAATAATATGCTTGTTTCTTGTACATCTCCATGTATATGTATATTACTTACAAAAGAATCTTGGTACCTTATGATTAGATATATAATGCTTATACAAATAAAACCAAACTCTTTTGTTTTATTAATAGTAAATTTTTTCATTACAAAAGTAATTGGAAGAAAACAAAGTTATATGTATATACACTTGCTTTCTAGGGCACTGTATTTAAATAACTCTAACACATTTGAGATTAAACTAACCTTTTTGAATATGATGCAAACCTATGATCAATTTTATGGGTTAGACAATGAAGATCCAAATGCCCATTTGGTGAGTTTTCTAAGAATATGTGATACTTTCCAATATCGTGGAATGTCGAAACATGCAGTTATAATGAGGCTCGTCCCCCTCACATTAAAGGATAGAGCCAAGGTATGGTTCATTCTCTAGCCCCTACAACCATCACAACTTGGAAGCAGCTGGTGTGTGCATTTTTAAATAAGTACTTCCCTTTTACAAAGATGACAAGGATAATAAAGGAGATTAAAAATTTCCAACAAAGTGATGTGGAGTCACCTTATGAAGTATGAGAACATTATAAGGATTTGCAAAGGGGATTTCCTTGCCATAACTTACCCAAAGAATTCTTATTGCTTTAACAATGGAGTTCATCCACCCACAAGCGACACCATTAATCCGATATCTGGAGGATCTCTAATGAGAAAAAATGATAAGGAAGTGGAGGAATTGTAAGAAGAGATGGCGACCAATAATTGTCTTTCAACGTTATATAGAAGTTGATAATAAACAACCTTCTGGGATTAGAAGGTAGTCATTACTGTTGATTCAATTGCAAAGATGTAGGTGAAGATTGATATTTTAATATGAAAACTCAATTGGATGAAAGCCTCATCATCAACTCTTGTTAAAGCAATTCAACATATATGTGAAATATGTTGACAAGAAAACCATGATACCATTAATTGCTTCTTGATGCAAACCAATGAAACAGAGCAACTCAATTATATGGGAGCACAATTTGGTTAATGGAGGGGGGGGGGGGGTGCGGCGCGGGCTTAATCGTTAACCTAACACATATAATCCTGGGTGGAAGAACCACTCGAAATTTTCTTGTTCGAACAATGTAGGAGGTCAATTTTGAAATCAAAGGCCACCTGGATTTCAACAAGAGAAATCCAATTCTACTGACTCTAAACTAGACAAAATTTTAGATAAGCTCATAAATATGGATGGCACTATTAAGAGATTAGAAGGGAGTTCGAACAAACAACCAAAATCCATGCCTCTTCCATCCATAACTTAGAAGTTCAAATGAGCCAACTGGTAAATACATTATCTACAAAAGGTATGGGCATCCTCCTTAGTAATACTGAAGCAAACCCAATAGAGCAACTAAAGGCAATCATACTTCTAAGTGCCAAGGTACTTGAGCAACCAGCAAAGACATAAACCATACCCCACCCAACAGAGAAAGACCAAAAAAAGAAGAAGGATGTTGCCATAAGTGAATACCCACCTTACATTAGCCCTCCTCCATATCCACCCAAGATTCTATATCCTTAATGATTAAAAGAGAGCAAACTGGGTAAAGAAAATTGAAGATTTCACAAAATAATCTTTCTTTCATCGAGGCATTATAACATATAACCAAGTACACTAAATTTCTAAAGGACATATTATCAAAGAAGCACACTTGGAAAGAGAACCAAACAGTAGTGTAACTAGTAGCTGTAGCTCCATAATCACCAGCCATATGCCATCTAAGTTAAAAGATTCGAGGAGTTTCATAATCCCCTATATTATTGGTGAATTCAAATTCAAAAAGTGCTTATGCAATTTAGGAGCAAGTATAAATCTTATGCCTTTGTTGATATTTAGGAAATTAGGACTTGGTGACATCAAGCTAACTTCAATATTAATTCAGTTAACTAATTAATCAATTAAAATACCATTTGGAATGGTGGAAGATGTTTTAATGCAAGTGTATAAGTTCATTGTCCCTATCAATTTCGTTGTTCTTAATTTCAAAAAGGTTAAGAAATATCCACTAATTATTGGATGGCCTTTCATAAACATAAGAAGAGTATTTGTCGATGTTTCTGAAGGTAAATTAACACTTCAGATTGGTGAAGATCAAGTGTAGTTCAATATTAACAATGCCTTGAAAATTTTGAAAGAAAGCAACACTTACATAAAGATTAGTGTTGCGGAAAAAAAATTTTCGAGAGTAAGAAGAGAGCTACTTTAAAGAAATTAGATTTATGGAATTTAAGATAGGTAAAGAAGCTGAGAAGGCAAATGAAGTTGAGTTTAAGGAAAATGTTGAGACGAAGGAGTCAGATGTTTGGAGACATCAAGAAATATTAGTAAGAACCTAACCATTACCACCTTCCACTGAGAAACCACCAACTCTAGATCTCAAACCTTTACCCACACACCTCATATACACCTTTCTAAGTGATGGTCAAAGTGTAAACATCATCATTTCCAATCAATTAGATAGGGAATAAGAGATTAGGGTGGTAATAATTGTTAAGAAGCAGATGAAGGCCATGGGATGGTAGATATCAGACATTCAAGGTATAAGCCCAAATGTCATTATGCATCGATTAAACCTTAAAGAATGAAGTCGAGAAATGAGGGAAAGTCAACAAAAGTTGAACCCTCACACAAAGGAAGTGGTTAAAAAGGAAATAACGAAGCTCTTAGATAAGGCTATCATATACCAAATATCTAATAGTGCATGGGTCAGGCCAATATAATGTGTATCAAAGAAGGGAAAAATGATCGTTATGGAAAATGAAAGTGGAGAGATAATTTCAACATGAACAATTATAGGATGGAGAGTTTATATAAACCATTGAAAACTTAATAGGGTGACTAAAAAGGATCAGTTCCCTCTCCCATTCATAGATCAAATGATCAAGAGAGTAACTCGTAACTCATTCTATTGCTTCCCAAATGGTTACTCGAGATACAATCAGATATTCATCTATCTTGAAGACCAAGAAAGGACCACTTCCATTCCCTTATGGTATATTTACGTATAGACTAATTTCCTTCAGGTTATGTGATGCTCCAACTACATTTCATAGATGCACGATGCCTACCTTTGTGGATATAATCGAAGACATTATGGAAGTTTTTGTGCATAATTTTTTAGTCTTTGGAGACTCTTTTGAGTAGTATCTAATCAATTTAGACAGAGTACTCCAAAGATGTAAACAATCACATATAATATTAAACTGCGAAAAGTGTCACTTTATAATGCATGGGGGAATAGTGATAGGGCCTAAAATATAGCACCAACGAATTGAAGTGGACAGAGCAAAGACTAAGGTCATAGAGAAACTCCCACCACCCATTAACATCAAAGGCACGCGAGCATTCCTAGGTCATCTAAGATTCTACTGCCACTTTATTAAAGAATTCTCACAAATACCAAGACCTCTAATGAATTTGTTAATCAAGGAAGTTTCTTTTCTTTTGATGGTAACTGTTTATCTACATTTGATCAATTAAACAAGGCACTAACATCAACATAAATCTTAACTTCACAGGATTGGACACTCCCATTTGAAATCATATGCTATTCGAGTAATTAAATTGTTGGTTATGTGTTGGGCCAAAGGAAGGATAAGAAGTTATATGCATTACATTATGCAAGCAAGATATTAATTTGGCCACAACTAAACTACACCACCATTGAGGAGGAGTTACTAGTGGTGGTGTATACATTTGACAAGTTTTGATCATACTTTTAGGCTTTAAGGTGATCTTTTTACCGATTACGTTGCACTTAAATATCTTTTTGTCAAGAAGGATGCAAATTTGATATTGAAATATGAGAAAAAAATAGAGATAAGAATATGGTAGTAGACCACCTATCATGTCTATAAGAATGGGAAATTGAGCATAGCAACACCATGGTTCCTGATATAGAAAATTTTATCGCTGGTGGTAAGCTACCTTCTGAATTATCATATCAACAAAGGAAGCTATTCTTACATGAGTGTACACATTGCTTCTGGGATAATCCAATCCTATATCGGACATATGCTGATGAAATAATAAAAAGGTGTGTTTTGGAGGAGGAGATGTCAAACATATTGATGCAATGTCATTAGGTCCTGTATAATGGACACTATAGTGTGAACATGACGACAACTCAAGCACTTGAATGTGGATTTTATTGACCGCATCTATTTAAAGATGCTCTGACATTCGTGGCATAGTGTGATAGGTGTTAAAGAGTAGGCAACATCTCAAAAAGAGATGAGATGTCATTATCCAACATCTTAAAAGTTAAAGTCTTTAGTACATGGTGACTCGACTTCATAGGTCCTTTCCCATCCTCCATGGGGAACACATACATTTTGGTAGGAGTGGACTATGTATCAAAATGGGTTGAAGTTGTGGCAAGTCTAACATATGATGGAAACATTGTGTTGAAATTCATTAAATGGTTATTCAACTGCTTTAGAGTGCTAAGGATAATTATAAGTGATGGAGGGGCACATTTCTGTAATAAATGTTTTGATGCTCTCTTTAAAACATATGGAGTCCACCATTGTGTTGCCAACCCATACCACCCATAAATAAGTGGCCAATTGGAGGTCATCAACCATGTTCTTGAATGAATACTGGAGAAGACAGCAAATAGTTTAAGATAGGATTGGGCCTTAAAGCTAGATGACATCTTATAGGCTTATTGAATAACTTTTAAAACTCCAATTAGGATGATTCTATTTAAACTAGTGTATGGTAAAGCTTGTCATTTGCTTGTTAACTCGTGTACAAAGTATATTGGACAATGAAAGCTTTAAATTTTGATTAAAAATGAGCGGGTGAGAAAAGACTCTTGCCACTGAATGAACTCGAGGAGTTTCACTTCAATGCGTATGATAATGTAAAACTATATAAGGAGAAGGTGAGGAATTCTCAAAAAGAAAGAGTTGAAGTTAGGCAATGCGGTATTGTTATCCAATTCAATATTGAAGATATTTTCGGGAAAGCCAAAATGAAAGTGGAGTAAATCTTTTACAGTAACTCATGTATTCGCACATGGAGCTCTCGAATTAGAAAATTTGAACAAGGAAATCTTCAAAGCAAATAGCCATCGATGAAAACCATATCTTGGGGAAGGATTTTGAAAAGAAAGGGAAGTAATTTCTTTCCTTTCAATTGCTTAAAAATGTTGCAATCAATGAATGGTTAAGGTAAGGAACCTAAATTATCAAGTTTCTTTTTAATTCTAGAATTAGTTTTTCTATCGTTCTTATATTGATTTGGAATAGTTTGGATGGAAAAAATTTGTGACATTGATGATAATATAAGCAAAGAAAGAAAGCTCATAGGTTACATGAGGATAGAATGATAAACAAAATAAGGGTATAAAAAATTATAGTATCACGATCATTATTATACATGCGTAAAATACCTTTTATCATTGTGACCTGAGTAAAATGCCCATTATCACTAGGTAAAATGCCTACTTTCATCGTTAAAAATGTCTTGGAATGCGAAAAAAATGAATTTTCAAGCTTTCACCCCATTTTATCCCTCTTTTCTTCACATTGACCCTTATATTAATCATTCTTCCCATTTTACTCACATTCACTTCTCTCTTTGGGTTTAGCCATTACCAAATCTCTCTCACTTCTTTCTACACTCATCTTAAATCTTCTTTGTTCCTCTTGCATCTTTCTCCTAAAATCTACCTCTTTCTACCCATATTTCATATTTTACAAAATCTTCTTACAATCTTTAGGGTGATTCCCGCAAGATTTGGAGTGATTTTATTCACCCACATTTTTGGGTTATGTTGGTGTCTTTTCTTGTGTTTTTAATCAATTTTTCCAGCTTTTCACATTCAAAATGGGTCAAAGAATCAAGCAAACCGTCAAACGATCACAATAAAGGAAAGGCACACTATCAGAGTGTGGTGCGTAAAATAGAGCAACAAACTTTGGAGCACCCTTTTTTATATATTTGAAAGAAGAAGGTATTCCATTCCAAAATATTTTTTCCATAAATGTATGTGCCTAGGTATTTTGATATTGATATCTTAGATACTCTTAGGTTCAAAAAAAGGGCTAAGAATTTAGGTAGTAAAATTTAATAGGATAAGTTCATTAATTTTACCTTTGTTGTGTATCAGGAATTGACCTTTAAAAATTTTAGTTCTTTTTAATTTGAATTGAATAACCCTACTAAATTTTGGTTTCAATTGCAAGGTCAACTATACCAATTTAATTATGAGATTATGTGTGAAATTGATGGATTCCCAGAATCAATCATAGTTGATCAACATGATAATTTTGTGCTAAGAGGTATTGGACCCAATTACTTGGGTTAGAAGACTTTAATGCTAGGAATGCACATAATAATGTTATTTGTAGTCTTGAACATTTGTCACTTTGTAAATTTTTATTCCAAACTATTTTTGATAAATCTGAGAGTAATAAGTATTCTGTAAAAGAACTGTTCATTTTATGGTGCATGGATAATGACATTATAGTTTGGACAACCACTCACATTTTTAATACCATAATTGCTACTCTTAAAAAAGAGCAGTAATCCTAGCATGGATTTTCTAGTTACTGTAATTGTTAACTATTATGGTGTAGATGTTAAGGGTCCAAATGTTATTATGCCTAAGTTTCTTAATCATCATCATTTAAGGAGGGTTTAGATCTTGATGGTCTAATATATGGAACTTCGACATGTCAGTTTCAAAACACATATGAAGCGCAGGATAGGGCAGGCTAGTTAGAGCTTAACACCAACTCAGCAATAAGTTGAAGAATCAATTCGTGAGAAGACTAAAGATGAGGAAGCAACAGGATGGGAGAAGGAGCTTCATATGGTTTAAGACAATATCAAACTATTCAAGGAGATGGAGCAAAAATAGCAATGGTAGTGCCGCAACGTCGAGACGATCAATAAAAACTTCATTGCTCAAGGCGTTTAGATCCCATATCTCACACCATCACCACTTTAATCATTTTAATGGGTTTCACAATCTAGCTCTTCTTTTTCATTTTTTTTTTGGTTTTTGTTTTTCTTATTAATTTTTAATTTCCTTTATGTGTTGTTGTTTCTCCTCACATTAAGGATAATATGTTGTCCAAGTGTGGGGAGGTTTGCATTATTGTCGTCATCATGAGTGTGAATTTTGCATGTCATATTGTTAGTTTCTTCTTAGGTTGATATGGTGTGTAGAATAAGTGTAAATTGTGTGAATGTGTTAATGGTTATAACTTGATGAAAATAGTTTAGCTTTGAACATAGTCATTGAAGTTGTAATAATATATTAGCTTGTGAAATTTATGTTCTAAGTATCTTAACTTAAATATGCATGTAAATTAGGATATGACATCAGTTTGTTCACCTTAGGAAATTTGTAACATACACTTATAATTATAAGTCAATTGAATGTGTTAATATCGTTAGTAGTATTTCATAAGGATGATTAGCTAAAAGGAAACGAGGTAGGCTATATGAAATGCTAAACAAATGTATGTCTTAAGTGAATAACTATTATGCTAGCCTTCGAGTTATGAATAAAGCTAGTAGCCAACTGAGAATGTGATATAGTTGAGTAATCAGAGACATTCACAACAAAATGTTTGTCTTCACATTAATAGGCTAGATTGACATTCCAACCAAGCTAATTAATAAAATATGACCTAGTTGAATAACTAGGGGACATTCATGATAAAATGTTTACCTTCATGTCAAAATACTAGGTCAATATTAAAGAAAATAAAAAATTAGCATTTTGATAAATAATCCTACCGATCTTTAAAAATATAAAGAATTTTCCTAAAAAGTTACTTAGTGATAACTACAATTTTGATTGAATACTAATTATCAATGTGTGTGTACAAGTGCTTTAGGTGAATTAATATGATGTTAATATCATGATTAGTATGTATATTCAATCCAAAGTGTTTAGCCATAATTTACAAAGGTTAATATGGTGAAACAACTTGAATGATTATTGTTTGAGGTTAAATTGGTTTCTTGAAGTTCGATGTCAATGTATCATTAGTGCATGTGCATGAATGCATGTGTTCTTGTTTGGTTTGTTTGGTGTGTTTAAGTTTGTATTTGTTTCTTTTTTTTCTTGAGGATAAGAAAAAATTTAAGTATGGGGATGTTGATAGTTGTAATTTAGATTATGTTTTAGTAGCTGTTTTCAAGGTGTGGATTAGATGATTATTTCACGTTTAGGCTTAGAATTATGTTAATGCTAGCGTTTGTTTATGTTTTTAAGTGCTATGTGATTTAGGGCATCATCTTGGACCTTAATCATATGTTCTTGATATATTTTGATATGTTTTTTAGTGAACGAACCTAGATAAATGAAGATTGAAGGAAGTTGATTGTTTCAAAAGACTCCTCCATAGTGCTATGATTGTGGCGAAAGGGTTTTATCCTGGGTAACAATTATGATAGAAGGTTTTAATGATATGTCATAACTATGACACCCCTATCATGATTATGACAGACCTCAACGGACACATTTTTCATCTATTTTGATGTTTGAAGGGTATTTTTCGGACAATGTGACTTGGGTAAGTGATTGAACCCAAGTTTCCTATACCAATTCTTGACAATTTTATGACTTTTATTATACTTCTTGACTCTTATTTTCAAATTTTGTGCTTAATTTAACTCTTGAGTGCTTGTCTTGAATTAATGTAGTTTGAGGGTAAAATTGTCACAAATAATCAGTAATTACATATTAGAACAATTGATACTACAACTATTATTTTTCATTGTAAGAGATTAAAGAATTGGAGCAAATGAGTGGAGACCAAAGCATAAGTCAACAAGTCAACGAGGGCAACAAGCAAGTTCATCACGACGAAGATGATATTTCCCCACGGAAAAATATGAAGACATACTAAAGAGGCCTTTCAAGAAAAGTTCACTGTGGCAAAGTGGAATGTTTGCGCCATGGTAAAAGCTGAAATTAACTGAAGAAATCTTTTGGGAAAAGTTCACTACGATGAAACCTTCTAATTGGACAAAACCTGGACCATTTTTAGCAAGCTAACTGACTATGCAACCCGATCCATCAATCCATTTTTATGAAAAAGACCTATTTTGGGCTAAGTTATAGATGGGGAAGGAGTCAACACACTATGACTATCATTCATCATCTCATACCACTCCATCTCCACATACAAACCATCATCTTCTCTCATCCATACAATTTTCTTCCACTTTTCGGCGTTGATTGCTACCATGGGTATCTCTAGTGGTTTCTCGGTTGTGAAGACTCATGGAGCTATGCATGGCTAGGCACCTCTCTCCTCTTGAAGATGTAGCAATGGCTTGAGTTCAATGGGCTTAAAAGAGGAGTAGCTTAATCCATGTTTAGCTATGATTTATGAACTCCTAGGTTTAGTATTTGTAATTTGTAGTTGAACATTCTTGATTAGAGTTTAATCAAGTGTTGGATATTCAATGTGTAGTTAGAATTTGTTGATGTAGAACTTTGAGCTTAAATATATGATGTCTCATATATGTCTATTTGTGATCTTATTGAATATCTTTTATCTTGCATAGTTATGTTTGATATTGAGTTGATTTGAGATCCCAAAGTGACTTGTTACATTGACTTACCCACTACACACACTAAGGGCATTCAACAAGGTCTTAAGAAATGAAGTTCATTGATTAAGACCTTAGGCTTAAAGAGTTCTTTAAGGTTTACCCATTTAAAACTTAGTGATTTCCACTCCCATCGAAAATTAATTTCAAACTATGATAGCCAAAGCTCATTTTCAAGAGGATACTATCATCATTTGATCATTTTCTTTATCTTTTGATTTTACATTCCAAAAAATTCAAAAATACATTTTTACACATTTTTCTTATAATTCCATTTAATTAGTTAATGTTTCCAAAGATTAAACCCCCTCCTTATCAATTTTTCTTGCATTTCATGACATATAGGTTAGCTTAGGTCTATTCATTTAGGTTTCGATTAAGTGAGATGACCCGAGGTTAAATCCTATATTGCAATCCTTAGATTATATTTTCTATTTGAACTCTAAGGGTTTGAACAAGATCAGGATCAAAATGGCGTCATTGCTGAGGAACCAAGCAATTGATTCTCTAGGTTAGCTTTTGGCGTTTTTACTATTAAGTGAGGTTAGGAACCTTTATTAGGATTACATTCTAGATAGTTTAGCTTCATACTTGTCAGTAGTATAGGATTCCATTTTCTTCGCATAGCATAAATTTTTGAAAACACAAACAAACAAGATACTGAACTTTTACATTTTTCATAGTTAAGCTTTTTTGCACCCATATAGTTTTGAATACTTCTTTGACTGCTTTTGATAAAGACCTACTTTACTTGTAGACATACTTGCATACATACTTTTATACACCTACGCCCTTAGATCCATCACATCTCACCTTTTTGTTTGACTTTGTGTGCTTGCAAGTAAATTTTGTTACATTTTATTTTCATTTGAATTGTTCCCGTGTATGTGTCGGAAAGCTAAACTTCTCCCATTCTACCCTAAAATTGAGAGATGCTTGAGAAAAATTAGAAAGGAGAGGAAAGAAAAAGAGAGAAGCAAAGTAGTTGTTAAAGAGGAATCTAATCAACCAAGTAGTTAGAGTGAAATGTTAAAAGAAGTGATAATGGCTGAGAACCCAGCTTTTTTGTAAATCCCAAACCTTAATGCTAATCAACCTAGGAATGGTGATAATGGAGGTAATGGGAAGCATGAGTGAGTTGGTGAGAATAATGGGAATCAAAGAAGGAGGAACATTAGGGAAGCAACTACCTCGGATGTGAATTATGATCCATTTACTGCTGCTTGTCTTAATTTTGACGTGAATTTTGAAGTTAAAGGATTACTCATCAACTCTCTTCCTAAATTTCATGGCTTGATAGGAGAAGATCCCTACATCCATTTGCAGTCTTTGTCCATGATTTGTCAGAGTATGAAACCTGTGGGAGCTTCACTTGATCAAGTATTGTGGAAGGTTTTTCACCTATCCTTGGAGGGAAAGGCAAAGGAGTGGTACATGAGCCTCCTAAGCCCTATGGAAAATGCCTACCATAGTTGGGCCAATCTGTGAAAGGCATTCATGGAAAAATATTTTTCAACCTCCAGAACTTCATTAATGAGGAAGGAGATCTATTTAGTACGTCAAGATTATGATGAGTCACTCTATGACTATTGGAACTACTTCCAAAACTTGTCTTGATAGCCCCACCATCAGATACCTGATGAGCAACTAGTGCAGTATTTTTATGATGGGCCAAAAAGTCAAGATAAAGGAATGCTGGATGCGGCATCGGGAGGTTCTTTGATTGATCTTACAACTTCAGAGGCATGGGATTTAATCAAGAAGATGGCTTTAAATCATCAACAGTACAGTGTTAGAGATACCAGAGGTGTACATAAGTTGGGAGCTTCGACAACATAATCCAAAATAATGGAGAGCCTGGAGTCTAAAGTTGACTCTTTGGAGAGTAAAGTGACTTCATAGTTGGCCTTCACAACTACAGAACTGTAAAACATTAATGTGCATCACAAACACCTTATATGGATCTTACTACACCCAGTTGTGATACTTGTGGGTCAATAATGCACATATCTAGTGTTTTTCCCGGTCATTATGAAGAGGTGTCCGTTATACGTCAAGGTCAGCCCAATCAGAAATGGGATCCCTATTCCAACACATATAATGATGGATGGAAATCAAATCTTAGGCTCAGTTGGGAGAATGAAGAAGGAAGAGGTCCAAATAGATTTCAACAAGGTGGAGGAGCTGGTACTTCCACAAACTAGTTCTACAACCAACAGCTAGCTCTGACTGTCCTACCAAAGGAGGACACTAATCAACTTCTGCATAATATGATGGCACTGATGAAGGAGGAAAGTATTAGGTCAGAAAAACAAAGCATGCTATATTTGGAGAAACGGTAGATTTCAAAACTTTTAAGAAATCATTACTTGCAGCGGAA
>JANSVA010000217.1:10974948-11021995 GCA_025504915.1 Erythroxylum reticulatum
CGGAATCGATCACGTCGCATTAGCGAGAGCGAGAGATTATATCAATCTATGCTCTTTTTTATCTCTCTATGAAGTTTAAGACACCGTCTCTCGTGTCTCACTCTATCCCATGATCAACTCGCGCTCGTTCTCTAAACGAAAATAAACGATGACCAAAGAACGAAAGAACCACCTCACTTTATGATATCGTAATGAAATATATGCAATTTTTAATGAAAATCAGTGTTTTGAAGAGTACTTTATGCTTCCATTTTTTCAGCGCATTAAAAACGTACGGTATTTTTCAATGTGTTCTTTAAGTGAAGTATAATATTTGTGATTATTTTTCAAAACACAAAATTTAATGCAAAAATTATTTTTAAAAATTTTAAAATGGGCATACATAAGTTTCCAGTTTACTAAGATTGCCTTTTTCATCCACTTATTTTTAATATTTTTGCTCATATACATCTAGAGATGTATAAAATACTAGTGTACCCTCAACACTACTTTAGGGTAATTTTTCCTTACTATTAGGTTATTTGATGTTTAATAATTTGGCAACTCTTTTCAAAATGAAACAATGCGTGGTTATTTTAGTAACATAATATTTTCTTAAATTCCATAAAAATGTTATCTTTTGTTTAGTTATGTAAAACCTTGATATCACAAAATGTATTCATATACATTAAACTTAATATACATATGATTATCCGATTAATGTTGATTTTCTTTTTCCATACACCGTGTAGGAAAAAATTAACAAATTATATGTCATGGGTAAAGCAACTAAGGAAGTAATAAACAAAAATTTAATGTAATTTACCATTTAATTTGGGTTACGTCCACAGGTTAAACTTCTAGTAACACTATAAGAAAAGTAGGAATTAGTGACGGAAAACTACCGAAATAAACAAAACCATCGGAAATTACCGACAAAAATCCTACTTCCGTCAAAAAATTGTGGGAAAAAATTTTATTTAGCGACGGTAGTAATATCCGTCGCTAAATACGGAGGGAATTCAATTAGAGACGATATTAAATACCCGTCGGTAAATAAGGTAGGAATTGTTAGCGGAATACTAAAGTTTTGAGTTTGCCGACAGAAAATTTCCGTCAGTATCTGTCTGTAAATTTTCAAGATAAATGTCGTCGTCTACTTCGCCTTTAGCATTTTTAAGTTAAAGAAAATGACATTGTTTGGTTTAATACAAAACGACGTCGTTTCGTTTAACTTATAAGGCACCCGAAGCAGTCCCCTTCCCCCCCACCTGCGTCTCATTTCTTCTTCTTGCTGCGCCTTCGACGTTCTCTGCTGCTGCACCTTTGGCGTGATCTCCTGCCACGTCTCCAGTGCTCTTCTACTTGTCGGCGTTCATTATTCTCTAGCCATTGTCGTATTTTCTTGGAGGTTTTTTCATATATTGGATGATAGTTATATTTGGGTATTTAATTTCTTTAGTTTGTTTGTGTATTTTGTGATTGGAAAACAACTTTAAGGTAGAAATTTTAGTGATAGAAGGAACAAGATGTGATTTTGGTTGTAATATTGGGGTGAATTTCTGATGCATATAAAGTGTTTGATGAAATATCTATTCTTTGAAAAATGTATTTATGTGACTATCTGAGTTATATCTATTTTGTTGAATTAGAGAATAATGTATTTGTATGACTATTTGAAAGCTATGAATAGTCTATAGAAAGTGGACTATGTAGGAGTCAAACATAACTTCCTTTCCTACATATCAAGTTATTGTTTGATTATTGGAGGTTTTATACTTTGGGTTTTGAACTAATAAGAATTTTTCATCTGGTGCTCAATGTTTATGTGAATTTAACCTATGTGTAAGGATTTAATGGAATGACAAAAATCTTGAATGTAGGTTTTATGGGAACCCAAAATATTCGGTTAGAAAAAATATTTTTTATACGATTTGAAATTTTGGTAACATAAATTAGATATATTTTTTTAGTAAATTTTTGTTTTGATGATTATTGCAAGGTTTAAAATCACATGTTCTTTGTTAATCTAATGACCCTTTTACAAATAGGACTAGTAATGTTATTCACATATTAATGACTAAAAATTTTAACTTTAAGCAACAGTAATAATGAGTTATAAAGGATAATTGAAGGCAGAGAAGTGTGTGAGGGAGCTATTAGAAGGCTAAAAAAAGGACATTTGAGGAAAATTGAATTAGAAGGGAAAATAAAGCAAATGGACTATAAACTTAAGCTCGCTATGAATGATAACAAGCGACTGAAGATTATATTAATGACATATCTCACTCTTGCTTTGATGTTGATATCTATCATTGTCATTTTCTTCACTCTCTAGACTAGGAGACTAGTGGGAGAAGTAAATGTTTAACAAAGTATAGAGGGACTTGTATACTTGACAACAAGGAAATGGTAAATAGAATTGAGATGAACAACAACATAAGATAAAGAAGATGGAATTGAGATGTAGAAGAATGTACCACTGGTATGTTGTCCTTATTGCTAGTCTTTAATAGCATTCAAGAGGAGGAGTGAACTGGTTTTTAGTAAATTTAAACAATTGTTTATTATTTAATATAAAAATTTAAAATTATCAATTTATGATAAAAAGTAACTTAATATTAATCAATAACATAATCAAACAATAATTTGAAGACTGTAGGAGTAGGAGTAAAAGAAAGGAAAGGCTAATTGTTTTGGTTATCTTATTTGTCGTCAGCTTATTATAGCTCCATCATCATCTTCCTTCACGTACTTCAGGAAAATCCTTTTGCGTGTTATTTGAGGTAAATGATTTTCTTAGTTACTAGGTTTTTGTATACTTGGTTTATTTTGGGTATTTGTTTGCGGTTTAAACTTCCCATTTAAACTTCCTGCATTTTTAATATAAATGGCCTGCACCAACCAAAACTTGTTTGTGGTATGAACTTCGATTTATCAATGAATTAATTTAGGATGGGTTTAACTTATGTTATAGTTCCAAATATCTTAATTATGTCAATCCGTTATTTCATTGATGCTCACTTAAATGATTAGGTTCTTTTTAATTTTCATGAGTGAATCTTTACATGCATCTTTTTTAATATAATAATAGTTTTCTTCTAAACATATTAGATAATTTGTATATGTTACAATAATTTATTAAAATAAGCATTCGTATTTTTATGAATACTTATTATATTTGGCACTAATACATATTTAATTTAGGTTAAATATCAAACTTCTAACATTAATTGTCTTCTAACAAATACGATTACAAACCAAAAAAAAGGTCTCAATAATTTTGATCTTAACCCATCATCCTTAACCCATAACTCATGATGTAGCTCCCGTGAGGCTTATCGGTAAAAAATACCACGAGATTAGGAGTCACAACGAGGACTTGTTTTCTTGATTCACAAGTGTTATCTTTGGTGATTAATTCAATTGGTTAATATTGAGGGGATGTTATATAATGTTTAGATGTTTTGTAATCTTTGGCGAACATAAATAATACTAACTATGGAATCACTGTTTTAAATTAACAATTTTGCATAAATGAGTAATGTTAATAGATCTTGGATTTATAGACGATTAACACCTGATGGTTTCATTAATCTTAAGCTTGTTGAGGGAGTTGAAGCTTTTATTCATTATGCATGTGCTCAACCTGCATATATAGATGAGCCACAGATTAGATGTCCATGTAAAAAGTGCAAACACATTCATTTCCTTCCTATTGATGAAGTTAATGGGTATTTGTTGAGAAAAGGGTTTGTCCCCAATTATTTTGAGTGGACACAACGTGGGGAACCATTGAGTTGTGACACCTCAAGGGTAATCAAGTACAATCGTCTGTGAACTTAAATGAGTTTAAAGGGGGAATCGGATTTAGATCAAATAATGTGGATGGAAATGAAAATCCTTACATGAAAATGGTTTATGATGCAGCCAGTTATACCTTTCAAGAAAATATAGAAATCTTGAAGAAGAACCAAACTCATATGCAAAATAGTTTTTTTGACTTACTACAGTCAGTTAACCAAAAATTATGGCCAAATTATGAGACAATGACTCTATTGTCTTCAATCACTCGAATATTGAACATGAAGTCTGAAGGGCATATTTCAAATCGTAGTTTTAATAAAATTCTTGAATTGTATAATGAATTATTTCCTCCTGATCATACCATAGTTGATAGTTTTTACAATCTAAAGAAACTTATTAGAGGTATTAGTTTACTTGTTAAAAAGATTGATTGTTACAAATTGGGATGTATGTTGTATTGGGGAGATGATATGGAATTACAAGAGTACAAATTTTCTGGTCAACCTATGTTCAAACTTAGAAAGCATTCTATGAAACAAAAATTAGCACCCTAGAAGCGAATGTATTATTTCCCGCTAACTCTGAAACTTCAAAGACTATATGCTTATGATGTTACTACATCTCACATGAGATGGCGTAATGAACACGAACAGGAAGATGGAATAATGAGTCATCCATTAGATGCACTGATATGGAAACATTTCAATGACACACGATTTAAGTTTGCAGCTTAAAATCGAAATGTTAGGTTGGGATTATCAACAGATGGATTCCAACCTTTTGTTCAATTCAGCTAGCAATATTCATCATGGCCAATCATAATTAATCCTTATAATTTACCTCCACAGATGTGTATGAAAGAGGCATATACGTTCTTGACAGTGATTATGCCAGGGCCTACAAATCCAAAGCATAAAATTGATGTATTCTTACAACCATTGATATCTAAATTGCAACATCTTTGGGAATATGGTGTTTAGACATATGATATGTCTCTGAAATAGAATTTTGTGTTAAGGAAGACTTTAATGTGGACTATTAGTGATTTTTCAGCATATACCATGTTGTTTAGATGGAGCACAGCAGAAAAATTAGTTTGTCCTTATTGTACTAATGATACTGATGCGTTTTATATTCCAAACGGTGCAAAACATATTGGTTTGACAATCATAAAAAATTTCTTAATCCAGATCATCCATTTAGATGCAATAAACAAAATTTCATTAAGAATAGAATGGTAAAAATAACTCCTCACCCTCATAAAGCTGGTGAAGAGATTTTGTAGGAGGTGGAGGAATTAGGCTTGTTGAAAGTTATAGAATTTGAAGCTGATGAAGTAAATACAAACATTAGTAAAAACTTTAGTTGGAGAAAACAAAGCATCTTTTGGGATTCGTCATATTAGAAAACTAATTTGATACGTTATAATCTAGAGGTGATGCATATTGAAAAAAATATTTTTGTTAATTTGTTCAATACCATAATGACATTAAAGGGATGACAAAAGACAATGCAAAATCACGAGCTGATTTGCAGCTTTTTTGTAGAAGGAATGAGTTACATAAAGATCTTCACACTGGTAAATATCCGAAAGCATTTTACACGTTGGATAAGAAACAAAACGAATTTTTTTGTGAATGGTTGAAAAGTCTAAATTTTTCTGATGGTTATGTTTCAAACTTGACAAGGTGTGTGGACATAAGGAAGTACAAATTATTTGGGATGAGAAGTTATGATTGTCATGTGTTTATGTAAAGGCTAATTTCAATTGCATTTCAGGAGTTACTAGCAAATAAGGTTTAGGAAGTAATAACAGAATTAAGTTTGTTTTTCAAAAGTTTAACATCATCTGAAATCAAATTGGCTAAAATGGAAAAACTAGAAAGGGAAATTTCAGTAATTTTGTGCAAGTTAGAAGGGATTTTTCCTCCAAGCTTCTTTGACTGTATGAAGCATCTACTTGTGCATTTAGCACATGAGGCAAAACTATCCGGTCCAATTCAATATTGATGGATGTATCCATTTAAGAGGTAATTAAAAAATGATTTTAATTAAAGTAATAAAATGTTTTAACAACTAAATTGTAATAACCCTATCTGTTAATATAGGCATTTCCATCACTTAAAAAAAATGTCAAAAATAAGGCTAGAGTTGAAGGTTCGATATGTAGTGCTTATTTAGTGGAGGAAGCTAGTACATTTTGTTCACATTATTTTGAGCCGCATGTTCACACAAGAGAAAGAAAAGTTCCTCATAATGAAGATGGGGGAGGGACGAGTGATGCTAATGGTAACTTATCAATTTTTACATATCCTGGACGAATATATGGATGTTCAACAAGAAGAATATTAACAGAGGAAGAAATTAAGACTGCCCATGGTTACATTTTATTGAACTGTCAAGAGTTTCAACCTTTTGTGCAATAATTTGAAATTGATTATTTGGGTTTTGAAATTTAGTGTTGTTCATAACTGAAATATATAATAATTTTTTAAGATAATATTAAGAATTGTTATGGGAGCTAATGCCAGAAAAAATACAGGATGATATCAATAAAGAAATTGGAAGATACTTTTGTCAATGGTTCGAGAAATATGTAAGTTTTTACTTACAAATATTGAAATGATTGAATTATAAGAATTAAGTGTTCAAATGACATTATACTCTTTGATATGATAATTTCTTTTATGTAGGCCTTAGAAAATCTAATAAAGAACAAGTTCATATGCAATTTTACAAAGGGACCTCTGCAAACTGTTAAATCGTATCCGGTGTATTTCATTAATAGATACAAATATCATATAGAATATTATGGTCATAGCATGGCAACAATAAATAGTAAAGTTTGCATACAGGGAGAATTGATGGATTACTATGGTAAAATTATTGAGATACTTGAAATTGAGTACCCTGTATTTCCAATAAAGCAAAGTGTGATATTTAAGTATGACTGGTTTGATCTAACTCCAAATGTTGGCACAAAAGCGCATAGCCAATACAATCTAGTTAAACCAATACAATCTAGTTGAAATCAACAACCAAAGAAGATTGAGACAATCTGAACCTTTCATGTTGGCAATTCAAGCAATTCAGGCATATTATGTCCTTTTTTTCTAGCTTACAATGAGATAAGTCAGATCAGTTGATCGTTTGTAAAGTTAAACTTATAGGTGTTTTTGAATCATATGGAAAAGGAGAACGGATAATCGAAAGTGAAGCATTTCAGGAAGATCCTTATTAAATAAATGCATTTGTCACATGTGACAATAATGAACCTTTGAACGATCCATCTAACAAATATGTTAAAATTTCATCTGGAGAGGATGACGACGACCAGAGATTTGAGGAGGAGCCAGAGTTTGATTCTTATTCTCCAGAAAAAGAAGATGATTGTAATTTACAATTAAGTTATGATAGCGATTAATTTGTGTTTGTAATTGAATATTGTATTCAACAAATCAATTGTTTCCTTTTCAGTATATTGTGTAAAATATTGAATTCAAATTCTTATATTTGTAGAAAATCAATCAAATATTCCTAGGTGATGTCTAGATTGGATAGATTAATTCATATCATTAGGCACATTGAAGATGTATAAGTGCTAAACTAGACTGCTTTCACTTATCATCTAGCTTGGAGTTGAACATATCATCATTTTATTCTAAATCGACATTTGCAGAATATACCTATTAATATTATTAATCAAAGAATGTCGACATGGCAACTAGTTCTGGATGGTACTAATTTATTCCGTTGGGAGAAATTTGGCAAAATTATCCCTACCGAAGGAATAAATAATGAAGAAAAATCTCCAATTCATACACTAATGATTGTTTGCCTTCCACAACCGATCTTCTGCTTCAAGGTGTTGAGTATCATCTGACCAACCTTACTTTCCTTATTATGTACATCTCATTTCCTTTTATTAAGCTATTATATATATTCACATTTGATGGTATATACTACATGTTGTTTTAAGCTTCCTTGAATCTTGAAGATGACATGTATACCTATAGAGGTAGAAGCAATGTCACAACGGTCCATAAAGGATTAAAGAAATCGACTGTTTTGAAAAATTCATCAATTCCATAAACCTTGTTTGGATATTCACGTATGTATGTAACTCTAATTTTGATTCGTTTAACGGTTTACTAATCTAACAATATCTAAGTTCTATACTGATTGTATTTTAGGTAAACAGTTTTGCACTAGTAGTTCATATGAAGAGTTTGTCTTCATACTAAATATGGCGACTCATTCACTGTATCCTCTATAAGTTTAGCTATAGCGGAAAAGTTGTTGCAAGAAGGTGTTAGAAACCCTACACCAAAGGGAAGAACTATCACTGTTTCAATTGGTGCCTTCAAACATGTAAGGACCCTTTTCGGGAATCTAGATATCGGGGACTCATTTATCTTTACCGACTCTTATGTCACTTAAAATCTTAGAAAATAATTATATCATTGTTATTTATCGATGTAATAAACTGGATTTATCTTGAAAGTTGATTTATTATTATATTTGTAAGAATTTGTCAAACAACCTCTCTACTAGTTAGGGGTCAAACTGTGTATTATTGAGTGTGGACTGTTATTGTTCTTGTTTTATAACTGTAAGAATTGTTAACCTTCTAATTCAAAGTTTATACTTGAATATTATATTCAACAAATTGTCTTATTTCCCTTTGAATATATTATATAAAATATTGAATTCAAATTCTTATATTTCTAGAAAATTTAATAAAAAATAAAATTCATGTTGAAATATGCCACCAAAGAGACAACGTGATATAATGTGACTCAGGTTCGGACAACGATTCAGAGGTACTTACTGTCAAGGTGAACCATCACACTCTGTAGTTGCTAAATCACCTCCTCCCCCTCCAGCTACTACAGTTGCAGATGATGTATCACCTAATGTTCCTAATGATACACCATCCACCACTCCTACATCATCCACTACCCCTATAGCAGATGAAGGAGACGACCGCCAGCCTAGAGCTGAGGGATCTGATGGAAGAACTTACATAACAATTGTCAATAATCTATAAGTGAAATTCTATGAAACATTATATGTTTATAATTAAGCTATAGGTTTAAATTTTTGAAAATAGTATAAAATTATTTGTTTTTATAATAGGTTGATGTCGTCTGTATTGTGCTCTAAAAACATGACATCTAAATGTAAAGAGAAGATTGATCATAAGGGTTATGTATGGAAGAATATCTCTCAGACCACAAAGATATTTTACTTTCAAGAGTTTAAGGTATAACAAAAATTATTTTCTTTTTTAATTGATTTGTATACATTAATTAGATAAATATTATTACATAATAAGGATTTATCGAATTTTTTTTCAAATTTTTTTGGGATTTCGAATTTGACGCGGTCATACATAAAGTATAGAGAGACGATCATGTACACATTATCATAACTTTATTGGTACGATATACAAGGCTGGTGTACGACTGCCTTATATTTCTTAGAAAATATGGAGTCGTTGGTAGTAGTATTGGACATCATCTAAGACAAAGTCCATTTCAGAGCGTAACTCGACCAACAGACGTGGAGGACAAGGGGAGAGAGTCTTCCCGTACATACGGGAGGATCAATTACTCACCACGAGCATACAGAGAGACTTGTAAGTATCTAAACTTTACACTTATGATTTAATTGATTTACTTTGCATGTATTTCAATTTAAATTGATGTATGAATTTTTAGAATGAAAATATATGTATTATGGATAATGATAAGGGTATAAATGTTTGGTGCCATATATGGCTATGTTGAGTTATTTTCTTTGTTCAATAGGGGATAAATATTATAAAAATGAGGAAACTCTGCCCAAATTTTTACAAATTCTAGTTCACTTATAACATTTTATTCTTATGCAGGAAAAGTCTATGGGCATGAGGCCTACATCCCGTTAGCTCTTTTTTCACACTCATACTAAGAAGCATGATGATATGTCATTCATCAACACCCGATATAGAGAACTTAATGTGTGTGAAATTTACGCTTTAATATTAATTCTTAATAATTATTACTTACTAATATAAACATTGCTTCTTAATAGGACCAAATACAAGAAAGTATTTAGCAACAATCTCAGCACGAACAAGCTGTTGATGAGAGTCCTACATATCTTGATGCAGTGGGTGGTAAGGATCGTCGTGGAAGGATCTTCAGGTTATGTTCATTTGTAAACACATGTTATTCGTAATTCTTCATGTCCAGCACAGTAACATCTAGTAGACAGTCAATAACTAATAAAGTCAATGAGCTTCGGACCAAAGTGCAAGCATTGATGGAGTACATAGCTCAGCTAAAACTTGAGGTGGATAAGTTGAAGGGGAGTGGTAGCACCTCAGAGCATCCGTGGTCACTAGGACAATAGGATTGTTGTAGTCATTTGCTTTGAATTACAAATACTTATTATGTACACTATAATGTTTTTATTACCAATTAAGATAATTTTAACTTTATATCATCAATCAACTTTCTATTTAAACAAATTAAATATATAAACAAATCAAAATATTATACACAAATAATTCATATCTGATGAGATTATGCATTAATCATAAGATCATGAAATAAGATTTAACATTAGGATTTTTAAAAAAATTAAAATTATTTACCGATGGACAATATAAGTATGTCGATAAAATCTATTATAATTACCGATAGAACATTACAAACTGTTGGTAAAATGTAAGATATTTACCGACGCAACAAAGAGTAACCGTCGGTAATATCGACAGTCGTCGCCAACTTTAATGTCAGGATTTGCTAAATTTACCTATGGACTTTTCCTTTCTGGCAGAATATTTGTTGACGGTATTGGTTATTCTGTCGGTAAAATTTTCGACAATTATGATCGACTGTCGTTTGTAGGTAAATTTACCAATGGTCACAGCCAACTGTCAGTATATTCACGGGCCGTTACATAAAATGTCCATCGGTAAATTTAGCTATAACCGTTTTAACGACGCCTTTGTCCGTCGATTGAATCCGTCGCTCATTTATATTACCAACAGAATCTATCTACTAATTTTTTATTAGTGAAAGATTTAAACTACAAGAAAAATGTTGCTTAACGACGGATATTACCGATGGAATCTAAATGTTTTCTGTCAGTAATATCTATCACTAAACGACATTTTTCTTGTAGTGTAAATCTTTTACTAATAAAAAATTAGCAGGTACAATGAGTGAAAAATGACACAACAAAATAATGACACTTAAACACAAAGTGTTTCCTAATTTTATTATCTTTAAGATAATATCTTCACTAGTTTGTCAATCACCCTTTTTTGAAAAATGTTTTTAGATTCTATCGGTAATATCCATTGCTAAATGATAATTTTCTTTTAGTGTAAATCTTTCACTAATAAAAAATTAGCAGGTATAGAAAGTGAAAAATGACAAAAAAAATAATGAGAGTCGCACACAAAGTATTTCCCAAATTTATTATCTTTAAGAAAAGATTTTCACTATTTTGTCACTCACCCTTTTAGAAAAACATTTCTTAAAAATACCTTTAAAATTTCTCTCTCGCAATCTCTGGAATACACAAATGACTCCTTAAATTCACTTTTTTTAACTTACCACACATCACTCGCATATGTATATATCATCCACATTAAAGAAAGAGGGAGGGAGGGTCGATTTATAGACCCTCCACTGCCTAGCTTGCTTAATGCAAATTGTTGTAGCTTGTCAATGCAAGCTTTGTTCTTTTTTTTTTAATAATCTTCTAATGCATTATGTGGCGGTACCCCATATAAGTGGATACCTCCTTACAAACTGTTGAAGTCATTTATATACAATAGTTTGTACCCATGCTAGTTGATTGATTTTCGTATCACTCTAAATTAAACGAGGTGATTTATGTGAAAAAATATTGTATCAAAATTATTTTTTGATATACCAATAAAAGGATTAGGATGTTTCAGAAACATCGTATACACATGTAGAGTGGAGTCTTAGTAAAGATTATGTTTGTTTCAAATCATCGAGTGGATCAAGCAATGCAAAACCACCTATAAGCTTCCCCATTTGCCACCAAACCCATAATAGAAATGTGATATATTCTCTACACTTGTCTTCACTAAACTTTGTCTTCGTAATTAATCCATATCAATTAAATGCATCCCTCATTTACTCATGACTACTAAATCAATATAAAACTTCTTGTAGTAAACATTTAAAAAATTGCATGTCCATTTCTCCTTCTTTATATTTATTGAAATTTAAATCAGCCTACATAAAAGTATTCAAACTCTCTACCAGCGGGCCATACACTTGAGTAAATACAAAACTTTTGATGATCCCTTTCGTTATAAGGATAGGATCTACAAGAGATAAATATCATCTAGCTGTCGAGCATGGTTTTTAATTCAATTTCATTTTCTCTTTTATATACATATATTTTCCACTTCCGACATTTTGTCAGGCTCACTCCATGCTCACCCTTGAAGAGGCCAGGTTAGCAAAACAAGTCTCTACTGGGTCAAATGCCGCCATGGTTGCCAAGGTGTTCGATGATAACTCCTCCTCTGACTATTACCCTCACAACCATGTTAATAGTGGTGGCTTCAATGATACCAATGGTGGTAGTAAAAAGACCCCACACCACAACACCAATAGTCGGATTTGTGGCCGAGTCGGTATTGGTAACAAGGGTGGTGGCAACAATGGTGGTCGCGGCAATAAGTGTCAGCATCTCAACCAATAACAGCAGCGACAACCATGGATGGGGAGTAGGCAACAATGGCCGTGGCCTTTCTTGCCATGGGTTGTTCCTCTTTGTTCTTACCTAATAGCTCCATGAGCCAGGCCTAATGTACCATATGAGCAGGCTGGAGTTCTCTACCCACGCCTACAACAAGCTTACTCAAATTCATGGTTATGGTCATACAATATTGTCTCCCCCGAACCCACCTTTCTCTTTAAAAAAAGTCCTCCATGCTGCTAAACTTATTAAAAACTTAGTGTCAGTTAGAAAATTTAATAATGATAACTCGGTTTCTATTGAATTTGATCCTTTTAGGTTCTTTGTAAAGGAATTTCAGACGGGGATGCGTCTAATGAGATGTGATAGTCAGGGAAAGCTTTATCCTATCCTCACCACCAATTAAGCCACCTCATCATCTACTTTTGCAACTTTAGCACCATCTTTATGGCATGACCGTTTGGGTCATCCGGGAGCACCTGTTTTTTATTCTCTTAGGCTAAGTAAGTTTATTCAATGTAGTGGGACTCATAAATCTCACGTTTGTCATTCTTGTCCTCTTGGCAAACATGTTAAATTGCCATTTATTGCTTTTAAGTCACGCACTTTTTTCCCATTTGATATACTCTATAGTGATCTTTGGACTTCTCCCATTTTGAGCTCTTCGGGCCATAAATATTACATGTTTTTATTGGATGATTAGTCTAATTTTTTGTGGGCATTTCCCTTTTCTAAAAAGTCTCAAACTTTTATTACTTTCTCAACATTTAGAGTTTTCATTCACACTCAATTTGACCTAGAAATTAAAAACATTCAATGTGATAATAGCAAAGAATTTGATAATGGATTTTTTTGGGAATTTTGCAAAGCTAATGGTATATCCTTTTGTCTTTCTTGTCCTCATATTTCATCACAAAATGGCAAAGCTGAAAGAAAAATTTGTACCATTAATAACATTGTTTGCACTCTCCTTGCCCATACATCCTTACCATCATCATTTTGGCATCATGCATTAGACATAGCAACGTACCTTCTCAACATCCTTCCAAATAAATGATTAGCCTATCAAACTCCCCTTAAACTTCTATATCAAAAAGACCCATCCTATTCTTATCTTCGGGTGTTTGGTTGCTTTTGCTATCCTCTTTTCCCATCCACTATGATTAACAAGTTACAAGCCTGCTTTACCCCGTGTGTCTTTTGGGGCTATCCATCTCATCATCGTGGTTACAAATGTTATGATTTATCCTTTAATAAAATCATAATTAGTCGTCATGTCCTTTTTTATGAAACCCTATTCCCGTTTGCTAAGGTGTATACTCTATCTCCTTCCACTTACAACTTTTTAGAAGATGGTCCTTCTCCTTATGTCATCCATCATTTAGCCTGACAAAGTAGTCCAACTCAGGCTGAGCCTAACTCGCCTACTCCTTCTCAACCTACTGTCCATCAGCCGACTCACACACATAGCCCTTCCAGACAACCTGATCCTCCTGGCAGTCCAACTATCAATAACCCAACCGCCTTAGCTAACTCTTCAGCACAACTTCCTATTCCAACCCAATGATCGGTTACTCAGAGTCAACATGGGATCTTTAATCCTAACAAAAGTTATGGCCTTCTTCACCAAGTTCCCAAATCACCTCTTCCTCGTAACCCCTTGCCTGCCCTTCATGACCTAAAATGGAAAATGGCTATGGATGATGAATTATAATGCTCTTATTAAAAATAAGACGTGGGATTTGGTACCTCGTCCACCTAATGTTAATGTAATTAGGTCTATATGGATTTTCAGACATAAAGAAAAATCTAATGGTTCTTTTGAGAGGCATAAAGCCCGTCTTATAGGTGATGGCAACACTCAACAAGTTGGCGTGGATTGTGGCAAAACTTATAGCCCGGTGGTCAAACCGGCAACTATTTGCACTGTTCTCAGTTTAGCCCTCTCAAAAATATGGCCTATTCATCAGCTTGACGTTTAAAATGACTTTTTATATGGAAAACTCAAGGAAACTGTATACATGCATCAACCTATAGGTTATAGAGACCCAACACATCCTGACTATGTTTGTTTGCTAAAGAAGTCTTTATATGGTCTAAAGCAAGCTCCTCAAGCTTGGTACAAATGGCTCGCGAACTATATCTCTAGTTTTGGGTTCACTCATATCAAGTCTGATCATTCTCTTTTTATCTACCGTAAAGGTATTGCTATGGCTTACATTCTTCTGTATATGGATGATATTATCTTAACTACTTCCTCAAATCATCTTTGCAAGTTAATCATGACACTTCTCAGCTCAAAATTTGCTATGATGGAATTGGGGCTACTAAGTTATTTCGTGGGTATTGCTGTCACCCGTCATGCTGGTGGTCTATTTTTATCTCAACGGAAGTATGCAGAAGATATCATCGAACAGGTTGGGATGTCATCTTGTAAACCTAGTCCTACTCTGGTTGACACCAAACTGAAGATGAGTGCTACTTCTAGCACACTATATGATGATCCATCATTTTATCGCATTTTTGCAGGAGCCCTGCAATATCTCACTTTCATAAGACCTGACATGTTTTATACTGTGCAACAAATTTGTTTATTCATGTATAACCTGATGGAGGCATATATGAATTCTCTCAAGCGCATTGTGCACTATCTTCAGGGCACATTGGATCATGGCTTGCATTTATATCCATCTACAATGACCACACTCATTTCCTATACTGACACGAATTGGGGTGGTTGTCCCGATACTAGACACTCGACTTTTGGTTATTGTGTGTTTCTTGGTGACAATTCGATCTCTTGGTCATCAAAAAGGCAAGCTACTTTTTCTCAATCTAGTGTAGAGACCGAATATTGAGGAGTTGCTAATGTGGTTTCTGAGTCTTGTTGGTTACAAAACCTTCTTCTAGAGCTTCATTTTCCTATTCAGAACGCTACATTGGTCTATTACGATAATGTTAGTGCCACTATCTCTCAAGAAATCCAGTTCAACATCAACGTACTAAACATATTGAGATGGATATTCATTTTGTCCATGAAAGGGTTGCTCGTGGACAAGTATGTGTTTTGCATGTCTCGTCGTGCTATCAAATTGCAAATATTTTTACAAAAGATCTTCCTTTGGTTATTTTTGAAGACTTTCGGGACAATCTCAGAGTACGGTGTCTTCCAACTTCGACTGCGGGGATGTGTTAGAATATATGTAAATATAGCTAGAATCCTTCGTTATCTGGTGTATATATCATTAGGTGTATAATCGGTTATTTGTTTCCATAATTATAGCCTAGGATCAAGCTAACGTCTTTTGTATATTACTGTTGGTAATCAACGCAATGAACAAGGAAAATCACCTTCTTTCATATACATATATATATACATACATTTTTATATGTAGTTGATTAGGAAAAGAGCTTTCATCGAAATTATAGAGTATATTTTGAATAATTTGATTCACGATATGAATTAAAAAGTAGAAACACAAGAAAACATTAAACATTTGCAAGTTTTGTAGAGTACTAAACTACTTTTATATTAGTCAATTGATCAGTAGTTGCATCAAGCATCGGTAATCGAACATTGTCGTATAGCATTGATGCATGTAGAGCACAAGAATATGTAAGCAATATTGTTGAATGTGAATCTTACATTAGCAATACATGTTTGCCTTGGATAAATATTTTAGGATGTGACCCTTTAGCTATGTATATATTTAGGGGTTTGTGACATTGATTTGATTCCCATTTTGACTAGTGTACATACCATACCCTATTTTTGTGTGGCAATTTTTGCTGAAATTTTATGTTCAATCCAAAACCAGAAGGTCATATACTAGTATAATATTCTTCTAAAGCTTCAACTTGAATGGTCTGATTGCTCTTATTCGAATATTTTTTGTGGTCTTGTGGGCATAAGGTTTTTACCTTAGGGATCGAATCTAATTATAAGTATGTTCGACCACAGTTTTAAGCTCTATACCTATTCATAAAATTATAGGTGAGTTTGGTCCTCCATGTAAGTAAGATGAGAAATCTTTTATGTGTACATATATATTCTCTATTATTAATGTTGTCTATGTAAGAATCGAAGTTCTAAAATTATAGCAACTTTGGATCCCTACGTAAGTTGATAAAAATGAATGTCAAACACTAGAAACAATTTAGTCCGATTAACCAAAAAAGGAAAACAGTCAATTCTCATAACTGAGACCTTTCGATAATAGTTATAAAAATCAAAATGTTAACTACACATACATAGAAAAGATAAATCCCTGACAGATTTTTGATTGCCCTAGCGTGAATTGAGGATCAAATAAGAAACACTCCAAATCTGTATGCTGCCCTATCCAGAGCAACATGAATAGTTTTGTATGCTATTTACATGCAAGTTAGTTATGTTTTTAGTTTTACTTGAAATTACCTTAGGACTTTTCTTAAAACATAGTAAAGAGAATAGAACCAATTTAAAACATAAAAAAATAATAGAGAATGCATTTGTTTAAAAAAAAAAACTACAGGAACGCATATATTGCTAGAGAAAACTATAAAATGTGATTATCTTTTTGTTCAAACTGTTATTGTGTTAGATGGTTCTAGTTTATACCATGTTACTTGTGATTGCCAATTAAATATAATTGTTTTTAATTATCATTTTTAAGTTTGAAATGATATTATTATGTCAATTTAATCTTAGAGAGAATAATTTTAAGAAGCGGTATTGGTGGGGTCTACGGTAATTGCATGACCTCACATGCCTGTCTTAGCAGAATACTTTCCACCGCAAAACAACTCAGAAAGTGTGTCCCACAAAATTATGCGCCTAAGCTAAATTAGATTTGGCTCTTCTCCGATTCATATCACCATGTCTACTTGTAATCCTATCGATATGCACTCACACATAGCTTTCCTTCCAATGAAACACACAAGTTATTATTTGTAGATTTTATGAAAACATGAAGGGTGCTTAATAACTAATTTGAGGAAAGTAATATTTTGCATTCAAGATTCTTTACAAAGGATAGCAAACTAAGATTAACTCGACCTTCCAATATGTCACTTATTCAACTAATTAATTAATTAATTTGATTCTGATGTTGAGATATTTTCTTCTTTCTTTCTTTTTTTTCAAATAGGAAGCCAATCCCTAAGAAACTGCAAAGCAAGATTTCTAGAATCTAGAATTTTTTAATGGGGATTGCGGTCTGACTCTATAAATGTTTATTTTGATAATTCTGCATTTCTTATTGTTTCCTAATAGAATTTTTACAGCTTTTGGATTGTATTTACTAGACATTGAAACTGGAAAAACCACATGCAAATGCGGGACCACCTCAATTACAAACTATATACTTCCCTTATCTGTTTGGTCTTATTTAAACAGAAAATATTTTAAATAACATATAGCTCTAGCTACCAAGAGCAAATTGCTCAATAGATTGAGACAATAGCTGCTAACCATTAAGAAACGTGTATCACATTAGAAATTTTAGGTTTCTAGATATTGAAAATTCAATATGATATAAAAAAAAAACAATATGCAGACAACATTATTTAGTATGAATCAATTGCAACAAAACCAAAAAAAAAGTAAACAAGAACAGTATGCAGACAACATTATGTAGTATGAATCAATTGCAGTAAAACAAAAAAAAAAAAAGTACATAAGAAGTAACATGAAGCAATCTTTTTACTCTATTTTTAAAGCTTTTTTAATACAATCCTTTCTTAAACTTTACAACTTGAAATAGATTTGGCCAATGCCGTAAGAGTGTCTACAAAAACACGTTAATATGGCGCGTGAAGTAATCACCTCGTTTCTAATACAGCATTAGAATATTATAACGCATTAAATTAAAGGCAATCGCTTTCGAGTCAGTCTACGAAACCCAGGACTAGAGCAAATTATTAAACATTGAGGCTCTCTCTCTCTCTCTATATACATTATATTATAGCCTCTATATCTTACAGTGCTTATTGTATGTACACAGGCAAACAAGAGGGACGCGGGGAGCATAAAATCTAACCACATATATCTACGAATCTTTGCACAATCTGATCCAGCGATGCACAATTACTGGACCAGTGCAGCAGCTTATAAAGGGTGTTTTGAAGATCTCTGATTCAGATCACAAGCGGTTCTCTCCCGATAAAATTGGTTGTGTCAGGGGAAAGTTTTAGTAGTTAACAAGCAAGCTCATTCGTGAGTATCTTCCTGTCTTTCACTTCCCTCTTTGCCTTGATCACATAGAAAATTAAAAGAAGATGAGCAGCAGATACTGTGGAGAGCCAAACTTAGTCCATGAGAGAGGTGGGTCTTCAAGGAAAGGCAAAAAGAGCAACTCAGACAAGCCTAAGCAACCACAGAGAGGCCTTGGAGTTGCTCAACTGGAAAAGATCAGATTACATGGCCAAATGGGAAGCTACCATCCCTCTCTTCATGCTCTTTGTCCCACAAATTTCAACCAGGTATATATCTTCCCCCACCATTTCTGTCTCCCGGCCCACCTTATTCACGCTATATGTGTTAATTTTGTTGCCTAGTAGTTAGTTAGTTACTAGGGTTTTTGTTTATAGCTTAGAAAATTAATGTGAGGAAATTCACGCAGGAGGATATGGAAATTCAAGGTCTTTCTTCTTCAATACCATCATCTTCCTTTTCATATTCTTCATTAACGTCAGCTTCCTATGGTTACCCTTCAAGCATCATGGTACACTCTCAATTTTGTTTCAGGAAATTGACCGTCCATATCTCAGTCTAGCCAATACGTTCAAGTTAAATCCTGTGCAATCTGACAATCTAAGAATGATTATCTAGAATATTAGTTTTAATCTTCAAAAAGATTGTTGACCGAAAGCATGAATTGTATGGTTTCCATTTAGCAGCCAGTCATCTCTTTCAGTTGTCATAGTAAAAACTTCAAACAGGCATGCTTCTGATAGTCTCCAGTTTGCGAAGCACTATCTCCTACTTCAGAAACAAAAGGAGACCCTATCTAATTATGTATGTACTAGATCAAGAGAACTAATCATTAAATTTGAAAGAAATACTCAATAGCTATACACTAGTTCTAGCATACTTGTGAGTCATTAAGTCACACGTTAACAAATTGTTGGAAGGAGTTGGAAGTAGTTGAATGTTTTTTATCGTCAATGTTGTCCAGTCGCTAAACCACCGGTTTCACCTGGTATTGCAGATGGGAATTGGCGATTGTGAAAGATCAAACATCAGATATGGTGATTCTCTAGCATCCACTGCAGCTTGGTAACTAATTTTGTTAAACTTTTTGGAGATGCTAAGAAAATGAGTTGTTTTTGGGTAGCTAGAAAGTCTTAAATTCATGTTTTCAGGTATTACATGCCTCAGATTAACTTGCTAATTTTATTTTCTTCTAAAACCCAGTTGGAATCCCAGAAGTAACTACTTGGAGACGGAACATTTTGCACAACCAAGGGCAGATCGACACATTTTAAATTCTCTCGTTGAGGTAATTCTCTTTTGCCTTACATTACTTTTAGTGAAATGGATTCTGATTAAAATTCTTGAAATTTTTTACAAGTTGTTAATGCTTGGGGAATGATCATTCACTAAGCTATCCCTAGTAACATGTATGACATATATAGGATTCGAAACAAAAGAAGAACAAGAAACTCTACACTCACTGTTGGGGTTCCAGTAGCCATAATTCCGAATCAAGCGATAGTCAGGAACTGGATTTGGAGCTCAGATTGTCAATTTAATCAAGGTTTCTTTTCTGCTGATCAAGATCATCCTGTTCAGAACGTGTTATGGCTTACTAATTTTATTTGAAGTTCCAAGATGTCCATCAACGCTTGTATCTTTCTTTGTTTTGTTTTCTTTTCCTTTCCCCTGAAATTGCAAACAACTTAGGGAAGGTAATGAACTTGCTTGAAGTTTCATTTGGAAAAGCATCTTTTGTGTCTGAAAGATGCATCAAATTTTCTTCTCTATAGTTCCGCGGAATTGTCAAAAAGAAAGAAAGAAAGATAGTTTCCCCAAGTTCTTGCCTTTCATATATGTTCATAACTAAACTAGACAGCATCTGACAAATAACACGTTATTCTCCTTATGGAAATTATATCCAGTTCACCTGATTGCCGACTAATTCTGCTAATAGTTTCACTAACACCTGCTCTTCAATAGAATTAACTTTATTAAAGTAGATAGAAAAAAAAAATTGAAGCATGTCAAAGGACAAGGTAAATCTGGTATACCTAGTTTTCTATTTTTCCCTTAAAACTTTCCATTGTTGGAAGGGTCCCTTTTGCTATATCAAGAAACAGTACAGACTTGTTAGTTACAGTCGAGTGTGAAGTTAACCGATTGATAAAGCATATAAGACAGTTGTGTGAATTGCATTGCTGTCGGGCAAATGGCGCAATGACTGCTGAGAGTCATCATATTAGGGCTGATGGTCTGTAGTAGTCTAAAATGCATCTCCGTCAAGAGCACAAGGGCGTAATTTAAGATTAAACGCAACATTTATATACATTTTCACTAGTATTAGTACTCGGTGCCCTAATGCTACACCATTGTTTTGGTACTTCAGAAATAAAGCCTAATGATATTCTTTGGTGTTGTATTATCAAGGTTTTACTTACTGGTGATGATAAAGTTTGATCTTGAAATTAGTGGTTTAATTTCCTTTGTCACAAATCAGAGCCTAAAAAGTCAAAAGAAAAAGAAAAATACATGAATTAGGGCGTGCAGAAGGGAAGAAGCCTCATATTGCAGGTCGTCCTGTTAGTTCCTTGTCCAACAGATTACACTTATTTATGAATATTGTGACACCCCAAAATTTTAATATTTGTATCTTTATGAATTGATGAAATTTAATATTTTAGTAATATATATTTTCTTTAAATTCTATAACTAAATTAGAGATTAAAGAAAGTATATAATTGATGAAGTATATGTGGTGACAGCGGGTAAATAAGAAGAAAAATATATTAGTTTAGTTGCCATTAATAGTAAGCACCGTTCGACATTTTAGATATAACTGTTATAGAAATATTAGATTGAGGTAATTCAAGAAGTTACGAAAAGATAAGAAAAATTTTATATATTTTCATAAAAGACACTTAAAGTTGATCCATACATATTGGACGATCAGTGGTTGCCTAGTGTTAATCCTTTTCAAAATCAAATTTTGATAAAAATATTTAGTTATCATTTTTACAGAAATTAAACCTTATGAACCAAAAGAATAGTGACTAAGAAGGTTTGAGAGGCAAAAGTTAGAAGTGCAAGGAAGGTGATTTCAGTAATACATTAGCATTCACATTATTTACGTAACGGTTGGATAATTTCAAACCATAAAAAGTTATTTAACGTACATTTCATACTAAATTTGGGTTATTTTGCTGTTTGTGAATATTAAAAGATTTATTAGTATTAATTATATATTTAAATCTTTTGTTTTTCATTTTTGGGTAGATTGTGAAGAACCATAATTTGGAGTATTCGATAGAATTATATTTTCATCAAATTGTTAATACCAAGGTTTTGTCTTATGTGAATTGTGTGTTATACATAGTTTATAGATAAATAGCATGAGACTTGTGATTTTATGTGTTATTTAACACCAATAACTGCAAAATTAAATTATGAATTTATTTCCATAGGTAGATACTGCATATGCATTTTTGGTGCATTTAGTGATAAATTCTTATTGTTGCGTGATTTTTTAGGCTCTAAAATGGTGAAATTAAATCCTAAAAATCAAAATAACAGTAAGTAAGAAGGTTTGAAAGGTAAATTTGAAGCGAAAAGAAAGGGATTTCAAGAGGTCAATTAGAAGCGAAAAGAAACTTATGTGCATGTTTGATATGTTACATGATTAAATCTTATTGTTACGTGATTTTTGAGGCTTTAAGATAGTGAAGTTATACAAGTGAGTATGATGTGATAATGAGTATGGTTAGCTAGGGCCTATTAGTCGGTGTTAGAATGCACGTCTATCATTCTATTATCAAGGGCGTATTATATGGAGTTCGATACAGACATGTACGGGTCCATCGGTTAGAGTAAACTAATTAATGTTATAACAAGGATTGTACCATTTTTTTATTTAGGACGCATTATCAGAGGCCAAATCCAGGTGTGTACTATTTTGTTATATAGGATGCAGTATCTGAGGCCAAATCTAGGTGTGCACCATTTCGTTAACCAGGGCGAATGAGCTAGTGCTAGAATGAGCACTTATCTTTTTATTATCTAGTAACCATTATTCGGTTTAGATCCAAATGTGTATGAATATGTTGGGGTATTCAAGAAAATATGCGAGCCTATAAATTGGACCTGAACTGCATAAACTGGATCTGTAAATATGGTTAACCGAATCTGAGTTCAGATTCGGTTCAAACCGAATATATAAAATCATGTTCATGATTCAGGTTCTGGTTTTTAACTTCTGGTTCTAAGTTTAAACCTGAATCTCAAACATCCAAAAAACCTATAATATATTTAAGTATAATTTAAGAGGATGTTAATAATAATAAATTCATTATTATTTACTATATTAATTCTTGAGTAAAAAAAGAAGAAAAGGAAAAAAAATCTACTTTAATTCTATGTTATTAAACGTTAATCTTGAACATTGCTATTATAAGTAACAACTAATGCATAATACTCAATACTTCTACTTCAAATAGTAATTAATATGTGTCAAAGTTATCGATCGGAGTATTAAACTATTAATTAAAAAAATTCATTGACTAAAATAATATAATAATTTAGAGATTAATTAAAGAAAGTAATAAGTGTAAAATACATTTATTAAAAAATCCTACAATTTTTGTTTTTTAAAACATATATATTAGCTTAGATATCCTACCATCCTCTTCAAAGAATAATTGTTTAATAATTTATCTCTTTTTTTTCTAGTATGGATTTTTATAAGATATTATTTTGCTTATTTTTACTTTGCTTGAATTTAACATATTGGATTAATCTTTGATGGATTTTATATGTATATTTTTATGAATAATTTATATTTGTTTTTACCAATTATTTTTATAATTTTTTGTCATATATATTGATATAAATAGGTTCTGGTTATTTTGAGAACTAAATCTGAAAATATGTTAATTGATCTTATAGGTTCTTTAAGTTCAGGTTCAAGTTCAGGCTTGTAAAATTGTCAAACCTGACATTCAAATTTAAGTTTAAATTATTTATAAATGGTTCAAGTTATCTTACCTAATCTGTAGGCAAATTAGTTTCGCGCCTATGTGTGCGTAACTACAGTAGACAGCATCTGACAATTAACTTTCTCTATGATTATTTTGGTATAATGCATTGATAAGACTTCTTTCTATTGCAGGTGGTGGTTCACATAGGTTGGTAGTCGCATATACACATGGTGGTGTTGTTCCTTACATATAATGATAGACAAGGATATTTTTGTCTTATTTATTATTTTGAATTTTCTCATTTGAAAACATACTACCTTACTTTGTCAAATTTCAACTAAGGAGCCATTAGAGAAGGAGCTGGGGGATACAGAAGCGAATTATGTCTCTATTTTCGATAGATCCTGCTATTATAGGTAAATGATCCCTTTATTCTAATAGACATTGGAGAACTGTTTTTGTCACTAAATGCTTTAAAAATCCTCTTATAGATGATTGAAATATTGTTTAGGTAGGAAATGATTGATGAAAATTTTATTACGTTATATAATTATGTTAATTAAGTTGGATAGCACATGATTATCCTTGGCTCAGTTTTCAGCCTAAAGCTCTAGGTTCCACTAACAAGTGAAGATCTATCACGGACCCAATAAGTGGGCTTAAGATCTAGGTATCAAAAAATACCTCTAGTAGTACAATACTAGCAGGTATTTTGGGAATTAAAGAGTATGTATATATAAGTTTGGTTATGAATGATTAAAATGTGTAAGTGAATATTGCTAAAGTTAGATTTTGGATGGTAAAATTGGAAATGTATGATGCAAGACAGAATTTTGTAAGGCGAAAAAGTAAATAATATAACAAGTGAATATTTAAATTAAATTAATAAAAGTGAAAAGGAAAAATTGACAATTCATACAAATGAGTAAAATTCCCTATAATATTTTAGTAAAAAATATAATTGTAAAGTTTGATATGAATTAAAGTAAATCAATGAAAATTTTAAAAGAAAATTTTGACCAATGTAGAAAATAACCAATAAGTATGTGAATTAAAAAGAAACTAGTTATTAAGAAAAATGGTTGAGGAGACAGAGATGTCAGAAGATTCGTGTTAGAATGAGAATAATGAAGAAAGTGTTGCATTTGTTGTTTGATGATTCTTCGAAAAGATTTATGACCTGTGCAATGGGAAAAAAATTTAGAATGGTCAGTAATCCCAACCCCACAACTATAAATTTTTATACTAAACTAATAGCTCAAGATTCTCTACCATATGTTTGGGATATCTCACCTTGTTAATGAAAAAATCTAGCAATGAAATCAACGAGATCTATTTTGCAATCCTCTATAAAATGAAGTTTTAAGACTTTGTGTGAACCTTTCTGTAACGTCGCTCTGGTGCTCGAATGATAAATTTTCATATTTTGATATAAGATTATCTAATTTTTAAAGTTCATTTTTGGACCCTTCGTAAATTGGAGTTAACATTTAGGCTGGCCCAAATTTCTGTGGCAAAATCAAGAATGGTTCATGTCTTATAACATTTAGTTTATTACATTATGAAGTCCTATTTCTACAACTACAGTTGAAATTCCTGAAAAATTTGTATATCAACATACAAAGACTCGAACTCGCACTAGGTGAAAAGCTCTTCACAAGTTAACAATATGATTCAGACATAATTAGTGGACAAGTGTTGTCCAACTAGCAAATACCCTTACACCATTTCCTTTACGCTTCTTCTGATCATATCATTTCCACATGTATCTAGTTTGGTAATAATTGTGTATCATGTTTTTGTATCAACGTATACGGGCAATTTTGAATCAATAGAGGAGTCCAAACAAGATTCCCATATAGCTGAAACTAATTAGGATAGAACTAAGCAAAACCTTATCAAATTACTCCAAACGTTTATGTATATCACCTTGGCTCTATCCTTATATGGTCCATCCATTGAAACAAGTTAATTAGAAAACAAATTACACATTTATTCCCTTTATCTGTAAACTTGAGTGAAGGCAAATGTGTGGGCGATACCTTTTGAGTAGCGGTGAACTGCGGAAATGATTCGGTAATTCAAGTTCATCTAAATGGAACCTCTCCAATAGGGAGGGTCATACTCTATGTTGTATTTCATGTACAGGGAATTGTAGCCTAGATAGACATTCATATAATAAATCTCTAATGCAATTCTAGATGCCAACACAAGAAGGTAACACATCATCACTTGATTTTGGCAAGTGAATGCAATCCATAGTTCGTCCATAAAATGTGCCCGTTTGAAATGAAGTCAAGTTATTTGTCCAGAATCCAAAGAATACTTCAAAGACAGAGCAGTTGTAGAAACAAAGTTACAAAGACAATACATCAACCTAAGGTTTATCTTAAAAAAAACTTTATGTAATATACTTATGGAATTATCTTTGCTATGAAGGGGCAAAGGTTGTCATAACCAATATGAGGAATAAGTCTTAACTCTGGTCTTTCTAACACCTCCTGTAACATTTCTCGGGTTGAATATGGGCCTCCTGTATATGTCTCTTTCCAACTTAAACGTACCTGATAGTTCAAACCAATATTCAACATAAAAGAGAAAAATTTAGTGACAAAGTCTCACAACTTTACAAGGAAGTCATGCTCTTAGTAGGTTAACCCCATTTATTAAGAAATGGTAGGACTTTCTAAACATTAAAGAAACAACTTTAAACTCTACTCAAGATACTAACAACATATTAAATCAATCTTGGTTTATGAGCTAACTATCCAAGCGATATTTTAAATGCATCAATACAAATAAGAAAATATTAACAGAGCTAAATTAAAAGTTTCAATCTAGTGTAACAAGATCAATAACATAAGTAAAGCACACGTAAAATCAATTGAAGTTATATTAAAATAGCAAATAGATGCTATATAATCCTGACATCCAATTAATTGGAGGGTTAAAACTCGAAGCATAGAGACGATGAAGTACAGGCCTACCTTTTCTGTGTGGCTGCCAAAATCAAAATAAGCTCCTTATGTAGGATCAAAATGCGTCTAGTAAAATTTGAGGTGTGTATCGAAAATGGGCAATCATAAGCACAGTAATAATTGTTCGACTTAATGTAAGAGACTCATCAATGTATTTATTCTAACTATATGCTGCACCAATCAAATAACATTAAGGATATATAAAAACTGAGAAACTATTTGATACAACATACTTAAGACTGAATAACCTAATTTAAGATTTCAAAGTCTACAAGTATCTTAACTATCAAACTGTAATCCTGCATCAATGAAGATTGTTAAGGATCATCAAGTGAAGATTGATTCTACATAAGATACTTGGATTCTTTTATTACCTTCTCAATTTTACTTTCCTCCATTACTAACTACGATATTGAATGCATTCAATTTGCGGCAAGAAGCATCAAGCACCAAAGATCAACATGTCTTTCTTCCTCATTTGGATATGAAGCACATGAATAATCAAAAGAAACACAAATCATTGAGGCCTTAATGCTAATGCCAATTCTTCTGTGCTTTTTCCACTTCTTTCATTTCTTCATCGAGATGGAGTCTCCTTACCTGACCTTTCCATGGAGACTCCATATCCTCAAAAAAGTCACTTGGAATGCTAGAATAAGAACTTGACTTTTGATCATTTTCATTATCTAGAGTAATCAACTAAGAAAATTTGCCTGATACCCACCTATATTCATTAACCTGGAGAAAAGGAAGCAAAGAAGCAACGAATTAAAACTAGAGATCAATTACATTGGATCATAGATCATATCAATTTTGGGAATAGATCAACAACTCCCTTAACTTTCCTCTTTTTTATTGCTATAATTTGGAAATGGAAACAACAATTATTGGCATTGACACAATTCTAGGTAATTTTAGATAAAAAAAAATCAAAAAATCAAAAGCACACGAAGTAACTTGTATGGATAGTTGATGCTATTCACTAGTTTATATGAAAGAAGTTTGAATACAACATTTAGGTATAATAACATAGACACCTAAAACCTTGTCATTAAGATAACTAAACATACATAGAAGCACTTAAATGCTTCAAAATACAAGTCTACATGAAGAGTATCAATAACATTATAATGTTACATGATCACAACAACACTTTGACTGGTATCAAGGAAGTAAAAGATTTGAACATTTATAGATATCTACTAAATAAAAAATATACATATGCTACAAAAAATAGTTTAATAATGAAAATTCAAAAGAATAAAAAAAAGCACAAAAAAGATTCTATCAATATCTGATTTGTATAGTGAGTTTAAAGTTTATAAAATTGGAAGGTGTTATTTTTATGAGTCCAAAGGACTAGTCAAATTCTTTGAATAAAAAGTTTATAACTATCATCTAACCATTCAATTATAAAGTTTAAAGAGTTGGATTACCCACAAATAGTTAAATATTATTGTATCATGCATCCTCACATAAAGTACAAACAAGATCATAATGACTGACAAATGTTCAATAAACGAGGGAAATGCAACTTAAACTTAAGACCTCCTATTCATAAAGGTTTTAATACTATATGAAATAAACATTCAAATTGAAAAGCTTAAGATGTCGGAAACACCATAAAAGTGATTCAAATAATATCATAATAATAAGCAAAAATCAACCAGTAAGGTTTATGTACAATCTTTAAATGGAGAAAATTTTAAATCTAGATATAAAAAAAACATATCAACATACACAAATAAGGGATTAAATGGCAAAGAGAAAAATTGCAAGCTTCATTAACCAGTGCATCATGCGTATCAATTGGAACATTAAGTAGCAAAACATAAATAAAATGGTGAATGAACACTTTAGCATTCATATTTAAGGTTCCCACTTACCAAAGTCTCAAAATCTATTTTCAAGCTTGTTGCAACCCATATGGGATTCATCAAAGATTTTAGGATTTCATGGAGCTCAGAGTTTCTATCCATGTATAATATCTCATCAACAATGTCTTTTATTTTGTAAAACTCAATATGATTGGCCTTTCTCAATTCAAGTAGCTTCACAAGCTGTAGGAAAAACAGAGATAACCTAGAAATCAAACAATACATAAATTTTAAAGAACAAAAATCGATTGGTAAACATGAAGAAGGAAAATTAACTGGCCTTCTCGTTAGCTTGTCTTTTGTTATTCTACTAGAATGGTTTAAAGAATTCATGTAGAAGTTGGAAATAAAAGTCAAAGATTTAGATATTTTAGTATTATTATTATTCTGCATTCCATATAGCCATGTATTGTGTATTTATATAGAAATATTACTGTTACGGTGAAACAATTTTGGTATATTGTTTTGAATATTCCTAATAATCTACCCTACTGCTATAAATAGATGGACTACTGATTAAAAACAGACAACCTAGTGTCCTCCTAATCTTTGCATCCATGGATGCAAGTCTTACGACAGAACCATATATCTCTTTCCCTATACTCTTTCTCATTTATTTTAATTTCATAGTGTATTTTGAAACTACTTGAATATGCTAATGAGATTGTGTAAAAATGGGAAGAATAGATCTTACAAAGGCATCATCTTGAATCTTGAATAAGTGAAGTTTTTCTAAATAGTATGATGGAAAAAATAAAGAAATATCGGAAGATTCTTAAACACAAAAAAACTGAGAGAGGATGTAAGGCCATATCCCTGTTGTAGATTTGACCATACTAATTTGTGCAAAAAGGGTAAGAATTATACTAGTTTCCAATTTTAGTTGCCCAAAACTGTTGCAAAAGCATCCTATGAATATTTGTAAGTCACTTTGAATTTTTTTGTTACTAAAATATTAATTCGAAGTCTCTTCTAGGGGGATTAAATCAGTTAGTTTATATGAAAATATGATTTTTTAAAGCATTAGAATAGTAAAACAAAACGTCCATATCTAATTTAGCCTTTCCCTCTCTTATCTTCAATCTTGAATAAGTGAATTTTTGCAAATAGTATGATGGAAAAAATAAAGAACTATAGGAAAATTCTTAAACAAAAAAAGTTGAGAGAGGATGCAAGGCCATATCCTTGTTGTGGATTTGATGCATTAATTTGTGCAGAAAGGGTGAGAATTGTATTAGTTTCCAATTTTAGTTATACAAAACTGTTGCAAAAGCATCCTATCAATATTTGCAAGTCATTTTGTATTTCTTTGTTACTAAAATATAACATGAAGTCTCTTCTATAGGGATTAAATCAGTTGGTTTATATGAAAATATGCTTTTTTTTTCTAGCATAAAAAGAGTAAAACAACACGTCCATATTTACTTTGGCCTTTCCCTCTCTCATCTTGAATCTTGAATAAGTGAAGTTTCTGTAAATAATATGATGGAAAAAATAAAAAACAATGGGAAGATTCCTAAACATAAAAAAGTTGAGAGAGTATGCAAGGTCATATCTTTCTTATAGATTTGACCAAATCAATTTATGCAAAAGGGTAAGAATTGTATTAGTTTCCAATTTTAGTTGCACAAAATTGTTGCAAAAACATCCTATCAATATTTACAAGTCATTTTGTATTTCTTTGTTACTAAAATATAACTTGAAGTCTCCTCTACGGGATTAAATCTGTACGTTTATATGAAAGTATGATTTTTTTTTATCATCAGAAGGGTAAAACAACACGTCCATATCTATTTTAGCCTTTCCCTCTCTCATCTTGAATCTTGAATAAGTGAATTTTCTACAAATAGTATGATGGAAAAAAAATAAAGAACTATGGGAAGATTCTTAAACATAAAAAACTTGAGAGAGGATGTAAGGCCATATCCTTTTTGTAGATTTGACCACATTAATTTATGCAAAAAGGGTATGAATTGTATTAGTTTCCAAATTTAGTTACGCAAAACTATTGCAAAAGCATCCTATCAATATTTGCAAGTCACTTTGTATTTCTTTGTTACTAAAATATAACTCAAAGTCTTTTTTAAGGGGATTAAATCAATAAGTTTATATGAAAATATGGTTTTTTTTATCATCAAAAGAGTAAAGAGCATGTCCATATCTACTTTAGCCTTTCCATCTCTCATCTTGAATCTTGAATAAGTGAAGTTTTTGCAAACAGTATAATGGAAAAAATAAAGAACTATGGGGAGATTCTTAAACACAAAAAAGCTGAGAGAGGATGTAAGGCCATATCCTCCTTGTAGATTTGACCACATTAATTTATGCAAAAAGGGTAAGAATTGTATTAATTTCCAATTTTAGTTGCACAAAGTTGTTGCAAAAGCATCTTATCAATATTTTCAAGTCACTTTTTATTTCTTAGTTACTAAAGTATAACTTGAAGTCTCTTCTAGGGGGATTAAATCAATAAGTTTATGAAAATATGAATTTTTTCCTAGCATCAGAAGAGTAAAACAGCACGTTCATATCTACTTTAGCCTTTCCCATTATTGAGTAATGTAGGCTTTGGATAAGCCTACTAGTTTTGATTTGGGGATCATACTTTCAATCAACCATTTTTTCAATCAAGCTCTTGCTAGGGAGAGCTTTAAGAGATAACATTGATGGTCTAAGGGTTATTTGTTAGAGGGGCATATTTGTAATTTAAAAATTGCCTAGTTTATGATGAAAAGGAAGAATGTTAATGCAAAAGTTGAATATAGTGTTCTAACTCCCTTTAATCCATATGCATGCATTTTTGTGATTAATTCTCTAGTAACCAAGGCCAAACTGGTCAGAGGTGCTAACTATTAGGTGCAAGTCGTACCATTTATTACAACAGCTTTAGAGTTTTAAGAAAGAATGAATTCAAAATCAAGCAGAAAATAGTATGCTTCTACATATATAAATGTTATAGCTGTGCCTTTTCCACAAAACTATTGCCATTTTCAAGCTATTCACAACCAATAATTGAAAAAATCATGGTAGAGATGATACTTACGAAAAGAACTATCCGAATTAACAGTAAAACTAAATAACTAGAAAAGAGAAGTAATGATTACTGAAGCAGGATGCATCCACAAATAGTATAGAAAAAACATTTCCAAGTACTAATACAACTATAACTATTATTAAACTACACGTGAGAAGCATAGATGTAATATATTTGAACATTATATGCATTCATAAGGTATTTTGTATACTACCTTAGTAGAAGAAATGCAAGCAAAATTTGAAATTGAACATGTCACTTTGCTCATGATTTTACATCTTTCTACTAAAGAATTATAGTTTAACACAATTTTTGAACCATAATTTCATGAATATAAAGCTACGTAATAAAGCCCCTACATATCCAGCACAAAAGTACTCAATTCTAGGGCTAAAAAAGGTGAATTTAGGGAAGAAAATGGTAAATGCACTTAATACATTGCCAATTTTAGATTGTTTCCATGTATTTTTCAAGTGATAGATTCGGAAAACTTTTCTCTAATCATTTTTCAATTAAGGAATTGATAAATTTCCACTAAAGAATTAGCCATGGTAACAGAAAATGGGTAAGTTTTATCTTGAAAACTCATTTGTTGTGTTTTATACTTTTATGCCAAACAAGAGAGCTAATGTTATTCTTCCTTTTTCTAATCCTAAAAGTCCTTTAAATTTTCATATCAAAGCAGCAGAATATGCTTAATAATTAAAATATATTTAAAAGCTATTTCAATGGCAGGTTTTAAGTGTAGATAACTATCTCTATTGAACGACCATTTTTAAGACATCACACCAAGTTAGCTTTTAAGCAATTGGTTTGGAGACATTTCTTATACAAATGATTGAGTAGTTGTAAATATGATAATAATTAAATAATGATATGACTTGAACTTAAATGTAAGTTTACATTGAATAGTGGAGGCAATTTCATAAGCAGAAGGGTTCAGAAGACAGTCTCTAATGAACTTGGTAAACCATAAAATTAAACAAAACTGTTATATCTGAGAAGTCACAAAATAAAAATGTGATGTTTATTATATATAAGAAATAATAAGTTGAAGTAGGCATATATTGAGCTTCACAATATGAAATTAAGAAGAAAAAAACACATATAGGTAAAAGGAGGGTAGGCGTAGCTTTAGAAATATGCTATTCTATATCCACAATGTAAGGGAACAATCCATTAATATGGTATGTGTAGATGAAATAAGCAGTGTAATGTAGTTAACGGGAAATAGAGCATGGCAATTAGAAATAATCATTAACTCACTTAGTTATTAAAAAAATTGATGTCATGGAAATATAATTTGTCCTATCCCATCAGCTACCCAACCACTAAATAAAGATCCAATAAGAACACCATCGAGATACGTACTAACCACAATGCCTACATTTGACATAAACAATGAATAGTAGATCCTAATGAAAAGGCACATGTGGTGTAAAATGCAAAAGCATTCACAGTGGATCACCTTCTTCCAAGGTATTGTCAGTGAATCCAAGATGAAAGGATATGCTTTCAAGCGATTCATTTACCACACTGAAATAATCAACCACAATAAACGAGAATCTAAAACAAGGTTCAGCACATATAAGGTACAAGTAATGATTATAGAAAAATATGAAGAGAAGACCAGGAAAAATAAGTCTAAAAAGGTGTACAAACCCAATATGGTAACCAAATAGGAAGGATGATATGATTAGCACTGGCATATGAGGAAAAGAAAGCTTTAATGAAAGATTTGTAGTTTCAAAATCCAGATTGTTCTGCAAAAGATCTAAAAGAACATATAAGAATCAAGCCAAATGTTATGCCAAAAAAATTGTGCAACTTTAAAATAATGATGAAGCAAAGGAACTTAACAATTGGCGGATGACAAAAATCTAAAGTGACTATTAAAATGAACTCATAAAAAACATGCAATAGAAACAAATTCTTAATATCACTTCTCACTAAACTAAATCTACAATGAACCTCTTGAAGCTCAATAGATGGATCTACCTAAGTTATGTTCTACGTCATCCAAATTTGAGTAGTCCCTCGATGTCATTCTTTTGTACATCGAGCATGATTCACATTGTCCACATATGCTAATAGCGGAGCCAGCGTATCATCCAAACACAACATGAGAAGATTCCAGTGAGCCTCATTTCAATTAATTAAGTTTTCTTTTAATCCATAATTTCCCACCGAAGCTTAATCAGTTATGTTAAGATATAGAATATGAGGTAGAATATACATTGGATATGATTGGTTAATGCTAACTGGATCATAGCTTAAGAATTGTTGTTTGGTGTGATTAAACGATAGTTCTTATTTGACTTGGATTCTGAAATTAAAAAGGCTATCTTGGAAAAACATATTGAGTTAGAATCCATCTAGAGAAGATATCTTGTAGATAATGTTAATGTGTTGATTGTCATGAGCTTGAGTAGATATGATTTTTGGTGTTGAATGATTTTGTGTGTGAAAAATCTTGGTGTGTTGTTCGCGGATGGGTGTTGATTTTGGTATGTGATTCATGATAGCTCTTTGAGTGTGATTGTCGTCCAAAATTCTGCTGTGACTCCTTCCTTTTTTCCTGTCGTGGTTTGTCTGGTGGACGACTGTGTGTGCTCTTTTGTTTGTAGACGAATCTTTGGTTATGAGCTCTGTGTTTGGTGTTGTTGATTGAATAGGTGTACTATTGGATTGATTCCACGTTGATAATTAATTCATCTTATTGTTGTGTTTACTTCGATGGAGCTGCATCTCTCTTTGGTCAGTCGTAGTTGATGTTTTCTAGTGCAACTGTGAATTCGTTTTACTGATTCATTATTTTTTATTTGACTACTGAAGTATACTTGATAAACTATTTTCAGATGAGTTTTTGGAGAAGCTGAAAACATTGAGAAGTTGTTCCTTTCTATCTTAAGTGTTTTCGTTTTTGGTTCTCTGTTATTTAATCCCTTTAGTTATTTGTTTATTGTTTTTCATTAGAATATTTTTGAGAAATTTCTCTATTGAGGTTAACACGCGTCGGTTGTGTTATCGGGTATGGAAAACTTTAATGGGCTGTGAGGACTAGGGATAGTGGCAAGGGTTGAGTGAGTCGACTCTATAAGGCTTTATACAAAACTATTATTATTCTTTGGTAGAATTATTAAGCTGGGTGAGGGCTCTGCAGATGTAGGCAAAGTGTGTTGAATTAAGTTAGCAAATTTTAGTGTTGATTTATATTTATGTATTTAAATTTTTTGGTTTTGATTGTATTAGAAATGACTACGATTAAATCAGAGATTTTGAAAAACCATTACATCCTTCAAGTTTTCAATTAGTATTAGAGTGGGCCATTGAATCATAACTTGGTACAACAAGTTAGTGCAGATCTGTGTTTCACAAATATGGCTATAAGAGAAGGAGCATCAATTACTAAGCCATTACTATTAGACGGTTCCAACTATCCTGCGTGGAATCATAGATGAGAGTCTTTATTCAGGCACAAAAAATAAAAGCATGGAACTTGGTGTTACATGGTTGGACACATCTGATGATAATTGATGACAAGGGAGAAGTAGTCTTGAAAGATCCGTCTGAGTGGACAAGAGTTGAAAAAGAGAGAACACTTGGAAACTCACAAGTCATGTATGTCATCTTTGGTGCTGTTAATAAAGTTCGCTTTTCAATGATATCAGCTTGTGAATCAGCTAAAGAAGCATGAGACACTCTACGGACTATACATCAGGGATCAAATCTATGATAGCCTCAAAACTTTAAATATTGGTTATGAGATTTGAAGAACTAAAGATGGATGATAGTGAAACCATTAGAGACTTTTATGAGAGATTGTGTGTTATAGCAAACCAAGCACATCAACTCGGGAAGACATACTTAAACTTGAAACTGGTCAAGAAGACACTGAGATCGCTACCTTCGAGGTTTATCCCAAAAATTGCAATAATCAAGGAAGATCATGACATAAATGATTAGTCGTTGGAGAAGGTAATTAAATTCTTACTAATTTTAAAATGAATTTGTTAAAGGGTAAACAAGAGAGGTGCAAAGGACTGGCACTACAAACTGAAACTGGAAAAGGTATGAATGATGTAGAAGATGAATCCGACAAGAAGAGGATCTGGTATTACTAACACAAAATTTTATTAAGTGGTTAAAGGAAGTGAAATAGGACATACTCGAGTGTAGGCAAAATGGTGGGAGTTTATCAAACAACAACTTTAAACAACAAGCTAAAGCTCAAAAGGGTGAAAGAAAAGTGAAGAGAATTCAATGTCATTAGTGTTAAAGCTTTGGACATGTGCAAGTGGAATGCGCTAACACCTTGAATAAGAGAAAAGGGAAATATTATACGAGCACTTGGAGTGAGAATGAATTTGAAAATGAATATGGCAGTGAGAAGAAGTTATAAATAGTGCTTTGTTTAGTTGCTTTATATAGCAAAAGTCCAGTCGCTTGCTTAACAGCAACCAAAAAGGAAGTAACAGATAACGTAAACGTGAGTAAATCATAAAATTTCTCAAAAAACCTAGATGAATCAGCTTAAAGTTCAATCTTAGATTATGATAGTGATGACAGTGGTTTAGATGACAAAAAAGAGAATATTTACTAAGCTTATGGGTGCAGACATGTAAGAAGAATGAAAACTTGACGGAAGAAAACTTCTCTATAAAGAACATCATTTGATATTTAGGAAGAAATTGATGTCAACATTAGACGAGCTTGGTAAAGTAAATTTGAAGTTGGTTAGTACCAAAAAGGGATTAAGGATATTAAATGGAGGCATAGAAAAGTTGATGGAAATTAATAAGATTAAAGGGGATCTTCAAGAACGTGCTTCACTATACATTGATGGACTGCCACACCTCAAGAAAGTGCTTCACGTTGATGGATTGAAAGCCAATTTGGTGAGTATAAGCCAACTTTGTGATGATATTGGTTAAATTTACAAGTGATAAATTCCAAGTATTAACCAAACAAGGAGAATGTCCTGTGAGTAGCCAACGATCAACCAATAATTGTTATATGTTGTAGCTCATAACTACTTATAAATCAGCCTTATATGATGAAAACATAGATTTATGGAATCAAAAACTTAGGCGCACTAACTATGAGCTTATTAGTAAATTAAAGAAATTGGAAGCTGTGAGAGGTTTGCCAACCATGACCAAAGAAGATAAAACGATATGTAGTGCATGTCAAATGGGTAAGCAGATGAGAGTGCCATATAAAAAGGTTAGACACGTTACTTCCTCACATATTAATTCATATGGATTGGTTGGCCCAACCCAACATGATAACATTAGTGGGATGCAATATTTTTAACTTGTGTTGATGATTATTCTAGATATACTTGGGCATCATTTTTGAAAGAATCATCAAATGTTTTTAAGGATTTTAGAAGCCTATGTGTGCAGGTCATGAATATGCAAAATATGACAGTGTTGAGAATCCGATCAGCTCACGGAAGGGAATTTGAGAATGCAACCTTCAATGATTTCTATGACAAGTATGGTATCATACAAGAATTTTCAGCACCTAAAACTCTACAATAAAATGGATTTGCTGAGAGGAAGAATCAAACCCTTCAAGAAATAGCTAGATCTATATTGAATGGAAGAAAAATGTCAATACAATTTTAGGCTGAAGCAATGAACACAACATGTTATATATGTAACAAAGTTCATCTCAGGAGTATCCTAGATAAGATGTCTTATGAACTTTAGGAGGGAAAGAAGCCACATATAAGTTACTTTCATATTTTTGGTAGTAAAAGCTATATTATTAAAGATTGGGAACAACTCAGAAAATTTAAGAGCAAGAGTGATGAAAGGATCTCCATTGGTTATTCAACTTACAGTAAGGCATACCAAGTGTTCAATCAAATAATCAAGAAAGTGTTAGAGTCCATAGGTATTGTGATAGATGATGTGTCTATATTAAATGGTCAAGTGGCAGAAGAAAATTCACAAAACTAGCCTTATGAACCAGCTCAAACAAACAATGATATAAGAGCAAAAAATTTCCCAGATTTGTAGTTAGTTGATATTGGTAAAGTAACTGCGCAAATAGAAGAAATGTTAGTTGCTTTGAATGATGAATCAACCAAGACAATTGATGCGGAAATAGTTCCTTTAAATATTGAAAACTCGAGGGAAGCTAATTTGAACTGGGATCATCCCTCATGAATTAGAAGAAGTCATCTAGTAGAGAATGTTATTGGAGATGTTAGCAGGAGAAGAAAAACGAGAGAAAGAAAAAGGGTTAATTACTGAGAACTCGTAGGATATTTTTGTTATAACTCTTCATTCGAGCCTAAAATATTAAAGAAGCATTACAAGATGAGTTCTAGATAGCAGCTATGTAAAAAGAATTGGCTTAATTTGCACAAAATGATGTATAGGAGTTGGTGTCAAGACCATCAGATGTGAATATGATTAGAACAAAATGGGTGTTTTATAATAAAATAGATGAAAAGGGCAATGTAACTGGAAATAAAGCAATGTTAGTAGCTCAAGGCTATTCTCAGATTGAAGGAATAGACTTTGATGAAACCTTTGCACCAGTGGCACGACTTGAGTCAATTAGACTATTATTGGGTATAACATGTGTGAAAGGTTTCAAGCTCTATTAGACGGATGTAAAAAGTGTTTTTGAGTGGTTTTATATAGGAAGAGGTATATATGGAGCAATCGAAAGGATTTATTAATTCAGCCTATGCAGATCATGTTTTTAAGCTAAAGAAGACTCTTCACGGTCTCAAACAAGTGCCAAAGGCGTGGTATGAAAGACTCACACAATATCTTATCAAGCAAGGCTATGATGAGGTAGTGTTGAAAAAACTTTATTTATTAAAAAATTTAGATCTAATTTGATGATTGCTCAGATTTATCCTGACTATATTATGTTTAGTTCCACTCATCCGAAGTTGGTAAATAAATTTGTTGAATTAATGACGTGTGAATTTGAGATGAGTATAGTAGGTAAGTTGAACTTCTTTTTGTGATTGCAAATTAAAAAAGCGAAGGATGACATTTTTATATCACAAACCAAATATATGAAGAATTTAATAAAGAAGTTTGGCCTTGAGAATGCTAGATATGCGAGACACCTATGAGTGTCTCTACGAAGTTAAATAAAAATGAGACTGGCAAATGTCAATGTCAGCCTCTATCGGAGCATTATTGGGAGCTTATTGTATTTACCTATAAGTAGACTAGATATCTGTTATAGCATTAGAGTATGTGCTCGATGTCAAGCTAACCTGAAAGAGACATACTTTGCAACTGTAAAGAGGATTATTAGGTATGTGAGTGGTACATTTAAATTTGGAACTTGTCATATTTGTGACTCTACGTCTTATCTAGCTGGGTATAGTGATGCAGATTAGGCTTAAAATTTAGACAATTGAAAAAGCACTTTAGTGGGTTCTTTCTTCTTAGGTAACAATTTGATTTTGTGGTACAGTAAAAAGCATAATTCAATTTCATTTTTAACTGTAGAGGCATAATATATTACTGCAGGTAGTTGTTATTCACTATTTCTTTGGATGAAACAGATGCTGGAAGATTATGGAATTGATTAGGAGGAGTTGACAATCTTATATGATAATAAGAGTGTTATAGACATCCCGAAGAATCTGGTTCAGCATTCGAGAATGAAACACATTGATTTGAAGTATCATTTTATCTAAAAGCTTGCGGAGAACAAAATGGCCACTTTGTCATATATTTCTATGGAAAAACAATTGGCAGACATCTTTACAAAACCTCTTAATGTAGTTATGTTTGATCTTCTTCGAGCTTTAAGACTGTGTTTTTAAAATTATTTATGTATCTTTTCTTTTTGTTTTTTAAAAAACAAAATGTAAATTCAAAAAGGGATTAAAATCCTTAACTTGTATTCTTTATTTTTATGCTACTGTCATACCCTCTGTCGTCCTAACTCCCCTCTTAGTTTGGATTTTGGCTTCCATTGGGCTCCATCGAAGACCAATTCTCCTCCTCATCAAGTTTAAGCTTTCTCATCAGTATGGGTTTCTGTCTCAAGCATCTCTCTCTCTCACTACATCGGTGACGCTCATCTCTATTTGCTTAGGTTTCTAATTTTTGATGCTAAAATGGGCAAGACGAAGAAAAAATCTTCCTCTTCAATGGTGGAGAAACCATTTATGGCAGCTACTCATCGCTAAAATTGTCTCCTGCTAAACCTAATGCCTAAAAGGAAATTGACTAGAGCTTGGTCATTTTTTTTCTGCTCTTATTGAGGTTCCTAACACCACTTTGATTTAGGATAGACCTTCAAAATACGATGATGCTATATGGGTCCTGCTTTCCATGGTCAAAGGGTCTTCATCCGACTCCGACAAGGTTCCCACTGTAGATGCTCCACCGAACGCTCCTTTTACTGTTCCTCAAAATCAGACAAAGTAACTAGCTCCAAAAATGGGCAGTCTGCCCATTTTAGAGAATTCCTTCTGGTTGAATGACAATGGATAATGCAATATCATTTAAGTTTTACATTTCCGAAGCTACACAAAAGTGGGATACTTTTGGCAATATCATATTAGTTCTTGACCACCCAATTAATTTAGATGAATTCCAACAGTATCTATTGGATTTTATGTTATCTGAGAGGAATTTATTGGAAGTTGTCGCTATCAGAACATTCTAATTCTTAATTGGTAAAGGAATTTTACTACAATTTGACTAGTGATATATTAACTGATACTGCATTAAGCTATAAATTGGTGTATGTGTGGGGTCAGTTGGTACAATTTGATGCTAATAGACTAAATGTCTTTATGGGGTTTGATAATCTGACTGGAGATTAAATTTATTATGAAGACTGGACTGTTCTGAATGATTTAATTGCTACTATGTTAACTATAGGCAAATTAACCACTTAACCATCCAATTTGATGTTGGATACTTCTATATTGACACAAAAGTATTTTTTGATTTATAAGTTAGTTTTAGTTAGTTAAATGCCTAGTACACATGTTGTTTCAGTTTATTCAGTGTAACTTAAATTGGCCTATGCAATTGGTACTGGGGTGAATTTTAATCTGAGGTGACTCATAATTGTAGCTATACTGGTTATTAGGGGTAAGTCGCACTCCTTACTATATTTTTCATGCCTGATTACTTAATTTCTATATGTCAATGGCATCCTTCGGTTGGAGTCAAGTTTCTTTGAACTAGTCAAGTTAATAAATATCTTGCTAAGAATTTTCAAGCAACCATGAGTAGTGGACTTGCCCCACACCTCACTTGGCCCCTCGGATGCCTCGGCCACTTCATCCGTCAATCCTCATGCGGCTCTTTTCATTGAAATTAAACAGATTGAAGGCATCTTTCAAGTGGGTCTTGAAAGTAGCAGGTTCTTCGATTCTACGATGCCTCTTAACTATACTTTTTTAGCATCCTTTGTCCCAAAGGGGGAGAAGACTTATGATTATGTTGGTTATTGCCTTGTCTTTTATGTTTTGTTTATTTTGAGATGATTGTTAATCTTGAATGATAATGTTTATGTCTGGACTTTAAATTAAGGGGGAGTCTTTGTCATGTGAATTGTGAATTTCAGATTTGTGACAAACGATGCCCAAAAGGGGGAGATTGTTAAGATATATGTTATATATCTCATTATTTATTTTTGGCAATTTTGATAATTAGACCTACAAGATAATGTAGCTTCAAATCCTAATCAAGATGGGGTAGACTATACATTGGATTTGATTGGTTAATGCTAGCTGGACCATGACTTAAGAATTGTTGTTTAGTATGATTAAATGATAATTCTTATTTAACTTGTCTCAAATTAAAAAGGCTATGTTGGAAAAAAGTAAAGAGTTAGAACTCCATCTAGAGAAGATCTCTTGTAGATGACCTTAATATGGTTGATTGTTGTGAGCTTGAGTACATATGCTTTTTGGCTTGGATTGATTTTGTGTGTGAAACTTAGTGTGTTGTTTATGACTGGGTGATGATTTTGGTGTGTGATTCATGACATCTCTTTAAGTGTGGTTGTTGTCTGATATTCTAATATGACTCCTTCCTTTATGCCTATCGTGATTTGTATGGTAGACGACTGTGTGTGCTCTTTTATTTGTGGATGAATCTTTGGCTGTGAGCTCTGTGTCTAGTGTTATTGATTGAATGGGTGTGTTGTTGAATTGATTCCATATCTATAATTAATTCCTCTTATTGTTGTGTTTACTTCAGTGGAGCAATGTCGCTCCTTGGTCAGTTGTAATTGATGTTTTCTGATGCAACCATGAATTCGTTCTACTGATTCATTATTTTTTACTTGACTATTGAACTATACATGGTGAACTATTTTTAGATAAGTCTTTGGAGAAGTTGAAAACATCGGGAAGTTGTTCCTTTTTATCTCAAGTTTGTTCCTTTTTGGTTCTTATTTATTTAATCACTTGAGTTATTTGTTTATTGCCTTTCATTAAAAGATTGTTAAGAAAAATTTTCTATTAAGGATAACACAAGTCGGTCGTGTTATCGAGTGTGAAATACTTTCACGGGCTGTAAGGACGAGAGATAGTGGCAAGAGTTAAGTGATTCGACTCTATAAGGCCTTGTATAAAACTATTGTTATTCTTTGGTGAAAGTATTAAGCTTGGTGAAGCCCCGTAGACGTAGGCAAAGTATGTCAAATTACGTTCACAAATTTCGATGTTGAATTATATTTATGTATTTTTTGGTTTTGAATGTGCTAGAAACGACTGCAATTAAATCAGAGATTTTGAGAAACCATTACATGCTTCAAATTTTCAAGTAAAAAAATCATGATCTTGTGCATAAAGGATTACTATAGAAACAAACAGATTCTTACGATTTTTATTTGTTTAGTGATAGCTCAAAGTTTACAATTAACAATTTTGATGATAATTGTATAATATTTCAAAATTTAAATTAGATTTATTTTCTTGTACAATTAATGGTCTTATTCTTAAAAGGAAATAAAATCATAAGAAATATGTTTTCTCTTACAAGAATTTTCTTTATGAACTTAGCTTATTACAAATGGTTTATCTAAAAGGATCCTACTAATTATGAAGGTCATATATTAGCTTTGTAATTAATGGAAGATTTTTGACAAAGATGATGTCGAAGTTATTCAGATTCAAATCAATCTAGTTGACTAAAAACAACTGAACGATATAGAAGCTTACAAAGCTATATTGTCAAAATTCATCAAAAGTATATACATTCTAGAAAGGGATATCTTTGTAAAAATTCTCTTGTGCGTTAGAAAGAGAAATTATGTTGAGAGAGATTACTGAAGCTTATATTAAACAAACCCCTTTTTTCTAATTTTGAGAGCCTGTGGAGGTTATTGAAATACTACTTGTGTTGAAAAATATTAACTTGTGAGCTTGGAGAGACTTGTCAAATTATTAATTGATTTTATAGTAAAACACTCAAGTTGTATACTTGAGGGTTGAACATAGGCTTGAGTTATAAGCTGAACTAATATAAATCGACTACATCCTCCTTCTGTCTCTCTCTCCTTATCTTTTATATTTTTGCATTATATTGTGTGTGTTCATTTTAGCAAGAGGCTCCTTCACTTTTATAATAGGTCCCTTTTGTTTTCAACTTACTAACAGTTCCTTTCATTTTTATAGATGCCTTTTTTTTATTTTCAATGGTACTTATACTTTAGTAGGGTCCTATCGACTAATAGCTACTATCACCTGACAAGATCCTATTGATTTAAATTTTAATAGGCTCTTGTCTTTATATGAATTGAAAGTAACTAATTTTTTTTAAGTCACACGCAATTCACACCCTCTTGTGTGTGTTTACTTTATCATTTGGTATCAGAGGCAGGTTTCACATTTTTGTATTTTATGGCATGTGATAGATCATGGCAAACACCTTGAGAAGTTTTGAAGGAAAATTTGTCTCAAAGCCCCCTTACTTCAATGGAAACAACTATTCATACTAGAAAGAGAGAATCTATATATCTCTAATCAATAGATATTGACGTATGGAAAGGAATTAAAGTTGGAGCTACAATTCCCACTTTTGATAATGTAGAAGTATGGACTAATGCTGATAGGAGAAATGCATAGCTAAATGCTAATGCAAAACATCACCTGATATGTGCGTTGTCTCCAGAAGAATATGAAAAGATATCCTACTGCTCTATAGCAAAAATAAATAAGGGACAAACTTAAAGTCATGTTTGAAGGAACGAATGAGGTAAAGAAGCATAGAATAAGTCTTTTAGTGCATCAATATGAAACTACTGGCATGAAATAAGGAGAGACCATAAACGAATTCTTTAGACACTTAAACAATATCATCACGAACCTAAAGAACTTAGGAAAGATATATCCCAATGACGAGCTTGTAAAGAAGATTTTGAGGTCACTACTAAAGGAATGGAGACCTAAGATGACAACTTTAGAAACGATAAAAGATTTAGACACTATTTCACTCAACTGGGTATGAGAAAATTTGATGATTCATGAAATCAAGCTTACTTTGAGATGAAAGATCCTCTTACAGAAAAGGAATGACACTAAAAATAACTGACAAATCAAACTGTGATGAAAGTGACACTGAGTTGTAAATAAATGGAGATGATGAGTTCAACTTTATGGTCAGAAAATATGCCCGCTTTTATAAAAAGAAGCTGATGAAGAAAAGAGAAACAAACAAGAAAGACAAAAACAACAGGTTCCTATCAAAAGGTAGCAGTAGTAATAGCAATATACAAAACAATCAAATCATATGATATCATTATAAGCAGCCTGGACACAAAAGACCAGAATGTCCTCTTCTTCAAAAGGACAAGTTAGAGAACAGAAAATTCAAAAAGCAAGCAATGGCTATAGCCTGTTCAGATGAGGATTCTGAAAGCTTTGAAGAAGAAGAACTAGAAGAAGTTAGCAACATTTGCTTAGTGGCTGAATCAGGAGATGACAAGGTATATTATTCTGAATCTGATATTGAAGTTGATGAATTGAAAATTTCATACCATGAATTGTATGATTAGTATAAAAGGTTGACAGTGAAGTTGAGAAGTTCAAAACCAATGATGCATCTCCTAATAGTGAGATTAAATCATTGAAAAATGAAAATGAAAATTTAGAGACCAAAAGAGGCTAACTATAAGCAACAGGTTTTTGAAAAGGAAGATCTGGAAGAAAGATTATTTAAGTTGGAAAATACGTTGCTAAAAAATGATTATGATAAGGTAAACTAGTTAGAAGATAAAGTTGCTGCCTTAAAATTTGAAAAGGAGAAAGTACTGGAAAGATCTTATTTTTAGAAAAACATCTAGAAAATTTCGATGATGGAAGGAAGAATCTTGATGCATTGCTCGGTAGTGGTAAATACATTTTTGGTCAGGCTAGATTAGAATACAATGAAAATAACAATATCAGGCTATATAAAATCTTCTTTGTTAAATCTAGCAACAATTATAGCCAAAATAATAAGAACCTGCTAAGTGGAAAAAATCATAACAACTATCATTCATCTTTTTTGTTATTGTGGTAAACATGGTCGTATTAGTCATTCTTGTAATTTCATTAAAAAATTATCTTAGATGTATGTTTGGAGACTGAAAGGTTAAAATACTAACCTGAAAATACCCATAAAAATTTGAGTACTTAAAATGAGATAGTGCGTTTTGCAGATATATTTTAAAACAGAGATATGGGAGATTCAATGGATAGTTGATAGTGGTTGTTTAAGACATATGATAGGTGAAATATCACACTTTAACTACATTGAAAGAAAAGATAGAGATAATGTTGTCTTTGCAGACAAAAATAAAGCAAAGGTCATCGAAATTGGTAAAATTTGTAATTCTAACTCTACCTCAATTGATCACGTTCTCTTTGTTGATGGTTTGAAACATAATCTTTTGAGTGTGAGCCAACTATGTGAAAAAAGTTACAAAGTTATTTTCTATGCATCTTATTGTGAAATTATTGATATTCATAATAATAATATTGTGTTTGTTGGTCATAGAAATCAGAATATATATTGTGCTCAATTGGAAGACATGTTCTCATAAAGTGATAAGTGTTTTGTCTCTCTAAAGGACTCATTTATCTATCACAGAAGATTTGGACATGGCAATATGAGCATTCTATCAAAATTGCCTAAAAAAAAGTAAGAAGATTATTGACCTTAAAGTTCAAAAGCAATCAGGTTTGTGACATTTATTTAAAAGGTAAACAAGTCAGGAGCAACTTTTCTCCTAAAAATGTTGTGTCTACTAGCCAACCACCTGAACTTGTGCACATGGATTTATTCGGTCCTACTAGGACTCAAAGTTTTGGTGGTAACCATTACAGTTATCAAATAAGGATGATGCTTTTGTAGTGTTTGAGAAGTTTTACAAAAAATTCAGATAGAAAAAGTGTACTGCATCACTTCAATTCGAAGCGATCATGGAGAGATCTTGATAAAGATCAATATATTTTTGGAGATCCCTTTGAAAGTCTAAGAACAAGATCATCTTTCAAGAATAACTTTATAGCTCTCATGTCACAAATGAAACCAAAGACTGTTGAAGAGGCCCTTATTGATGAAAAATGGGTTTCAACTATGAAAGATGAAATGAATCAATTTGACAAAAACAAAGTCTAGAATCTAGTACCTCGTCCTTAAAACAAGTGAATCATTGGGAATCGGTTGGTATTTCGAAACAAACTTGTCAAAAATGTTAAGGTAGTAAGAAACAAAGCTAGACTTGCAGTTCAAGGTTACAATTAACAAGAAAGTATTGATTTTGGTGAAACTTATACACCTGTTGCTAGACTGGAATCAATTAGAATTTTACTTGCCTTTATATACTATAGAAACTTCAAGTTGTTCCAAATGGATGTTAGAAGTGCATTCTTAAATGGTTACACTAATAAAAAAGTATTTGTTAAGCAACCCCCAAGTTTTGAAGATGAAAACCATCTGAATGACGTGATGAAGTTAACCAAAGCTCTCTATAGTTTAAAGTAGACTTCTCGAGTATGGTATGAGAGGTTAAGTAACTTTCTGCTTGAGAATAACTTTGAAAGAGGAAAGGTTGATAAAACCTTATTTGTTAAGAGAAAGCAAGGTTTAGGATACCGTTTCGTATCAGACCAAAATCGGTACGAAATGGAGAGTCGGTTGTACCAGGTTTAAATACCGATTTGTAACAGCTAGTTTTGAATGGTACCGGTCAGTACCGGCTAGTATTCAAAATATCGGTAAAGTACCTGCTGGTACAAAAAATTTTAAAAAATAGGGGACTTTTTTACAAAATTTTCAAAAATGTTTAAACTCTCCTTCCTTCCCCCCTCTTTTTTTCAAAGTTCTTTAATTAGTTATTTTATTTAATTCAACTTTTATAATTATTCTGATTTTTTAATATTTATTTTTAAAATAAAAATAAATATTTTTATTACTAATAATAATTATAAATTAAATAAAACTTTAAAATAAATTATTTTATTTAAATTTATTTTAATATTC
>JANSVA010000217.1:11022095-11032743 GCA_025504915.1 Erythroxylum reticulatum
AAATCCGATCACACATATTATGAAACACCTTTGGGTTGAATACATAATATATGTAATTAGACTTTCACACATAAAAGCGATTAGAGTACAAACCATTAACTCTCATGACACTACCACCTTTGGATGAATAGATCACTTGAGCAACAACTTTCCTCCATCTAATGCCTTTATGCACATCTCAAAATTTTATGTAAGGACAGCACCTTTGGGTAGAATAACCAAACATAAAATCAGAGACATCCCCCAACATGCAAGTAAAACAATTTAGAATACTGACTTGAAAGGCCACTTCGGTGACTATATTCTCATCAGCATCCAAAAAGTCCACAAATACAAGGGATACATCTTTATATCATCCTCACATTCTTTATGGGCATACTGATGTGACAATGCAACCTTAATAAATGCAAAAATCCAAATTGTCACACACATGTACTGAAGACATTCTCTGAAAAACTTTATTTAAGACCTTCACAAAAGAAAAATCTCAGTAGAGTGACTATCGTGAGTCACCGGATACTGAACCGACCTCCTGAGACACGTCAACCTTATGTATCTCCTTTATGGCAAGTTCATTGCATGAAAATTCACTCAAAAATGACTTCAGAATGTCTCAAGTTCTTTTCCGATTGATTATCATGCAATCTCGAACATTGAAAATGAGACCTAAGACACCAGAACCTTATGTATCTCCCTCATACGAAGTCCGAAGCATGAAAATTTACTCGAAATTGGATTCAGAATATCTTAATTCCTTTTCTAGAGTTAAACTTCAATTTATTACTAATGTAATAAATCCAGAAAAATAGAAAAAGGTTACTTTATAAATTTTTCGGACCCAGAAACTGACCCAAAACACCCTGGGGTAGCTTTACGGGAAATCTGAAATTTTTGTTTTTTTTAATATTACTGTAGCAGTGTCTGTACGGCTGACGTCAGTGCATGTGTTGAAGGGCCGCGCGTGGCCAAATATGCGTCACAAGCATCTGGCTCGTGACACACACGCGCCTTCATGCGCAGATACGCGGACACTATGTGGCCTGTGCATTGCACGTGCCGACACGTGTCGCGCATCTTCCCTAGCCAAGTGTCGGGCGCGTGGATGGCCGGATGGGGTCGTGCGTGGCACGCACCCGCCATTCCACGCAGTCGGTGCGGTGGGCACGTGTCACGCGTGCGCTAGAGCGACGTGATGCGTTGCACGCGCCGTCTGTACAGGCGCGCTCACGCCTGCTATAGTGACGTCAAGGGCGTGTAACTTCATTTTTCGCTCTGTTCGGCCCGTTTTCAACCCGTTTTTTGTAGCTAACCTTATATAGACCACTTTTACGTAATTATATACGTAAAAAAGCTGAAAAATGAATCAGAAACAAATGAAAACCAAATAAGATGAAAAACCGAAAAACCTTCATTTCCGAAAATCCGATGATGTAACCGCTCTGATACCACATGTTAGTACGTAGTGGGAGCTTTATTACGTACCTCGGATCTACACGAAAGGATTAAAAATGAAGGTAATGCGGAATACCTAGATTTCGTTTCCATTTCTGATTTTGATGCCGATTCTGAGCTCCAAACATCTCCGAATCTCCTGGTGCCTTTAGCCTTTGTTTGGATCCTTACTTGCACAAGGGAAAGGAAATGAAATATTGAGGGGAAAATAGGAGAAAAGAATGGAAAAGAAATGTGATTTCTTTTCTTTTGTTTGTTTTCCTAATTTATCAAAGGAGAGAATTGAAACTCATATTGGACAAAATAATTTTTTGAGACCTTTATGTCCTTGATTGTAGAACTTGTTTATCTTGTTTATATTTGACTCATAAGGTTATAATGGTAATTTACTTAATGTAAGGTTATCTTGTCTTCAATTTCCCCTCCTTTGCCACCAATTTGGTAGGAAATATATTTGGTCCAAATTTCTCTCCTATTCTCCTCAATTCTCTTACTTTCCCTTTACTTATTTTTGTCCAAATAATGGAAAACAAGAGAATTGCACTTTTCTTCCTTTCTTTTCTTTTGCTTTCCTTCAATCCAAACAAAGGCTAGCGGAAAGTGCTCATCGACTCACGGGTTAGGTCTTTCTATACTTTCCTCAAATCACGAGCTCTCTTAACGGGTCATAGAACCTTATCCTCGTGAATGATTTCTCGAGTAACTGCAGGAGACCTTAACCTTTATATAGCTTCCATATCGGGCTTCTCCATCACAAGACCGATATGGACCCGGTCCACACTGATCGGGACCCATTTTCTATCCGGACTTCGACCTATTAATCTAGATCATTTATTGGGCTACTTTATTATCTTTATCTAGATCAAATGACGTAACTTAACCGGTAATTTATTTAAAAACTAAAATTGCAATTAATGTTAGTCCAATTTTATGGGACATGAACAAAATTGTCCCTAAGGACAAAAATGTCTAACACTACTCTGTCTTAGTTCAAGAAACTCCTAGTCATATGCAATAGAGTTAAATTGAGACCTAAGTATTTATGTTATAAAGCAAAATTGCGAATTCTGAATGCCGCCAGATATAATTAGTGGTTTTAGGAGCGTGCCTCCTCCGTAATAGTCTTCAAGCAATAAGACCCTCTCTTTAGAAGAAGAAACTTTGCTATAACCTCTCAACTACGAGGCGGGACTCCTAAAAGCTTGGAGACCTAACCATCCTATTTTTGGACAACAATTTTGTCCCGTCAACCTATAAATACTATAGGCCCGTGGTCATCAACGAATAAAGCAGCCGTCCGGCGGACGACTGGACTCCTCTTTGAATCTGTTTTCTTTCTCTTTTCCTTTTCATTTTAATTAACAATGACAACATTGAGGAGGTCCTTCTGCATTCTACCTCTCCTCCTTTTTGCTACATCTGCTCATCTTTTTGATATCAATCATAACTTTTTATTCAATAATGAAAAGAAGATAATGGGACCTCATGAATTGTTTGGAGACCCTTTTGGGAATCCAAATGATTACAAGGGCCAAAATTTACCTGGTGACTTCGACATTCCCAAAGATATGTTGCCGAATAAGGACGCTCAGGAACACTTGCCTGTGACTGGAACATCCGGAGGGGCTCGGCAATCCATTGCCGACGGTGACGTTGGCAAGGAAAAGGCGGGTAATACAAAGAAATATAGGGGGAGATGGGAGCTGGTTTCTAAGAACTCTGGTGTATCAGCCATGCATTCGATTTTGATTCCGAAGGTTAACAAGGTCTTAATGTATGACGCCACCATTTGGCTTATCTCAAACGTGAAGTTGCCTGGAGGAGAATGCCGCATTCTTAATAATAAGACCGGTGAGAAGGATTGCTGGGCTCACTCGGTTTTGTACGACATAGAGACCTCAAAACTTGAGCCACTTATGGTAATACAAAACACCGTGATTTCACATAAACTCCCAAATATGTTTTTATTGTTGTTTTCCAACATACATACATACATATATATACATACATACATACATATATATATATATATAGGCATATACGTCTCTCCTAACATATCCAAATTATACATCATGATAAACAGTTGCACACAGATACATGGTGCTCGTCAGGAGGTCTCACTTTGGACGGTGATTTCGTTAGTACTGGCGGTTTTCAAGGAGGTGCAAACACTGTTAGATACCTTTCGACATGCAAAGATTGCACTTGGAGAGAATACCCTCCTGCTCTTGCTGCCCCGAGATGGTAAGCAGACAAATAAACTTCTCACTTTTCTTATTTCATGTAATTAAACCAAATCATGGTGCCCGACAATTTGCAGTTTTTGCATGTGCTTAACTCTTAGAATGTCTCAGCTTGGGGGAAATTTTAATCAATATTGTTTTGTGTCTTCTCTATTAAGGTACTCAACACAAGCAGAATTGGAGGATGGTGGCTTCATTGTGGTTGGTGGCCGTGATGCCTTCAGCTACGAGTATATTCCACCAGAAGGCAAAACCAACGCAAAACCCTACTTCTTTGAGTTCCTCCGACAAACCAGCAATAAAGAAGAGAACAATTTATACCCTTTTGTCTACCTCAACACCGACGGCAATGTGTTCATCTTTGCCAACAGTCGCTCGGTCTTACTCAACCCCAAATCCAACAAGATAGTCCGCGAGTTCCCGGAACTTCCTGGCGGTCACCGAAACTATCCTGCTTCCGGAATGTCTGCAATTCTCCCCATAACAATCACCGCAAATAACCCGCAAGTGGTCCCCGCTGAGGTGTTGATATGCGGTGGCTCAGCACATGAAGATTCATACTCTAAGGCCGAGGAGCACATTTTCTACAGTGCACTCAGGGATTGTGGAAGACTTAAGATTACAGAGAAAAACCCAGATTGGGAAAGAGAACTGATGCCAACTCCTCGTATCATGGGTGACATGATCATCCTTCCAACAGGCCATGTCCTGGTTCTCAATGGTGCAATGAGAGGAGCCTCAGGTTGGGGCTTTGCAAGAGAACCCAACTTGGCACCAGTTTTATACAATCCTAAAGCCAAGTTAGGAAAGAGATTCAGGAAGCTCACAGCATCCAGCATTCCAAGGATGTACCATTCATCAAGCGTTCTGCTACCCGACGGCAAAGTCCTGGTCGCTGGTAGCAACACCAACAACGGTTACATCTACGATGCCATGTACCCAACTGAACTGAGAGTGGAGAAATTCTCTCCACCTTACTTGGATCCCCAACTAGTAGACAACAGACCACAAATTCAGGCTGACAATACTGACAACAAGCTTTCCTACGGGAAAATTTTCAAGATCAGATTCACCTCAAAAGGTTCAAACTTGCAAAAAAGCGATATCATGTTAACAATATATGCTCCTGCTTTTACAACACATGGAGTTTCCATGAACCAGAGGTTGATTCTCTTGCATGTGGTGGAAGTCAAGAACAAGGGTTCGTTCAGCGAAATCCTCGCATTGGCACCACCAAGTGGTGCTGTTGCTCCTCGTGGCTACTACATGCTTTACGTTGTTCACAAGGACGTGCCCAGCGTTTCCATCTGGGTTCAGATCAAGTAAAATGCACTTTCTCCTGATCATTAATTGTTTATTTCTTCCCTGAAATTATAACGAGAAAATTTGTTACGGAAAATTTTATAACATTAAGCTTCTTCATTTAATGTTCTTTTTGTTTCTTTTTCCTCTCAACCCACGTTCCTTTTACACCTGCTCACCAGTATCAACCGAGCTTCGTTAAACCATCCGATTACAAAGCCTGAAGTAATCAATACAATAATGTTGACTTTTGGCTACCAAAAGAATCATCGTCAAAAGTATAAAAACCTTGCCTGTTATTTTTAGCTACATATTCATTGTCAACTAAAATATTATCAAATTTTCGTATCTGAAAATTATAAGCGACATTTTATGAAACCGTCACTAACAATATTTAGCTATGCATCATTTCAACGATTAGTGACGTCTTAGGAATAGTTGCTAATAGTTTTGGCTATACTTACCTTTCATAGGTAAAAACTATTAGTTACATTTCTAGAATTGTAAATTTATTATATGAAAAAATGTACAAAAATAATTGATAATTTGAAGCTTGTATATAAAAAATCAAATATAATTAAATTATATACAAGATTTTAATTTCAACTTTAACACCTTATAGAGAAAATAATAAATACGGAGACTAGTATATAAATTATAAATGATGAGATAACAAAAAAATTACAGAATAACTAGAACGACTAACTAGGTTAGTCAATGTCGATGAACCTATAATAATCCAAAAAGCTTAGTTAAAATATACTAAAAATATTGTGATTATTGAAAGAATAGGTTTTAATTAAAGTAAACATCACATAACTTTACCATTCACAACGTAGTCACTCAGTTGTTGTATCTTTATCAATTCTGTAATCCGAAACAAGTATTAAATTTAAATTATAAAAAAAGGAATTAAAAGAAAATATTATAAATTTAATTAATAGCATTCACTTTTATCTTCATTGCTATTATAATCTGGGCCAAGTAATTTTCTAAATAACTTATCATACTTGGCTAACTTCATTCGAGTATGTTGGTAGTCCAGCCTTAAGTGTCTTGTTTTCCTTTTGAAGTTGTTGAATGAATGTTTTACTTGATGAGGTAGAAACATTTGGCTTAGGGCCAAAGTTAAGACCTTTGACATAACCAAAACGTGTACCAGCCACAGCATTGCGAATGTCTTCTACATTGACCTCATTCCTCTCTGACATTGATTTCTGTAACAACTTTTGCATTTTATTTTAAAATTAAAAAACAATATTCAATCTAAATATTATTAGTTACTACCATTTAAATAAATAAACTTAAATAGTAAATAAATTTTTATACTTATATAGTAATTTTTCGCTTCTTCTAACATCCACCCTTTGCCTTCTTTATAGTGAGTGATTTTGTCTAGTGTGATCATATCATACTCTTGTCCATGTAGTTCCCTTTCACTTGATCTTATGAAAGAAAAATACAAGACACAATAAATAATATAGTGTTTATTGATATAATTATAACTTATAAACAACTGTCTACATATTCATTTCAAATGACTAAAAATGATTTCGACCCTTGATTGTGAGATGTTTTCATTTTTTTCTCTGTTGACCTTTTCCTTCTCACAATTTTCCTAAATAAAAGAAAATTAGGTAGTCATTAAATCATTTAACAAGATTAATGGAACAAATGTGAAGGAAAAAAAAAACAAACCTGAACTTTGGGGTCAGTCCAATAGTCATACAAATTATTCCAATTTTGTGGAGACATTCATTCAAGAACATGTCTCTATGCCTCTACATCAGGAAAAAAAAGATTTATAATACTAATGTAACTTATAACGATGATCTTTGGTCTTTTGTTTTAATAATGAAGTCACGAAGTTTGAAACATCAGGATTTTCGATATCGATAATATTTAATTTCAACTGTGAATAATAAATAAAGTGTAATTAAGCTTAAAATAAATGAAACAATATTGCATATAGTTAAATATATTGAAAAATTATCGTGACTTTATCCAAAGTATTTTCGAGTAAGTTGTCTTTCTTTAAGTCCTTAACATGCTATAGATAAGGTAATTATATTCTAGCAATAATCCCTAACTCACTTGACAATTTTGCAGATTGAATCTTGTCTATAGGACAACCTTGCTAAGTATCAATCTGAATTGACAACATGTTATTCATTGCAACATTCATTCATTGCAATTCACAACCTCTAGTTTTACCTCTACATTCTTTTTTAATATTAACATTGGAACCTGACAACAAATCTATGATGATAAGAAAATATTTAAACATCTAAATATACATTTGAGCTTAAGTCTATTTGTAGGTGTTAAAGATTAACAAACTTATAGATCCCTCTGTATTAGTTGATTCATTGTTGTTTGATGCAGAATAAGGTTATGTATGACTAATTTCATTAGTGGCTGAGGCAGAATGTTGTTGTTTTTTAGATGTTGGACCCTGTTTCTGGAGCCCAACTATCTGGAATATTATAAAACGTGAGCTTATTCTAATTAAAAATACCTTAACCATTATTGATTCATCTTCATGCTTTGATATGATAACATGTAGGCCTCGTTTCTGGAGTCCAACTCTTGAGTCATGAAACCCTAAATGTTGGGTCCTGGCTCTAGAAGTTCGCTGCAGTGAATGGATGAGCACTTCTATGAAAACCCTCTTGGAAAAGTTCACCAAGGCAAACTTTTGACTTCGCTACGGTGAAGTTCCCATATTAGACCCAAACATCTCTCGGCATAGTTACGTCGCGGCGAGAAGCTTGACTTCGCCGTGGCGAAGATGTACAATTAGCCATAATAAGACCTTTCTGGAAGGGTTCACTTTAAAACCTTCCCTAGGTTTCTACATCTATCCAATCCTTACTTTCACTCTAAATTGTCCTGAATTCACTCCCTCTAAGGTAACATCATTTCATGACAATTCAACTACCAGTGTTATTTCATCAGACTCTCTAATCTCAACTTATTTAATTCATTTCTTATAACTAATTCTCATTCTTCACAATTTCCTAACTTTCATTTTTCCATATCACACCTCACTTATATGTAATAGCAATCCATTTTCAAAATTCATTATCTCAAATCGATAACTTTCTCAAGTATACCTAATTTCAACTCAATCTTATCCATACACAAATTCATATTTCCACTCAACATCATCCATGTGTGATTCATCATTCATTAACATCAAAAGATAAGAGTTTTTACAAAGCTGTAATGACATTTCAAATCATAATACATCAATGTATCAAATATCAAAATACATAAGATACTTGAACTAATAATACTTGAAATGAGACTAAGATCTCATGGTTACAAAATCTAACTTAAAATACAAAAATATGCAACTTGGAGTGATGTCTTGCCTCTCCTTCACTCCATCTCTTGCTCATCATTTGGAGGTGGGAACTAAATGGGGGTGAGCTTAAAGCTCATGGGTAACATATTTATAATCGAGAAATAAACAAAAACCATTTTCAAAACTCATTTCCATTGCACATTTTCGTAACCATAGAAATTTTGCAGTAAAAATTATCAAACACTTATTTCTCAAAATTCTCAATTTATCAAACAATTTATGAGCAATTAAATAATGTATGCATCAAAATTATTAACATATCATAAGCACATAAGCACATCAGAAAGGTTTGGAAGGTCCATAATCAGAACGAACTAACACATTTCCATATAATGGTCTTGTGTAGTCGTGAACAGAACGAACTAACAGAATCTCATATAGTAATTTTATGTAGTCGTAAACATGAGGGAGTCTATGAAGGAGTTCCATGCCACTAGTGGGCAAGCGGGAGAAGCCTTTAGTCGAAGTGCACTTGATAAACAAAATGGACCAAACCAAACCCACATAACATGTATTTCGTGACTTGTAAAAACATATTGCCCATAAAGGCACTTTTTCAAAAACATGATTCTCTTAACATTTTGCCACAAAGGCATATTTCCGAAACACAATTGTCTATGACCATGAAATATGTCACATGCATTTCCATCAACCAAATTTATATACCATACATATGACAATTTCTCAAGTCATTCAAAAGCAATAATGCAACAATTATAAAGCCATTGAAAACATTTAATTCTCTTTCCTTTGAAAAAATACTCATGGCTCACTACTCAATTATAAACATGTAACTCACCTTGATTTCCTTTCTTAAAGACTTGCTCAAATGTGTCTCACCCTTTGCTCCTCTTTCCTTCCTTGATTTCTTTTAACAATAGAAAAAAATTCCATTCAATAGGAATTCCAATTTATGGTTAGATAAATGAAGAAATTTGATAATAATTCCTTCTAGAAAAATGTTCCCTATTTCCTTAAGTTTCTTATGAATACAAAATCATTCAACTTGGTTTCGTAGTCTAAAAGTTATACCCCAAGCAATTTCTGACTGTTCTTATACTGAAACATTATTCTATGCTCAAATTCCATCTAAACATTGAAATTCTTAGAGACTGAATCAGAACTTTATTTCTTCATAAAACTTGTAGCCCTATGTCTCTAATTTACTACAAATCACAAATCACTCAATTTGGATAACTGAAGAAAAAGTTATGGTTAAAATATCAAATTATGTTTTGTGAAGGAAAATTAGAGCTCGCCACGGTGAACTTGTACAAAAATATGTTCCGAGAACGTGTTTTGCCATATTTTCAACCTTTCAACCTCCCCTCTTTCATATATCACCCATATCAAACCTAAACCATCTCTTCTACTTCATTTTAAACTTCACTTCAATCCAATATCACTCAAAATAAATTCATAAACTACGTTTGATCATTAACCCTAAAGGAGAACACTTGCCTATATCATTCATCAACAACTTTCTACCCATATTCAACTTCCTTTGAGTTTCATTTTAACCAAAGCATAACTTACTTGTTGAAGCTTCAATTTCTTCAAACTCTTCAAGATCTTCAAACCCTTGCTTTTCTCTACTTCTCTTCTTCTCAGCCACGACACTCTCTTCTTTATCTCTTCATTTTATAATTCTTCTTCTTCTAATTTATACTGTTAGTGGATGTGAGAGGTCCACTTTGCCCTTCATTTAAGCCTTATGGCCTTATATGCTTAAGTGATCTTCCCAAAATACCCTTGAATATTCTTACTACCTTAACACTTTAATTCACTTAACCTATGTAATAAATCCTATCCAGACCCCATAATTCATTTAAATCATGTTTAACTAGAAAAGAAAATATGGGGGCCAACATTTCTCCCCCTCTTAAAAGAATTTCATCCTTGAAATTCTTATCTAACTGATCAAAAGGTAGAGGTATGCTTCATCTTATGCTCTTCCGTTTCCCATTTAACTTCATTGCTTAAATATTTCTTAATTATTTCAAATGACCATAGTCAATAGACTCACTTGGTCTTTCAATCCCGTATTTGGTCATTTATTTTCTTAACTAGTTCCTCATTATGTTTCAGATCACTCATAAATTTTCCACTTCCTGTGTCGGTAGCACCAATATCATATCATATCAATATTTCTTAGCATACTCATATATATCACATTACGAATCTAAGGCATCTTTTATTAGCAAAGCTAACTCATAAGAATTTCATACAGACCAATTCATATCAGGCTTAGCTAATCCTTTTTCCTAACCTAAGCACACCT
>JANSVA010000217.1:11032843-11047512 GCA_025504915.1 Erythroxylum reticulatum
GATTCTAAGAAACCAGATTATGTCTATAGACTTCATAAAGCTTTGTATGGCTTGAAACAAGCTCCTTGAGCTTGGTACAATCATCTAAGTTCCTTTTTGATTGAAAATGGTTTTAGTAGAGGACATGTAGATAAGAATTTATTTAGAAAATGTATTGAGAATGATTTCATCATAGTATAGATATATGTTGATGATATTATCTTTGGTGCAACGTCTAAAAGGCTATGTTCCAGTTTTGAAAATCTAATGAAAAATGAATTTGAAATGAGCATGATGGGTGAAATAAAATTCTTTCTTAGTTTACAAATTAAGCAAACCGAAGAAAAGATTTTTATTCATTAACAGAAGTATATCAAAGAACTGTTGGTTAATTATGGAATTGAAAAAGTAAAACCTATGTCAACTCCTATGCATCCTTCAAACCTTTTATCTAAGGATAAAGTAGGTAAGAAGATTGATCAAACCCTTTTTAGAGGAATTATTGGTTCTTTACTTTATCTTACAACAAGCAGACCTGATATTCTGTTTAGTGTCTATTTACGTGCTAGATTTCAAGTAGATCCTAGAGAATCTCACTATATTGATGTTAAAAGAATTTTGAGATATCTATCAGGTTCTACTAATCTTTGTTTAATGTATGAGAATGGTAAAGATTTCAGGTTAACTGGCTACTGTGATGCTGATTATGCTGGAGACAGGATTGAAAGGAAGAGTAAAAGTGGAGGCTGTCACTTTCTTGTCTATAATCTAGTTTCTTGGTCTAGTAAGAGGTAAAGTTCAATTGCTCTATCTACTGCAGAAGCTAAATATATGTCAGCTGCAAGCTGTTGCTCACAGACGTTATGGATCAAGTATTAGTTAGAAGACTATTCAGTACAAGAAGAACAAATCTAAATTTTCTGTGGCAACACAAGTGCTATCAACCTATCGAAGAATCCAATACAATACTCAAGGGTAAAGCATATAGAAGTTAGGCATCATTTCCTACGAGACTATGTACAGAGGGGAATCATTAGTCTACAGTTTGTTGAGACAAATCATCAATGGGCAGATATCTTCACTAAGCCTTTAAATGAAGAAAGATTCAAAGAAATCATACGAAACTTGAATATGATAGTGTTAAATGACCAATCATCTGACACGTCATGACCCAGATGATGTTCTTAGAGGGAAGATAAAAAGTCATCACAATGGAGCAATCTATGATTTTTAGAAGACATGTTAATTTTGACTCCTTAAAGAAGAACCAGATGGATATTGAACCAGAAATTGATGCAGTGGGATGGAAAAACTTCTTTCAGGTTTATGAAATAGTCTACCTGAATGAAGTATATGAGTTTTGGAAGAACGTAAAAGTAGTAGACGATACTTAAGTATCAATGGTGGATAGATTGTCAGTTATTGTGACACTAGAGTTAATCGAGAAGTATAGTGAATGTCCATGTGTTAGAGTAGAGGTGTCTCATAACACAAGATGGATGACTAAAGCAGAGTGGAGAAAGCACATATCAATTGACAACTCTATGGAAGTAGTGACCCAAAGGACAAAAAGGTATAAACTCTTGTTCCGAAGGCTAGGGTTCTACATGTGCTACTTTTGCATTATACTCTACCAAGAACAAGTTCGAAGAACGTTGTGAAGACGATAGATGAACAATGCCTGTTCCATCTACTCAATCATCAGTCTATAAATCTTGCACACTTGATTTTAAGGTATATGATAAAGTCGAAGAGAGATTCTAATGCCTTACCATATGGTATGTTGCTAACAAGAATCTTTAAAGATTCTAGAATTCTTCTTGACAAAGGAAACATAATGAAGATGAATATAAAAAGCATCATTAATGCGTCCACTATCTGTAGAATGGGTTTGAAGTCTTAAGAAAAGGAGGACACAGTTTCTATGGCAAAAGCAAGGACTAAGGGGGAGTGTATTGTTAGACGCACCTTGAGTGAAAATGTTACACCCACAAGGAAGACGAAACCTCAGTCCATAGGAAGAATGTCTATAGAAGAAAACAAGAATAAATCGTAAGAGGTATCAATTAAAGCTAAGACGATTTCATAAAGAGAAGAAAGCTAGGTGAAACTATCTGAAAAACAAGTGTCGTTAAAAAGCAAAGGGGAGACACTTTATTCCGAGAAATCTAAAAATTCAAGAAGGTCACCAAGGATATTAACTTTGCGTCAATAAGATCAGAAGAGAGGGAAAGGATTGACTCTTGGTAAAGATTCTGCAAAGATAAAGAAAGCACCACAGGCTACTAGATCTTTGGTATCAATTTTGCAAGAACAGCCGATAAAATCAACTAAAGAAACAAAAATTAAGTGGAAGTTGGTGTTCGAAAGGAAGAAACCTCAATCATAACCTCCTTCTAGACTGGTAGAAGCAAGTAAGAAGCTGAAGACCAGTCAGAAAAAGATTAGTTCAACTGGTGTTCAACAAATTACAAAGTCAGTTGAACACAGATTAGTATCTCATGGTTCTTCTCAACCTATCAGAAAAAAGGATTTGAGAATGAAGGTGATTGAAGAAATGGTACTTGGTATAAGCAAAAGTTCGATTATTATAAGAGAACCTGTGAAAAGGTCAGTCAAGGTTCAAGTTGAACCAATATTGATCAATAATCGATCAATACATCTTCTAAATCATGAAGAAAGAAGATTATATGGTATTCTTAGAGATGAAAAGTTAGAACCATATCCATTGAAGATGTCCAAGGATCGATATACTATTTACCCAGTCACAAATAGAACATTAATCAATATCGTACTAGATATACTATTGAGAGCTTCAAACATTGTACGCAATGAAGACAAAGGGAAACAAAAGATGTACCCTAATGGAAATACAAATGATCTTATAGAAGATCAGATACAGGCAGCTGTGATAAACATAGATGATGCATGCAATGCAGATTAATGAAGAGGAATCTATGTTTTACATCACATTTTAAAACCATCAGGAAGCCATTGTGGACGCTTTACCTATCTACGAGTTTCAATTGAAGAAGACCTCAAATTGATCCGAACTGATATGCAAAGAATGTTTTCTGGCATCATGAAGCATCTTCGGTAAAGTTTTTAATTAATAAAAAATAGGGAGAGAAGAGCAGAAGAAGAAGAAAGAAGAGACGAGCATAAGAAAGAAGAAATGAACAGAAGTAGAAAGAAGATAGTAACAACTATCAAGAAAAGAAGATAGTAACGACTATAAACAACTACATTTTCCATATGTGTATTTTATATGTGCATGAGTATATTGTTTGTTGTCGTCTTATTCATTATTTGAATAATATTAGTTCATTCACTTTTATCTTTCTAAAATTATGATTATTTGTTGTCATTAAAAAGGGGAAAATTGTTAAGTCAAGAGGACTTCACGATTATTAATTTTGGTGACAATCAAATAATAATAATATTAGAAATAAATGAACTATTTTGATAAGTGTGTTAAGTGTGCAGAAAAACACAGAAGAAGTGCAAAACACAGAAGAAGCGCAAAACACAGAAGAAGCGCAAAACACAAAAGAAATGCAAAACACAGAAGAAGTGAAAACACAGAAGAAGCGGAAAACATAGAAGAAGTGTAAAACACAGAAGAAGCGAAAAACACAGAAGAAGTGGAAAACATATAAGAAGTCAAAACACAGAAGAAGTCAAAACACAAAAGAAGTGAAAAACACATAAGAAGAGGAAAACATAGACGATACAAAGATGAAGAAATTATAGTATGTCGGACAGTTAGTCCGTTGGAGTTAGTTATAGAACTCAACTGAGTAACGAGTTCTACATGAATCAAGAAACAGTTATCAAGAATCAAGAAGCAGACAGAGACTTAGGCTATAAATACTAGTCGTAGTCGAAGACTGAACATCTTTTTTTTTTAACTTTCAAGTGTTTACTTACAAAGAAAAATTTTGTATTCAAAAGTGCGATACAAGAGAGCAAACTATACTATAATAAAAAGCTCACAATATCTTTCTAATGAGAGAAAGAAAAGGCTAAGAGCTTGGAAAGGCTAAGATAATAGAAAGAATACTTTGAATAAGAGACCTAAAGAGGCTCTAGAAAGGAAGAAAGAATACTTGTAAACTTGTTAAAGTATAGTGAAATCTCAGACAAACTTTAAGGACTGAATGTAGTCCATGGTTTGGGGTGAACCAGTATAAAAATCGCAGCATCTATCTTCTAACCTTTCACTTTATTTTATTTTGTTTTTAGACAAGTATATAGAAGTTATTTGCGATTTAAATACGTAGCTATTTTTGTATAACTTTTGTGGTATTCTTTTAACAGTTGGAAATGTTCTTCACAAGATATATTAAAGTTTTTGTATTCACAGAAAGAATACATAATTCAACCCCCCTTCTTGTGTATCTCATATATTATACGTGAATCCTATATTAACGTGTGATTTACTTCACTATTAAATTTTCTTTACACATAGTTGCCATATATATGTGATTATCCTACTATTAAATTTAATTTTCTTTCAACTAGTTTTCATTGTGACAAATTTTAATAGAAAGGAAAGGACCAACCGTGTAAGAAGAAACCACAACCTTTATTTCCTTCAGGTAGTATTACTGACTTTTTAAGTTGGAAAGAACAAAAGAAACTTGTTGAGGAACAACTACAAATGGAACAAGTGTAGTGGATGAAATACATGAAAATTTGGTAGAAGGTGAAGCAGGGGAAGCGATTATTAAAGAAGATTATACTTTTTAAGGTGGAAAGAATTAATAACTAAAATGATGGAACGATAATATGAACAACATGAAGATGTAGTAGAAGGAAATGGATATGATATAAACATGGATATGGTAGAAATTGATACTACTCAATGCAAAGGTAATCATATATTTTATTATTTTTAAAAAAATTTCTTTTGTATACTAACATTAATAATTATTTTAAACATAAAATTTGTGAAGAAGAAGGGGAGAGCTCCAACTTTGCTTAAGGATGTTCAAAAAAGATCTATGGAACAATGCAAACCAATTTTTTTTAATGCTTGTAATAAGTCGATTGGTCTAGATGAGAAGACATTGAATGAATTCACACTTTTCTTGAGTACTGTAGCTTATAAACAAAATCTTACACCTCTAAACCATGTTAATTGATGACAGATTCCCAAAGAACTTATTTGGGAATATGTTAATGTAAGAAATCATTATCTTAATGCTCATTTCAATTTTGATTTATGAAATTTAAATGAGTATTTATTAAATTGCAGAAGATATATATTCTACCATTAGAAGGTAAAGAATGGACTTTGAAAATTGTTGGAGATGCATGCAGAATTTACAAGTGAAGACTGAAGCAAAAGCATTTCAAACAGTATATGACAGATGTAAAAACAATGGCTAATCGTCCTAACTATATAAGCAAAGAAGTTTTTGAGGATCTCATTTCTTATTGGAACCACACACATGTGAAGGTGTGATAATTATTATTACTTTTTACAAATTAGTGGCATGATATCTAACTAATATAATGATTTAATGCGTAGAAAATAGCTGAAGCAAATCCTCAAAATAGAAAACTACAAACTATAATCCACACAACTAGTCCTAAGAGCTTTACAAGTATCTATACTAAGTTGGTAAGTTCTCCAATGAGTTATAATCTATTAAGAAATTGTTTTAATTTTCTAAATTATTTCTAAATTGTAATTAGCAATTGTTTTAGTGAATAACAAATGAAAGAGAAGATATAACTCCACTTTCTAACGCTAAAAAGTATATTGCAACTTATAAAAGAAACACTAGAAAAGTGTATAAGCAATCTACTGAAGCTATAAGGGAAAAAATTATGAGTAATGCTAGTTTTGTAATAATTTTTTGTATTGTTGCTACTTTTATTGAGATACCCAAATTTATTGCTTATTTCATGTGTTTATAATTCCATTTTATTTGTTTTTATATTGTTGATTTGTTCTTCTTGTGAAAATGAGTTATTTATAGTATAATTGGAATTATACAAGGTTTTTTTTAATCATATATATGGTGCTTGCATTCATTACTATGACTGTAAACTTTCTTTTATAGGCTCGCATTGAAGAAATGCAAAAGGAAAATGATAGTGAAAAGGTTGTTAAAGTTGTATTCGATGTGGGGTTGATAAGGCCTGGCCATAATAAACTTTTTAGAAGGGGTGTGAAAGCATCTACCATGAAAGAGAAAAATATGATGAGTGAAGCCTTATATAAAGTTCCTAACGAGTATTTGCAGTCTATTAAGAATGCATTAGAAGAAAAGATGAACCAAAACGTAGAAGTTGAAAGGAGAGAATGAGAAAGGAATTAAAACAAGAGAAAGTTGACTGTTTTGAAAGGAAAAGGCAACTAAAACAACATTGTAACAGTCCAGACCATCTGCCCACAAATATTGTCTACTTTTGGTTGCTCATCAAGCCAAGGTCCCCATGGTTTTGCTCTTTCCAAACCTAGAAAAATGCGTTTATAGGGAAAAGATATCCATATCCTTATAAGGTCTACTCTGTTATACTCTCTAGTCGATGTGGGACCTCATAATCCATCCCTTTAAGGCTCAGCATCCTCGTTGGCACAATCATATGGGAATAACTTTAATACCATTTGTAACATCCAAGACCATCTACCCATAGATATTATCCACTATAGGTTGTTCATCAAGCTAAGGCCCTCACAGTTTTGCTCTTCCCGTACTAGAGAAATGCGCCTGTAGGGAAGAGGTATTTGTACCCTTTTAAAGTGTACTTCATTTCCCTATCCAGTTGATGTGTAATCTCACAAGCTACCCCCTTAGGGCCTAGTGTCCTTACTGGGACAGCAGGTTAAAAACAGATTCTAATACCATTTGTAACTTCCCAGACCATCTGCCCACAGATATTGTCCACTTTGGGCTGCCCATCGAACTAAGGCCCTTATAATTTTGATCCTCCTGTACTCTGTAAAACACATTTGTAGGGTAGAGATATTCGTACTCTTTAAGGCATACTTCGTTCTCCTCTCTAGCCGATGTGGGACGTCATAATCCACCCCCTTAGGGCCCAACATCTCATTGGCACAACAGGCTAAAAACTAGTTTTAATACCATTTGTAACAGCCTAAACCATCCGCCCATAAATAATGTCTGCTTCAGGTTGCCCATTAAGCCAAGGCCCTCATGATTTTACTCTTTCCGTATCCGAGAAACACATCTGTAGGGAAGAGGTATTTGTACCCTTTTAAGGTGTACTTCATTGCCCTCTCTAGATGATGTGTGATCTCATAATCCACACCTTTACCAATGTCCTCGTTGGCACAATAGGTTGGGAATCGACTATGATACTATTTGTAACAGTCCTGACCATCTTCCCAGAAATATTGTCCACTTTGGGCTACCCATTGGGCTAAGACCCTCACGGTTTTACTCTTCCCATACCTAGGAAAATGAACCTATAGGGAAGAGGTATCCATACTCTTATAAAGCATACTTCGTTCTCCTCTTTAGCTAATATGGGATGTCACAATTCACCCCCTTAAGCCCTAACGTCCTCGTTAGCACAATGGGTTAGAAATTGGCTCTGTTACCATTTGTAGTAGCCCAAACCATTTGCTGACAGATATTGTCCACTTTGGGTTGCCCATTGGGCCAAAGCCCTCACAGTTTTGCATTTCCTATACCCCAAAAAATATGTTTGTAGAGAAGAGGTATTCGTACCCTTATAAGGCGTACTTCGTTCTCCTTTCTAGCCGATGTGGGATCTCACAATTCACCCCTTTTAGGGTCCCAAAGTCATTGCTGGCACAACGGGTTAGGAATCGGCTTTGATATCATTTATAATAGCCTAGACCATCCACCCATAGATATTGTCCACTTTGGGTTGCCTATAAAGCCAAGCCCCTCACAGTTTTGCTCTTCTCGCACCCGAGAAAATGCGATTGTAGGTAAGAGGCATTTGTACTCTTATAAGACGTACTTCGTTCTCCTCTCCTGTTGATGTGGGATCTCACAATCCACCCCCTTTAGGGACCAAAGTCCTTATTGGCACAACCGATTGGGAACCAGCTCTTATACCATTTTTAATAGCTTAGACCATCCGCCCATAGATATTCTCAACTTTAGGTTGCCCATCGAGTCAAGGTCCTCACGGTTTTCCATTTTCTATACCTGAGAAAATGCGTCTGTAAGGAAGAGGTATCTATACCCTTATAAGACGTACTTCGTTCTCGTCTCCAGTTGATGTGGGATCTCACAATCCACCCATCTTAGGGCCTAGCTTCCTCGCTGGCACAATAGGTTGGGAACTGGCTCTAATGCCATTTATAACAGCCCGGACCATTCATCCATAGATATTGTCTATATTAGGTTGCCTATCAGTTTAAGGCCCTCACGATTTTGCTGTTCCCGTACTTGAGAAAATGCACCTACGGGAAAAAGGTATCCGTACCCTTCTAAGAGATACTTCATTCTCACAATCCACCCCTCTTATGGCCCAGTGTCCTCGCTAGCATAACGGGTTAGGAACTAACTCTGATACCATTTGTAATACTCCAGACCATCTACCCATAGATATTGTCCACTTTGGGTTGTGTATCGGGGCAAGACCCTCACAGTTTTTCTCTTTCCGTACTTAAGAAAATGCGTCTGTCGGGAAGAGGTATTCGTACCCTTATAAGGCGTACTACTTTCTCCTCTCCAGCTAATATGGGATCTTACAAAGATAATATTGATAGAGAAAAAATGATGAAACAAATGTTCTCCCTCATTCAATCTTAGCTTGGGCAAGCTATCACCACTAATATAGGCATGCTTTGTAAATTGATTACACCTAGACAATCAAGAAAGGAATCTTCTATTCCTCTAAACCATACATATCATCATAAAGAATATTAGGTAACTAATTTCCTTAGTTCAGTTTTTTTGTACGTCATCTTGTTATCTTTTTTGTTAAGAACTGAATCATTGTGTTGTTATTTTTGGACTATATTATTTGTCTTGATTAAATTGACTTCACAATAAAATAGCTAGTATTTCATTTATTTTTACATATATCAACTTATTTCTAAGTATAGTAGTTTTACAATTCTAATATACTTTTTGTTTCTTTCTTTCACTTTTTATAGGATGGTGATGATTAGGAGTGGACAAAGAGGTACTTGGTGAAAGATTTTGGATCACCCATACATATTGGTTTTGTTACTTATTTAGATTAATTCACTTATATTCCATATGGAATGGTGGACGATATTGTAGATGGATATTTTAGCTAATGATTTTTGCTTTCATATTTTGAATATGTTAAAAGAGTGAATTTTACAAGTCCTTATGGATTACATATTATATATAAATGTCATTTTTTTGTTAATTTATCTTTCATAATATGTACGTAATTAAGACATACATTAATATCTATATATTTCTTTTAATGTCGATATAGATGTTGACTACATAATAAGAAGAGCTTGATTTTACGTTAAATAATATTAGTAATGAAGAATAAATTGTTGCTTTTCTTATTACAAATTGTTACCTAAAAAATCAATTTGTTACCTTATAAAGAGTTAAAAGTGTTGTAATATCTATTTAATATTGTTGTTATAGTTTGACGTTAATGTGTTGCCTTAGTCAAAACTTAAAGCAACATTTTTTATTTTGTTTCCTAATAATTTTTTTTGTTTCCTCACGCTTATTGCAGTGCCACTTCTTGTAATGATATGAATTGTATTGCCTTAAACCAAATGCAACAATAATTATACTTATAGCAACGATTTTGTCTATTCCCTATAACACTTTTTGCTGTAGTGGCTATATTGAAATTATTGCAAAAGTGTTTTCTCTTTTACCATCATTTTTTAAAAATCATCACAAAAGTTTGACTATTTTTTGTATTCTTCGCCAATGGTGAAGCCAAAACCATGTTGTTTTATCAAATTAAAAACCTAATCATGCAAATATAGGATGAAATCATCATTTTCACCATCTTTTCCTCTTCCTAGTTGAGATTAAGTCTCTTCTAATTTAGTTTTCGAGTTTCAAGCTTCATCTTTATCTTTGATGTTCGTCTTCGTCTTCATCTCCGCTATGTGTTTTCATCTTCATCTTCTTCTCCACATGAGATTTTTGGTTTTTTAGGTAATCCACTTCCACAATACCTATATATAATGTGTTGGACTTCATTTGAGTTAGTGTAAACCTTGGTTGTCTTTGCATATAGAGGAGATTCTTATTACTTTTTGAAGGCAATGAAATAAAGGGGGAGACTGTGCCCTATACAACCCCACAGTTAACATTCTTATATAGTTTATTTTCTTGTTGTTGTTCTTCTTTTCAACTTTAAAAGTAGTGAAATACTTATTATTATATTTAAATTTCTTAAGAATTATTGTTAAGAAATGTCACATTGATTATGCCACTGGAGAGTATGTGCATATGTTGCTAATGAAAGGAATCATGTATGAGATTAATTATTGTTTTTTTTTCATTTTTCATTTAGTTTTCATCAAGTTGTCTCAGCTAATAGAAAAAATTAACATTGCTAGAATGTTGGAACAAACTTTCCTAATTAAATAAATGAAAACAAAAGTGTATAATGATAGTGATATAGGGATCAAGGCAATTTAATATCGAAAATTTATTCAGAAGTGAGATATTTATAAGTTTGAATGATTATCCAAGATCTCCAAAATCATTTCCTCAGCCTTTCTTGTTATTTACAATGTTTCTATTGTTTGTAATAAGTTCATGTTTCAGATGTTCTCTCTTATTGATGCTTCTGGTCGGAAATAGTGCATTATATTTATACCCATGTTCAAAAATAATACATGGATTAATCACAACCACAAAGAGAAGTAGTGAACTTTACCTTCATTGATAATTATCTTTGTTTTAGATTTGATGATAGAAGACCAAAAAACATTATATGATATAGGTTGTATAATTTAGTAGTTTATTTACGGAAGTTATGACTTATGCTTGGAATAGAAAATGTATAAAAGTACTAATTATATGTGTAATAAAAATTTTTTTCTTATGTGAGTAGGTCATAAACTCATCTTTAACCAGTTATACTGAATTATTGATATCCATTAATAATCTTAGAAGTGTGTCAGATGTGAAAAGAACATTCAAATAAGAAGTCTTTTATTAATAATGATGTCAGATCATTTATCAATTTATGATATGTTCTCTTGGTTTTATTAATCTTTAAGGATGAGTGGCAAACTTAAAATGTGCATGTCTAGGGGATTTTTCATTAGTAAAAGATTAGGTTTCGATAATCTTTGCTTCTTTTTTGATTATTTTATTAATTGAATATAACTTCATATAATTTATCATTTCCTTATTTAATTGTACACTTTGGTTCTATATTGATTATATCTATGACCTATTTTTGTTTCTATTGTGTTTTCAAAATAAAAACATTGGCATAAATTCATCACAAAATATTGATATGGTAGATATTTTATGACGCCAAAAATGAGCTTCGATGGGAGGTGTCAGGTAGAATCCTTGTTGGACCCTAAATTTTTCTTTATTTTATTATTTATTTTCTTAGGATTTAGTCCACTAAATTAGCAAGCATGAATAGAAATTAGAGTGATTGAATAGAGATGTTAGTATTAAGCTAGTCCAATGTTTATAAGAGAGTAAATGAGTTAGAAGTCGTAAAAGACAAAAGAAGGGAAAAATAAGAAGGAAAAAAGGAAGGAAGGGTAAAATGGGGATGACAAGAATAAAATGTGGTCCTGATTAAATGAAGAAGAAGAAATTGCGGAGAGAAGAAAAAGAAATAAGGAAAACGTGAAAGAAGAGAGGAAAAGAGAAGAGAGTTCATGAGGGTGTGTAAGAGAAGCTAGGAGAGAAGAAAACGAAGTAGAAAGAAGAAGAAGGAAGAAAATTTGGTAGCTAAGGTAAGTTTCATCATTTTCTTCTTGCTTTGATAGAAAAACAAAAGAGATAGGAATTAGAGAAATGGGTTTGTGTTGGGAGTAAAGGAAGAAGAAGAGAATCATGAAACCCTAGTTGGATGTTTAAGGATTTTCAGTTAGGTATTGAATTTCCTAACTTAGATGAATTATGGGTAGAATGAGCCTAAGTTTAGTTTTTGTCTTAGATTATTGAAGCTCTATGAATTTCCTTTGAATGTGGGTTGAATGAGAATTTGATTTTTTTTAGGAAATCAAGAAAATCTCACCCAAGAGCATTAGGAAGGGCATCATTGAACTTAGATTTTAAGTAATTGAGGTGGGTAATGTATTTATAGTTATTGTATAATTAGGCAAGTTTTGGTCTATATGTGTATGTTTAATGGATTAATTGTGACTTGTTGTGATTGTTGGAAAACGCATGATGATTCATGATTATGTTATACCTTGAACAAGCTTATGACACTTGATTGAACCCAAGGTTCCTATATCAATTGGTGACAATTTCATGGCTTTTATTATACTTTTTAGTTCTTATTTTCGGATTTTGTGCTTAATTTAACATATGAGTACTTATTTTGAATTAATGTTGTTTAAGGGTAAAATTGTCACAAATAATCAGTAATTGCATTAAGTTGATTTTTAGAACAATTGATATTGCAAACTACTATTTTTCATTGTAGGAGATTCAAAAAGTAGAGCCAAAGAGTGAAGACCAAGAGCATAAGTTAACGAGGGCAACAAGCAAGTTCACCGCGGCGAAATCACAAGATCATGAAGATAAAATTTTGAGTAAAGTTCATCACAATGAGGATAATGTTTGCGCTGCGGCGAAAGCTGAAAGTGATTGAAGAAATCTTTCGGGAAAAGTTCACCGCGGTGAACTTATCCTTTAACCGCGGCGACATCTTCGACTTGGCACAGACCTGAACCATTTTTGGAAAACTAATCGACTATGTCACCTGACCCAGCAACCCATTTATAAAAAAAACCTATTATAGGTTAACGTAAAAAAGGAGAGAAGAGAGCCAACATAACAGAATCATCCATTTTTCACCATAACACCTCCATATTCCATCATCGTCTTCTTCCATATTCTTATCATTTTCTTCCATTTTTCACCTTCGACTTCTACCATGGGTGTTTCCAGTTGCTTCTCATTTGTGAAATGTCTTGGAGTTATGCATGGATAGGCATCTCTCTCCTCTTAAAGATGTAGCAATGGCTAGAGTTCAATGGGCTTAAAAGGGGTTAATCCATGTTCAGCTATGATTCATAAATTCCTAGGTTTAGGATTTGTAATTTGTAGTTGAATATACTTGATTATAGTTTAATTAAGTGTTGGATATTCAATGTGTGGTTTGGATTTGTTGATGTAGAACTTTGAGCTTAAATATATGAAGTCTCATATATGTCTATTTGTGATTTTATTGATTCTCTTTTATCATGCATAGTTATATTTGATATTAACTTGATTCTAGATTTAAAGTGACTTGTTGCATGGACTTATCCACTACATACACTAAGAAAATTTAATAGGGTTTTATAAGATGAAGTCTTATTGATTAAGATCTTGGAATTAAAGAGTTCTTTTAGGTTTACCTATTTGAAACTTAGTGATTTCTACTCCCATTAGAAATTAATTTCGAATTGTGATATCCAAAGCTCATTTTCAAGAGGATACTATCATTATTTGATTATTTTTTTAATCTTTCCGTTTTCTATTTCCAAAATTCCAAAAATATATTTTACAAATTTTTCTTACAATTCCATTTAGTTCAGTTAATGTTTTTAAAGATCAGAACCACCTCCTTACCAAATTAGCTTGCATTTCATGACACATAGGTTAACTTAGGTCCATTCGTTTTAGGTTCTGATTAAGTGAGATGACTTGAGTGAAATAAATCACATGTTAATATAGAACTTATGTACAATATACAACGTACACAAGAAGGGGGATTGAATTGTGTAATCTTTTTGTAAATACATAAAGCCTTTGATATTTCTTGAAAACGAAACTTTTTCAAGTATTAGATGAATATCAAATCGCAAATAACTTGTACAAACTTGTATAAGAACAAGAGTATTTAAGAGTCAAGAGTTAGAAGATAGACGATGCGATTTTTATACTGGTTCACCTTAAAGCATAGGCTACATCTAGTCCTCAGAATCCTTATGAGTTTTCACTATACTTCGTCAAATTTACAAGTATTCTTTCCTCCCTTCCAGAGCCTCTTTAGGTCTCTTACACTAAGTATTCTTTCAGCTATCTTATCCTCTCCAGGCTCTCAATCTTTTCTTTCTCTCACTAGAAAGATAATGTGAACTTTTGTTACAGTAATATTTTCTCTCTTGTATCGCACTTTATATACAGAATTTTTAAGTAATCACTTGTATGCGAAAAGATTGTTCAATCTTCGACTATGACTAGTATTTATAGCCTAAGTCTTCAACTGCTTCTTGAATCTTGTTTCTTATTTCTTGCATCTTATAGAAACCGTTATTCAGTTGAGCTCTGTAACTAACTCAAACTGCTTCTTCCGAGTCTTCGAGCTTCTTCTTAGTGAACTTCTTTTTAGTTCTTAAACTTCTTCTTAGTAAATTTCTTCTTAGTGAACTTCTTCTTAGTTCTTGAACTTCTTCTTAGTCTTCAAACTTCTTCTTAGTTCTGGCACTGTACACTTAACACACTCATAAGAACAGTTCATTTATTTCAAACATTATCATTATTTGATTATCAACACAATTATTAAACGTGAAGTCATTTTGACTT
>JANSVA010000217.1:11063475-11090375 GCA_025504915.1 Erythroxylum reticulatum
TTAAGTGTCTTGCCAACAATATCCTTGAACATTCTAACATCACTCTTTCTTCTAGAAAAATGTTCTCCCTTATATTAAGTTTCTAATAATGCCTAAATCAATCCATTCGGTTTAGAATTCCAAAAGTATTGTCCCAAACATTTTTGGACTGTTCTTATATTAAAACAGTACAATATACTTAAATTCCTCCCATTTGTACTCTTCCAACCGATACCTTTACTTTGATTCAATTCATCTTTGTTAAATCAATACTAAATGCTATCAAATTCTATGGCGGTACAAAATATGTTAAGAAATTATTAGTTCAAGAATCACTTCATTTGGAGGTCGGATAACCAAGTTATAGCTGAAAGGATCAAACAAAGTTTTATCATCAATCATATTGAACCTATCTCGGTACAAATTCACATAACTGTCATTAGAGATGCCAAATTAAGACCATGTTAGGAGGATTTGAAAGAGGACTTCAAGATCTACAACTTCAGGCGAAACCAATCGAAGAAAACAGATAAATTGGAAAAAAAACAAACGAAGCAAAGCAAACAAAACAAAGCAGACGAATCGAAAAGCAGGCGAAGCAAAAAGAAGACGAAGCAAAAAGGGCAGACGAAGCAATAAGCAAACGAAGCAATAAGCAGACGAAGCAAAACGGCAGATGAAGCAAAAGATAGACGAAGCAAGAAGCAGACGAAGCAGAGTCAACTTAAGACGAAGCAAAGTCAACTTACGATAATGCAACTCTTAAGATGAATCAGAGTCAACTTAAGATGTTACAACTCTTAAGACGAAGCAGAGTCAACTTAAGACGAAGCAAAGTCAACTTAAGATGATGCAATTCTTAAAACAAAGCGGAGTCAACTTAAGACGAAGCAAAGTCAACTTAAAACGATGCAACTCTTAAGACAAAATGGCATCATCACAGACGATGTGATGTCATCACAGATGATGTGATATCTTCACAGACGATAGATCTTTACAGACGATGCATCCTCATAAACGAAATAATATCATCACAAACGATGTGACGTCATCACAAACGATGCATCTTTATAGACGATACAGTTTTACAGACGAAATGACGTCATCACAGACGATGTAATGTCATCACAGACGATGCGTCTTTATACTCTTAAGCATTTCCCTTAGAAGGACCATAACTTTCAATCTAGAGGTCTAAATATTCCACACTATATACTGATGGAAATCTAAAAGAAAGACCTACAACTTTCTAGATGATAACTATATCTAAATCTATCTTGATCAATCCAAAATTTTCCCTGAAGTCAGAACACAAACTTTACATTCATCCTAATTCTTCCCATTTTGTAGTCTCTCATCTACCAAAAACACCAAAACAAAACATGAATCTATCCACACTTCTCATTAATTACAAGTCTTTTAAGAAAAATTTCAAGGTCCAACATAATAAGCTTAAAGAAAATCATTAAAAATTCATCAGCCCTTTCCCAACACTTACAGTTGTACCTTATCTCCTATGTATGCAATATAAGTATATATGATAATTAAGAAGGGTTAGCGGTATTTTTCTAATTATTGCGACTTTTTTTAATTTCTAACCTATCCAATGTTAAACTATATCTTGCAAAATATAAGAAAAAGGCATAAAAACACAAGAAATAAAAACTAATAAAATATAATTAAGAAATAAAATATGAAAATGAAATAACAAAAGTAAATCATAATTCTTGCGTTGCCTCTCAAATAGTGCTTAGTTAACATCTTTAGCTCAACATATCTTTTATGATCAAGGTGGCTTAGTTAAGTTGATATTTTCATTATTATTATCGAGCTTACCTCTAAGATATAACTTTACTCAATGGCAATTAACCTTAAAAGTACCCTTGTGTAGATGACTCACCTTGATTACGCTATATGGAGATACTTTCTCCACAATGAATGGTCCAGACCACCTTGATTTAAGCTTACCAGGAAATAATCTTAGACAAGAGTTATAAAAGAACTTGATCTTCCTCTTTCAATTCTCGTGAATGCTTAATCATTTGGTTGTAATAATTTTTGACTTTTTCCTCATGTATTTTATAATTTTCATAAGCCATCAACCGTCACTCGTCCAATTCACTAATTTGAAAGTTCCTCTTTTAACCTGCAGTTTCAAGATCAAAATTCATGAGTTTAATATTCCAATACATTTTCTGTTAAAATCAACAGGTAGACAACAAGCTTTTCCATAAACCAGCCTATAGGGTGTAATTCTAATAAGTGTCTTATATACAATCTTATAGGCCCATAGAGCATCTAATTTAATTGACTAGTCCTTCCTTTGAGACTCTACAGTTTTCTCCAAATTTTGTTTTAAATCCCTATTGGATACCTTGACTTTGCCACTAGTTTGAGGTTGATAGGGGGTGGCAATTCTATGATTAATTCCATACCTTTTAATGACTTCAAACTACGCATTATAGAAATGCATACCCCTATCACTGATAATCACCCTATGTGTGCCGAAACGGGACAATAAACCTTTAAGGAGTTTTACAACAACCCTAGCATCATTTATGGGTAAAGTCTATGCTTCCACCAATTTAGAAACATAGTCAACAGCTACGAAGATATATTTATTTCCAAACAAACTTAGAAATGGACCTATGAAATCAATCCCCCATAAATCAAATATCTTCAAAAACAATAATGAAATTTAGACATTACCTAATCTTTAGCATATATCACATGAAGATATATACCTTTACGCATCTTTAAAAATTGATGGCCAATAAAAACTTAACTTTGGGATCGTCTGAGCTTTTTTATGTTCACTATAGTGCCCTCTAGTGGATCCAACATGATAGTATTATAGAATCTTCCACCCCTTAGAGTGAGGTACATATCTCTTCACTATTTGGTCTGCACAGATACGAAACAGATATGGATCTTCCCAAAAATAGTCTGGAAAATCAATAAAGAATTTCTTCTTTTACTAATAAGACAGACCGTCTATCAAGATCTTACATACAAGAAAATTTGCAATATCTGCAAACCAAAGGACCACAGCTTTGCTTACCTCCTTCACATTGTAAAGGCATTCTTCTGGAAAGGCATCTTCAATGCCTTCTTCATTTAGTTCTTCCAAATTTGGATTTTCTAAGCGGGATGGTCTGTTGCCAAGTTCTCAAGCCCTTTCACATCTTTAATCTCTAAATGAAATTCCTGTAATAGTAGAATCCATCTAATCAAATAAGGTTTACCATCTGGTTTATTTAGTAAGTATTTTAGTGTATAGTGGTTAAGATTAAAAAAAACTTTAGATAATAATAAATAAGATTGAAATTTATCAAACACAAAAACTACAATTAACAATTCCTTTTATGTTGTTGTATAGTTCTCCTGAGCATCTGTCAAAGTCTTGCTAGTATAGTAGATTGGTTGAAAGTGTTTGTCCTTTCACTTTCCAAGTACTACATCTATCGCAAAGTCATTTGCATCACTTATTAGCTTAAAAGGTAAATTTTAATATTATGTAACCATAATTGGGGCCTTAGTTAACTTATCTTTTAAATTGTTAAACAGATTCAAACATTCATTGGTAAATGTAAAATGTCTGGCCTTCTTTAATAACATGGTTAAGGGCTTATAAATTTAAAGAAAAGCCATTAATGAATCTTCAATAAAATTACATGTGACCTAAAAAATTCTTATTACCTTAACTGAGGAGGGGGTGGTAGTTTCACTGTAGCTTCAAGTTTGGCCTTATCTACCTCTATCCCCCCGTGAGAAATTTTGTCATCTAGAACTATACCTTCTTGTACCATAAAGTGACTTTTTTTCCAGTTTAAAACTAGATTGGTCCTATCACCTCTTTCTAACACTTTTTCTAAATTATGGATACATAAATTAAACGAATCGTCAAATATAGAGAAATCGTCCATAAATAAGAAGGGGGTGGTTGTAACATCTCGTTCCCATATTAAGGGTTAGAACCCTAAAATTTGGTACATATGAGATCAAAGAGAGATTGAGAAAAATGCAATTCATGTTCATGCATAATATAGCATACACACACATATGAGTAGTAATTTTTGCACATGAAAATAATTGTTCATGCATTCATTTGACATTTTCAGGGTATAATTGATCTATAAATGTGATTATATTGAGAATTGTGAATTATATGCGTTATCAACTGAGTTGGAGTGTATAAGTGGTGAATTATAGTTTTTGATAAAATTTAGAAATTTTCTAAATTTTAAGGAAATTTTCTAAATTTTAAGGAAATTTTTGGACTAAGAAAAATGCCAAGTGGAAGAATGGCAGAACAACTAATGAATAGTAGTAGAAATAAGGGTCAAATGGAAATGGAAATTTTTATAAATGACTTTGGGATTTAATGACTTATGTCATTAAAAATTGGGAGACAATTGGAGTAGAAATTGGAGACAAAATAGACTAATTATTAGTGTTTATAATCAATCATGAGCTATAATTTGTTTATGGATGATATTGAGTTGAAATGGAGTTAGAATAATGGATAAATGATGAATAATTAAACTAGAAGCGATAGACCAAGCTTATGATGTTGAATGTAACAAGTAAAGAGTTAGAAATCTGGAAAATGTGAAGGAACAAGGTGATAGTTAGAAGTGAAATGAAAGTGGAAATGAAGTTGAATATGTGCAAAAAATTGATGATGAATGCATATATATATGTATGTTCTATTATTAGTCCCTATCCAGACATTTCCGGATATGTGAAAGTAAAAAGTTGATCATATGTGATTGATGCATTTCATTACATGAATGTATGAAAGATAAAGGCAATTGTGATCGAAGTAGCTACTGAAAAAGAGCTTAGAGCTCAGAATGTGAAAAGAAAAACCTAGAGCTTAGAAAGTGATTAAGAGCCAAATTCTCACTATGTAAAATGAGCCTGATATCCCCAACGGATACGGGACAATTATTAATGAACCTAGTATCCATAATAGAAACGGAACAGTTATCGGCACTCGGTCACAACAAAGAAATAAAACAGAAAGGGAGGCTCATAAGTATTGCATATGCATAAGATATAAATGATTATAATGGTTTGACTGATTTCGGAGTGTGGCATGTGTTGAATGAAAAATGTGAAATGACTGATCAAATGTATATGATTCAATATGATTGTTAATGAACGATGTGAATTATGTGAATATATGAATTGTATGTGTTATGTGATTGAGTGAGCCATTGAGGATGGTCACTTACTGAGTTTGCAAAAACTCACCCAAAATTTTGCAATATCTTTCAGGCTTAGAAGAGCTACCCCGTTGGGCAAACGGGAGTAAAACGTCTACATTTAAGTAAGAGATAGAGGTCGAGATCAGTTTGCATCTGTATTTGTATTTTCTTATTTTTATTTATAAAATTGTGTATTCCATACAAACTGTACAATACGTATATGAATGATTTCGTAATGTAATAACTTTCCAAATTGGAAATATTTGTAAATGATTTTTTCAATGTAATGAAATTATGACTACAAGTATTTTGTATTTGTAATGGGCCCAAATAGCTATTGAAATTATGATGATTGTATTGCTGCGATTGAAAATGTTCTTGAATAAAAGTAGGCCCTATCTAATTATTGATTTCTGCATATGTTTGTTGTTTCAAAAAAAAATTGTAATGAGATTTTACTGACTGACTGTGCTAGCATGCCACCCTCGGACAGCAAGTTCTTGGACATCACTCAGGATGTCAGGTACATGTCTTGTGAGAGTGGGGTGCTACAATTTGGTATCAGAGCCAAGTTTAGTATCTTACATGGGCATTTTTCAAAATATGAGTCAAGTTACATGCATTTTAAACATGTCTTAGCATGCAGCAGCAATTGATCCCTAGTCTAAGTCGCATTTACATGAGTCACATATATGAGCATTTGTTAAAAGTTAAGCTGATAGAAATAGTGAGAAGAATGATGATCTATCAAAATGTGAGAAAATGGAAGTTTATGAATAATTAAAAATAAGAGATAGTATATGGTTAGATATGATAGTAAAAGATTTAACACAATTGTATTGGTGCATATATTATGGAATACGACATCAATGTTGTACTGTGGTAATATATCCTCGAATGTGAAATAGATGTGAATACATTGTCGTGGACTGATTAAGGAAAGAAGTGATATAAATATGAATGAAAAAATTTAAAGTATACAAACCAAGTTGAAAGAAAATGAAATTTTCTATGATCTTAAGAGGTTAAACTTGGACTTGAAATGATTGCTTGATAAATGTGATAAGAGATATGATTTAGCATAAGAATATGTCTGTGATATTGAGATCAGAATTTCATGATGATTATGCATCTATAATTCTAAATGGATTGAGGATATACATATGGGAGAATGAAATAGACATAAATGACTTTTCATGAGATGAATGATATATATAGTAAGGAGTAAGTTAGAAATGCATACAAGATAGGATTTTATGTCTGGTAGTACTTTAATGGAGGGCTTTAACCTTATCGTTGTATTTATGTGAATTTCCTTCTTTTGTTCTTATGAAGGGCTTCTTATGTTCATATTCATCCTCATCTTGAATCGTAGACAATTCATGCATGTCATTAAACATAATTTCTTGCATAATGTCTAAAGTTACGGAATCATTAGCATCAATAAAGTATCAGTAGTAATCACAATCAAGAGCACATCTCATAGCATCGGATATATTAAAAGTTACTTTTTCTTCTCCCACCCTAAAACTAGTTTACCATCACTAACATCAATAATGGTTTTAGTTGGAGCTACAAAAGGGCATCCTAAAATTAAAGGTACTTCTACGTCTTCGTCTATATCAAGTTTAACGAAGACAATTGGGAAGATAAACCTGACAACCTTTACTAACACATACTCAATGATTCCCCTAGGATATTTAATAGATCTATCAACTAATTGAATGCTCATCTTAGTATGTTTAGGTTCTTTTAATCCCATTTCATAAATAACTTATAAGGCATTAAGTTGATCCTAGCCCTTAAATCACTTAAGGCATAATAAAAATCCCTAGATCTTTATGCTTTTCTAGTAATTTGTCTTGTAAGATTGTTGAGCACTTCTCGCCTAGTTGCATTGTAGCCTATTCCTCTAACTTCTTCTTGTTAGATAGTAGCTCCTTTAGAAATGTTGCTAAAGCTTCAACAAGTGGTTAGTTAATATAAAGTTTTTAAATAAATCGATGAATTTACCGAATTGCTAGTGTATTTAATCCTTCTTTAACTTCATTATGTATGGTATGGTAGGCTGAAATTCCTTTGCTTTAGGAGGATTCTCCATAGCTTTCATCTTTTGTTAACTCTTTTCACAATCCTCCTCTTCATTTGTATTTTTTTGTAACACCTTCTCATTTCTAAGTGTGACTACCTTCATATGCTCATAAGGTTTAGGTTCAAATATATGCAGCAGATTCCTTATTTACCTTTCAACTAAAATTATTATCGGTTGGTCAAGTTAAAACTCCAATTTACATATGGATGTTTGTTATCTCTAGTGTTTTGCTCTTGATTCTGAATAAATTCCATTGTCATTTTTTTTGCATACTTGGCTTCTTTGGCTATGATACTCACTACTAATATCAAGGTGGAGGATTGTTTCTTTGTTATCCTTGATTAACCCATAAAAAGTTGAGATGGTTCCTCTATTCAGGGTTATTTGATTTATTATAAGGATTATTTTAGGGTCTCGGAGTGTTCCCTAAATAATCTACACGTTCGGGCTAAGCAGATCGACACTTTTTTCCTTGGTGATTTAGCCAACATGTTTCACACTGCATCACCCTTCCTTGTAGATCTCTATCTTATTACTCAAAGCCTCCATTTGACTCACCAATCGTGCCATCACATTTACTTCATAAACTCCCATTGTCTTATTAGTTTTTGCTCTAGCCAAGCACCATTGGTAGTTGTTCATAGCTATGTCTTCGATCAACTATTATGCTGCTCAGGTGTTTTATTGTTCAAAGTCCTTCCAATTGCTGCATCTATCCATTGCCTCGTACTTTGACTTATCTCATTATAGAAAGTTTGGATTTGCATCGATAGTAGTAGTTTGTGATGAGAGCATCGTCTAAGCTTCTCATTAAATCTCTCCCTCATGTCATAAATTGATTTACCGTTAGTTTGGAAGTGTGACGTGATGTCATTCTTTAAATTTGCAGTCTTTATAGGGCAAAATACTTAAGTAAAAAAAATTTTGCCACTTGATCCTATATAGTAAGCGAGGGATGTGCCGTAGAATTCAGCCACTATTTAGCCTTTCCTTTAAGGAAAAATGGAAATAGACACATTCTGATTGCATCATTGTTCATTTCATTGATCTTAAATGTACTGTAGATCTCTAGAAAGTTAGAGATATGTGCGTTGGGGTCTTTGTCTTAGAGTCCCTCGAATTAGACTAACTATTGCACCATCTGGATGATGTTCGACTTGATCTTAGGGTCTTTATCTCGAAGTCCCTCGAACTAGACTAACGATTGCACAATCTGGATGACGTTCGGCTTGATCTTAGGGTCTTTATCTCGAAGTCCCTCGAACTAGACTGACTATTGCATCATCTGGATAATGTTCGACTTGATCTCGAAATTGTTCTCCTGATCAATTGGGCTCATTATGCTGGATTCCATAGCAATTAGGTCTATCCTAGCATAGTCGAACCTCATGCGTGATTGGCTGCCATGTTATATTCTTTTGTATCCATGTGACCTCTTAAGCTTTTCATCCAATGATCTAGCTCAAACCATCTCAAATTAGTCCTAGAAAGATTCTGTACGCTGGTCTTTCTATTTCAGGATCTACCTTTTACTAAATGTTGAGATGTACTCTTGGTCATAAATTGAATAGGAATCTAATTATAAACTAAAGAAATAAACTAAATAAATTATACAAACAAAATAATGTAATATAAAATCAAAAATAAACTAAATAAAAGAAAACAAAGTAATGACTAAATTAACAAAACTACAATCATTTTAAGAGTGACTTAAAATTAATTTTATTTCAAATTGACGCATTTTAAAGATTCTTTAAGTTTAAAATATTTTAAAATAAAATTTTAAGCTAATTATAACATTAAATAATTAAATAAAATATATTTAATTGATAATAAATTAATTTATAAAAATAAATAAATAAATAAAATTATAAATTTTATGTTATAAAAACTTGGATTAAAAAAATTAAAAAATATTTATATTTTAAAGAAATTTGGAAAAAAAATTAAAACTAAAAGGCGAAGCGAAAATAAACAGTCATAATCAGCATTCTAGCTAGATCAATTATGGCTCGAGTAATGATACAACCTGTTTAATATTTTACCTCATAAAGACATCCATTGCCTAGGTTCATCTTATGCTTAGTCTCCTAACCAATAAGTATAGCAATAACTTCTCTAACATCTTTTGATATCAACGTCAAATTCCATGACATGGTCAACAAATTGCTTATCTTCAATAACCAAAAAAGAACATTAAGAAAAGTTCATACCAGCAAGGCCAAAACTTGTTGCTTACAAAACCTTTAAAACCATCACAAACCTTGCTGAAAGAGCACCCCATTTCACTGCCAAGGTTGACATAGAATTGAAATGGCAAGTTTGCAACCTCGGTCGGTAGCTCTATTCATCTTTGCAACATTTATTCCAATTTTCATTGAAGTCAATTTTCCCAGAAGCATGTACTACTACTGGGGTGGTTATCTTTCTAAGGTTCGAGGCACTACAACTTGTATTATATCAAACACCATGTAACCATGTGTCCAGTTTTCAATGTCATTCATACTGCATGCCACATTAAATTATCATCCAGATAAAATAATTTGCTGATTTAGTTAACTACACTCTTCACTTCCAGTCCCTGGCAAAATCGAGCAAGCATTCTTACTTGGAAGCGTTGAGATGTTAATCAAATTGGTAACTGGAAACTCCAGTGAAGAAGTGACTGCCTACTATGTATGTGAGTATTAATATTTGACCAGGAAGCAAGGCCATGGTCTTCCTTTTGCATTTTCGAATTGTTCCCTCGATCAGAAATGAAAGCTCAAATACTAAGTTGCATCACTTAGTTATGCACAATAGTACTCTCCCCTAAAGTTAATGTACAGTCTTCCACAAATTTTTAGTGAAATCGCACCCTAGACACCCACAACCAGAAAGTAAACTTAAATGGATGCTAATCAGAAAGTGTTTTGGTTCCCACTTCGAATTTGTGAAGCTATCCTCTACTTGTAACAAGCACGATGAGATAGACTTTTGAGTTACTTGAGGAATGTCTCAGGTCAGCCATACATCATCCACACAATCATTTACACTCTAGGAAAAGGAAGCAGGGAACAGCAATTTCACCGCTGGTTTGACCCAACTGCTGATTTTCATAACTACACCGTACATTTTCCTTTCACATACTACAATAATCAATCTGCTGTTAGACTTGTTAAGAATTAGTAGTGTAACTCGCACACACATAGACACACACACACACACACATATATATAAGACAGAACGATAGCAACAAGAGTAGGAAAACAGATATTCAGTTCTCTATTAAGCTGCTAATTCAATGCAAGTCTCAGGCCATCACAAGCACCGATGCTATCTTCAACAAATCTTAAATTCTTCTTATACCTCTTTGACCTTTATAATAAATAATCACACTCAAGTTTCTTTTGCTAGATTCAATAGTATCTAGCCATGCATCCAGAAACCAAAGGGGATACTAATCCGCAAGGATCATCATGACAATTTCAGATGGTACTTAGATAAACTTCCTAAACTACGAGATGAGGGGATAGCTTATTCAAACAAACAAGTAATGAGGGTTTATTCTAGCTTATGGAATGCAGATAACTGGGCAACCAGAGGTGGACTAGTTAAGATTGATTGCAGCGGTGCACCCTTCATAGCAACTTACCGTCATTTTTTGGCCCTGAGCTTGCAAGTGGAATGGACCGATCAGCATCAGTCAATGTGCAGTTAAACGTTAAAAACCCTGCTAATTGGTGGACATTACCCACATACAGCCAGTTAACCCTGCCAAACAGGGTCAGATGAAGTGGGTAAGAGATAACTACGTGATCTGCAACTACTGCAAAGACACAAACAGGTTTTAAGTGAAAGGATCAAATGTTGCATTCTAGGATGTATAAGTTGGCAACTTCTTCTTTTTTTTCTCTCATGACCGCCAAACAATTGAGAATTAATCTTGCAACCAATTTTCTTTGTTGATCATACTGATTTTATTCTCTTTCATTGTCAATAGGGGTTGTTTTCTACTCCATGTTTCTTCACTACATTAAATTCTTCTCATTGAGCGATGTCTGTGTAATCCCATACATCTTCGAGACAATCCCGAGATCAGAAAAGAACATTTCTCTGTAATTACTCGAAAATGAACACCCAAAGAAAGGATCGTACTCCCCCACAAGCAATTTCTATTACCTTTTACAACAAATGAAAAACCAACATAAACAGAACCTAAATAATCTTTTAGAAAGTGATCACAACATAATATCTCCCTCAACCAACTAGCAAAATACTGAAAAAGAATTAAGTATACCTTCCAACCGACAACAAGCCAAGAACCCAAAATCATTTAATCGTATCATCTAAAGAGCATCAAGCAGTCACGCAATACAAAGCCAAACGCCTAGCACAATAAAACCCATACCCAGCAAAGCGAACCCAACACGAATCTCTTCCCCCAAAAGCATCCCGAACACAGCAGTCGCAGCAAACGTCGTCGCATTGGTGACGGGAACAGCCAGAGAAATTGGGGCGTCGCTTAAGATGGCGAAGAATGTAGCAGACGCCGAGAGGTTGATCAAGAAAGGAACCGAGTATTGCCAGAAGAACAGAAGGCTAGCCCAGTTCTTGACCGCCGACAGAATTTTCCGGTGGAGTTTTTGCGAGTTCGATGGCGGGGACGATTTTACCGACTGAAGATCCCAGAGGAGTGTGCCACGGCGGATTAGGGCGTTGGTGGCGCCCCACACTAGGCCTATCGCCATCATCTTCTGGACGTTGTCGGACATGGCCGGTGCCATTGGTGCGTCCGGTGAACTATTTTTTTTTCTTCTGGAATTTCGTGTGTGCTCTCTTCCCCTGCGCGAGTCGCGGTCAACTTATGACATAAATTTCACCAGGTTAATAAAGACTAAAGAGTAACAAACAATAACTGTTGAAAATTAATTAAAACGGAGCAACGTAATAATAAACGATGTAATTGTTTCTTTTTGTAGACTGGTAAGTACCCTCGCAAATTTATGTCCGCGATGGAGTTAATTTTTTTTAATCCATCATTAAAGAATAGAATTATTTTAATTAGTTTATTAATAAAAATTTTAATTCGATTAATTTTTATTTTTATTTAATTTATTTTAATAAGATTAGTTATCAGTCAATCTATTTTTATAAATAAATTAATTTTATAAACTATAATTAATTAATTAATTTTATTTAATAATTTTTGAAAAATGTTTAAATTTTAGAATTTCATTTAATTATATTTAAATTTTGAAATTTTTATTTAATTTTTACCTATTATATGTAATATTAATTGAATCTTTTTAATATTAATTTTTTATTTATCCAATTTATAAATATTAAATTTAATTATTAAATGTAAATACATTATAATTGATGAGTTGGAATATTTTGAATGGTCGAAAGCATTTCTCGTTATAGAATATAAATATTAGCTAATAAATTAGTCCTCCCTCCTCCTTTGCCTCTGCTTCTACTTTACATGCAACATACGATCCACATGTACTCTATAGGTCCCACCAAACTTATGATAGCAAGATAGCGTTAACCTTCATCCTAAGGTCAAAACTGTCAGACTAATTATACATTCATCTGACGTGGCTAAATTGTGCCGTTTCCTATCTGATAATTTCAAAAGAAAGAAAAGCAGCGCTGTTTGCATGAACATATTAAAAGCCTGCCGCCGCGCGCACCACAGCGAGAACTGGAAACCGCCCGTCCTAATCGAATGTAATGCCGTTACGTTTTCTTTTGATAATAATAACTCTTGGAGATCTTTGTAAATTTGATATTTATTTTTTGAAAAAAAATAGTACCATCAAATAATGTGAGAAAAGAAGGTTTAAACATGATGTATGTGATTGTGAAAATAAAAATTTTAATTGCCAGAATAACTTACAATAATTTCAATATAATAAATTTTAATTTTCTTTGAATATCATTGAACTTATTATGTATATAGTAATTAATAGTGATATTCCTATTTTATTTGATTATTCTAATTGATATTTTTGTTGTCGAAATCTGCAATGGCTTTGTAGTGCTAGTGCTTAATTTCCAAATCTGAATCAAATTTATGAAAAATAAATTAGTCACTTCTTTACATTGTAAAATAAAGGAGCAAATATAATTCGTAAGACGTTGGCCTACCCGAAATACCCCGTATAATTTATAACGTAAGCAGCCAACTCACCAAATCCAGCCGTCTTATATTCTTAGTGCAGCCACTGTTTAAAGTCACCATTTCTCTCCGTGGTTTTAGTTTCTCACACACTCCGAAAACTCTCTTCCTAGTCTCTCTTTTTTTCCTCCCTCGTCAACACCCAAGCAATCAATATCTATTATTCAATTCTCTGTCTCTTTTCATGCTCCAACCCTAGATGGAAAGATTCGTCGGTGGCAAGTTCAAGCTTGGCCGCAGGATCGGCAACGGATCCTTCGGCGAGATCTTTCTCGGTCAGTCGTTTTTCCACTACACTCACACATCTCTGTTGCTATTTGATATGTTTGCTACCTGATTGATTATCGTTATGGTGTTTTTCCCTTTGGCAGCTACACATATGGATACGTTCGAGATCGTAGCGGTTAAGATCGTAAGTTCCTCTCATATTTTGCATTTGTTTTGGGGGAGCTTTAAGCTGATCTCGCTGTCGATCTGTTAATCTTTGTGTCTATTTGCTAGTTCTTGATTTGTGTTGGTTTGCAGGAGAATACTAAGACGAAACACCCTCAATTGCTTTACGAGGCTAAGCTATATAATATTCTTCAAGGAGGAAGTATGTGTTCGGATTGACTGTTTTGTTTTGGTTACAACCTTCGGAGAAACGAGTATGCGTAATTTTATTGTGCTTTTTTGGCAGGCGGAATCCCTGGGATAAAATGGGCTGGTGTTGATGGGGAAGAGAACGTTCTGGTGATGGATTTGCTTGGACCAAGCCTTGAGGACTTGTTCGTTTATTGTGGGAGAAAGTTCTCTCTAAAAACCGTGTTAATGTTGGCCGATCAGATGGTAAGTTTGACTTGGTCATATCATAATTAGTCTTAAGATCAAAAGCAGATACTGCCACTCCGTTCTTCACAATTGCTTCTAACTACTCTACTCTTTATACCGTAGTTCAGTTGCTAATTATGTTTCCTATCAGTATAAAGTTTTCCAAATTAGCTCTTTCATGATTGTGTTTTTTCAATTGGGAGATGTATATCTAACTCGTTTATGTACGTAGAACTGTTTCCTAATGATACGTTCCCATCCCTTTTTACCCCCCAGATTACGAGAATAGAGTATGTTCACTCCAAAGGATTTCTGCATAGAGACATAAAACCTGATAACTTCCTTATGGGTCTTGGCCGGAAAGCTAATCAGGTAATGATTTGTGATGCCTTATTGGTGTTTCTATAGACTTATTATCAGGTTATGTTGTTCTTACTGAATTGCTCATTTCAGGTTTACATAATTGATTTTGGGCTTGCAAAACGATATCGAGATGCCACAACAAATCGCCATATACCTTACAGGTAACTGTTTGCTAGTTAATCATTTTCTACTCTTTTATATAGTAAGTTTTCGTGTATGCTGACTGTCACTCATGAGATTCCTATTATTTTTGGAATTGATGAAGGTAAAAACAAGGTGGGGGTTATGAAATTTGATTTTACCTAACCCCTTCTAACTATCTTCTTCTTAGGGAGAACAAAAGCTTAACTGGAACTGCACGTTATGCCAGTTGCAATACTCACCTGGGAATTGGTAAGCCAAATTATAGTCTTCTTGAAAGCAAGTTAAGAGTTTATGCATTTAGATCATCACATAAACGTGCTTAGTTTTGTTTTGCATGAGCTTACACATAACCTCATTCATTCCTTAATTGTAGAGCAAAGCCGCCGAGATGATTTGGAGTCACTTGGTTATGTTATGTTATATTTTCTTAGAGGAAGGTATGTCTTACTGTAGATTGGTTTTTGGTATACCTAATCTTCTATTCACCTCAGCCTGGATAGTTGTTTCCATATCTTTGGAAGCAGTATTTCTGAGATTAGAATAAAATCTTAGGTTGTGTGCATATAGGACTTTGTGATTTGAGCTGAAGAAAGTTCTTTATGTAGCCTTCCATGGCAGGGCTTAAAAGCTGCCACAAAGAAGCAGAAGTATGACAAAATTTGTGAGAAGAAATTATCAACTCCTATTGAGGTTCGATTCTATTGTGGAGAATATTCATTAGGACTTAGGGTTTCAATTTTGTCACACATTAATTTCTTTACAGGTTCTGTGTAAAAATCATCCAGTGGAATTTGCTTCTTTCCTTCACTACTGCCATTCACTTACATTTGATCAACGACCTGATTATGGATTTTTGAAGCGTCTATTTCGTGACTTGCTTGTACGTGAAGGTATTGATGAGTTTGATTTAATCAATCTATAATATATTACGACAACCAAAGATTTTCATTTCAAGATCTACCAGGATACAGCCACTACAACTTGCAAGAATTGCAATCAATTTTCAACCAAGATTTTGTACTGAATTGGAATATAGAAAAGCAAGCAATTTTTTGCAGACCTTCACGAAATCTGATCACTCTCCATATCATAAAAAATACAATTGAATACATCTTCTTGATTATTATTTTAGTGGGAATCTTCATGATATTTGTTGGCAGGATTGGAATTTGATTATCTATTTGATTGGACCATCATCAAATACCAGCAGTCACAGAAGGGAAGAAGTCAGCCTCGCTTGTCGGTCAGTAACTTGCATCTTCTATTTATTTTAAAACTCATGCTATAATTGATGCATGAATGTGGCTTCAAGTTTTATCTCTGCATAAAGGAATGCATTTTTAGTTTAAAATTGGGGAATAGCCATATAGAAGTCTGAAATTTTAAAGTTCTCATGTTACAGCCAGTTCCTGGAGCAAGTAGCAGTCATGCAGTTCCAAAAGACGTGGAAAATCTCCAAGGTCAGAACTTGCCTTATGTTGTCTGCAGATATTCATGACTGTAATTCTGTATTTCGAGAAAGAAAGAAAGGAAAAAAGGTGGCCTAGGATAATTATGAGTTCAATGACTTTCTTTTAAGTCCAATCCATGGTCTATATACTGTTAAATGTTTTAGAAGTTTTAAAACAAACCTTTTAGATTTATCAGTCCCCACAATTCAATCATCTTGGTACACAAAAAAACTGGTAGTGAGAAGTGCATTTGAGGGAAACAACCACACTTTCAAACAACCATTTTTAGATTAACTATTCCACACAGTCCAATCTTTTTATGCCACGCGAAATAGGTGCTGAAAAGTAATTATTAGGAGAAAGCTTTATCATCATTCAAAATAATCCAGTGGCTAGCATGGTAAATTCACAGTTATATGATAGATTATTTCCTTCAAAATTTTACCATTATTAAGTGAATCTTGATTTTCCATTTGTGCCATAGTAATTATATTAGCTGGTTTTTAGCTGATCTTTCTTCTTTGTTGGGGAACTAATATGAGTTGTTATGACCTGCAGGAAATAGTAATCCTCCTTACTTGTCTGAGGTTGTGCGGTCTTCTGGTGCTGGCATACGAATGGAATTGAAATCAGGAACAGCCAAAAATTTTATTTCCGACAGTCAGATTGACAAGCATGTAAGTCTGAGCCAGGCATGCAGATTGTGTATAGATTACTGATAAAAATTCCAAAATTCCAAGGACCAATTTTTTTCTTGATAAACCTTGTCCAATTTTGCTATGATTTTACAGAGTGAAGTTTTAATTTAGAACTTCTGACTTAAGGTTTATGTCTCTTCTAGAAGTTCATTTTCTGATGGGGGCTCTTAAACAGGCTCTATATCTTTAATGCTGTTTCCCTATATTGCATCAAATTTCACTAAAATGCTGAAAATTTGACGGATTGAAGACCTATTCTTTTAGATGGCAGGTGAGGCAAATATACCATCCACCTCGTATTCACTTGCTGGCACTTCGATAAGAAATTTAGCAAAACCTATCATTCAAACTGAAGCACCAAATCCTGGTCATGGAAATAACAGTAAAATTGGCCCCTCAAGTAGTTGGATTTCAGCATTGCAGCGCCATAGTGCCAAGTGATCAAGATGGTAAACTTATTGTCAGTGCATTTGAGTGAAGTTCAATGCTGCCTTTTTCTATGGGAATCCTGTTGTAGAGTTGCAGTTAACAGCATCGCGGCCAATTATCATGCAGTATGATTTTACTGTGATCTGGACTAGAAGATTCTTGGATAACTCAGTAGAGGGAACAAAATCTTTGGTGGCGATGGTGCCTTCCATTATGTTTCTCATCAAGATGGTTGTTAATGCATTTCCTGGGCTCTGATACACTTGTTACCTGATGAAACTTGGTTGCATTACTTTACAAGGTGATTACAGACACATTGGTTGTCATAGGATACCAACATAAGTTTGGTTCCTGTGCTGTGTATATAGATGTCGTAATTGACTCATAAAGATATTGTATTTGTGCCTCCATTTGTGAAGAATTAAATTTGAAGCTTTTATCCATCAATTGCTTCTTTTCATCACCAGACAAGACAGTTTCTTTTGGCCAATTAACGTCTTTAAAAGTTGCTTGAATGGTATTCATTTCCCGGCTCTTAGTATTTTTGATGTCATGGAGACTTGAGAATGTCCATCTCCTGTTCACTTCTTCCAAATTTCTCTACCATAGTGTAGAAGGATGTAAAGTTGATGTTACATTGGTCACATATGGGATGCTTCAAATTGCCACAAAAACTAGAATGTTATCTGAGGCATTCCAGCAGCTACTCTCCTGCACGGTTAATAGAAATTTCATGCCAAATGCATTGGTAATGAGCAAGATCGCTCTTCAGTTGATTGGCTATGGTCAACTATTTTGGAGTTCAGTTGCTAGCGGAAGGTTATAGCTCAAAATAATGGTAATTATTAATAGTGCTTATTTAAGTGGCTGGGGACATATTACAAGCTAGTAATTGCTTTACACATTAGGATTTTGCCTAGCTTGATCTCAATTATCAGCTACACAATAGCTCTTTCAAATTCTTATTTGCTTCAAAACTTTTCAAAGGTGATGTGTTTAGCAATATTTCAATTTCCTTGTGTGCATTTCTTTCCAACCTTTAATTTGGTCATGTTAGAATGCTAATGCAGAGAAATTGATCTTGACTGTCTTTTATGATTATTTATTCCACCTCCTTGCCATCATATGGAAATAGTTGTTAGATTCTTGCAATAATTTGTTGCTTGACATTCATGCTTCCTGTTTCAATCAAATATTGTCCTGCATTTGCTCTAGTTTTAACATAGAAGAGAAGTTTGCTAGCTAAAAAGAACCTATGTAAACTTTCCTAGCGAAAAAGAACCCATGTTTACTTCAGCTTTATTTATTTGTCTGATGTTTTGGTCATCACGTTGGCTAATAGTTTTATATATCCCTCTCAATTATCAAGTCACACTTTCTAATTTGCAGGGTTCGTCCTCCCATGACATTTTCTGCAGCAACAAATTTACAACCCGGAACTGGTAAGGAGGGATGTCAGATGAAGTCTGCTAACACTTGCCTTTGGGTCTTTACTACTACTTGTCACAAGTATGAGGCTGCCTATCTGCTAATCAGTGGACCATCTTCTGATTAATTGTGTTGTCATACCCACTGATGGGATATTGGAATCCATTGATCAGAGGTTGCATTCTCAGTTGAGTTGCTCTTGACAACAAACTATGCATCAAATACAATCCTCTGAAGGAGAATACAGTCTCTGATTCAGGCAGGGAAAGTAGGATGTAATTTGATTGGAATGAGAATACTGTAAAGAATCAAGGAAGAGAAAATTGATCAGCTTGTTCTCGTAGTAGTAGGATGTCAGATTGTAGCTGTTTGGGAAAACCATCCAAGTATTAGAAAATATCCTTATAGTCAGTTGATTGATTGGACAAGGTCATTGGTTTCTGGGTTAATGCCGAAGGTAAATGTACAGATGTAGGAAATTTTTGTGGCTTGATCCAGTTGAAAAGTGCAAATGCTCGGATGATTCTGTTTCTGCTACCATGACGGTGAATAAAGTTGCTCTCTTTTAGTGCTGTTGTTGGTACTGCTTTTAATCTTGTAGGCTGTCAACAAACAGCCGAAGAATGCAAGCTGGAATGTTCTTAGTGCAAGTTCAGGCAATTGCTGAAGCAAGTGTTCGACATTGAAATGGATTAAGGCATAGTTAACAGTTAAGGCATCGAGAAATTTTTATATCAGGGTAGTACCGCAATTCGAAACACTTGGGACCTTCTCTAAGACCCCATTTTGTTTCACATATGGTAAGAAGGATATGAAATTTTAGGGTCTTCTGTATTTCCTTGACTTGCCGCTTCTCAGCATTTGCGTCCATCTTTTTAGTTATGCCTGGCATTTGGGTTTTTGTGGAAACGTGGCAGGTTAATCCAGGACTTACAGAGATTATGGGTTTCATTGAAGAGACTGCGGAAGGTATCATTTCGTGTTTTTAGAACCTTAGCATTCAATATCTCCCAGCATGTTATTATGCACTATATTTTTCGATTATGTTCCATTTTGTCTCGAATCCAAAGTAGGCATCTGTTCGTCATCTGTTTTTTTAGGAATATGACATAATTAAAGTCTGCTAGATTATTCTTTTGATTTCAAATGATGTATAATAATCTAATATTAGTTTCTGAAATTTTGAAAACATGACCTGAAGTTCGAAATATAAAATATTGTGCTCTCTATTCATTTAGGAATTTTGAAGCTGATCTTCACAACCTAAAACAGTGCAACTAATCGATAAATGCACGCAATGGGGGAGCATTAATATGGTCTTGAAATTATGAAAAGCTTGTGCAAACTAGCAGTGGATAACTATTTCTTAAGTTACGGCAAGAACTTCAAACCTATTCAGCACCAAGGTTCGCTGCAAATGGTTTGGATGTTTTAAAACTGCGCATCAAAATTTAGGTGGATAATGGTTGTCGGCCACTAACTCCGTGGGCCATTATATCATGGGCTTTCTTCAAATATGTGGGCTTTAACTGGGTCCTTGGATCGGCATTAGGGTTAGTGTTCTCCGACGCAAGGATAAGCTCTCTCCCTCGTAAGGATTTCTATTATAAAATCAGCAATAAAATCTTGTGTAGTAAGGATAATTTACTTTTTATTCAAACACAAAGTCCTTTTTATATAGAAGAGGTAACTGAAAGTACCTTTTCTAAAGAGGGTAGGATGCTTAGGACCTTACGTATGTACCTATATACTTTCGTGGGATGAAATTGGCCAAGTGAAATGTGAGCTCTTAAGGTCAGGTTAATGTGGGGCAAGTTCTTTGTCCCTTTTAGGCTTGGTAGTTGGCCAAATTGGGCTCAAAAATAACTAATTAAGAGTTTAGCTTGAGTCCTAATTGGGCTTGAAACATACAACTTAATTAAGCTTTAAGTGGTCTAAAGCTCAATTGAACTGTAGACCAAGAGCTCAAACGTAAGGCTCAAACAAACCTAAGCTTGTTTGAGCTTTGGTGATTAGAAACTTGATTATGTTTTGATAAATTTTTTAATTATTTAAAATTAAATAATTTTAATAAAAGATTTTATTTAAATTTTAAATAATTCAAACTGTAGATAATATTTATAATAAATATTATTTATAATAAATATTATTTATTTTTAAATAATTCAAGCACTATGACTAATTATTTTAGATATATCAATGAACATCTCCATGTAAATTTAAAACAAACAATAAAAATATGTTGTATAAATTATTAAATAATTAAATATATTCGTAACAATTATTACAGTGCTATTATCAAAATCATGTTATTTTTAAAACAAGGAATTATCATAGTACTATTATTATCCAAATGAAAAAAGATTAAAAATAAGCATCAATTATAGCTAAAGATTAAAGTTGAGTTATCAAACATAGACAATACTATGGAATCAGCTTTATTAACTTGAATAAAACTACACAAGTAGAGATTGGTATCTTTAATTCTAAAAAATGTCAAAGCAATCATATGAAAAAGAATAGTAAATCGAGAAGTAAAGATTAAAAAAAAAACAAATCCACACAAGAGGAAAGGAGTTAGCTAATCGTTATGATCTAGATCGTTAATAATTCGCACCATTTCATCTATATATAAAAACATTAATAGCACATGATAATTAATAATTAAATATACATTCATCATTAAATATTTGTTCGAACAAATATTTAATGATGAATGTATGAACAAATATTTAATGATGAGTGTATATTTAATTATTAATTATCATGTGTTCAATATTCATTTGTTCGAAGAAATTTTCAGTTGGAAGATTGATCTCCTTACTTATATTAATATCAAAAAGACAATATAACATACTATGATGTATGATTGTTACAATTATTAAGGTAAACAAAACTTTGCTTATATTAATATTAAAAAGACAATATAATATAACATAATGTATGATTGTTACAATTATTAAGGTAAACAAAACTTTGCTTATATTAATATTAAAAAGACAATTTAATATAATATAATGTATTATTGGTACAATTATTAAGGTAAACAAAACTAACATATAATAAAGAAAAGAGTCTATTATAAATATCTCCATCACCTAACTAACTTCGGGCATACATAAGGGCTTTTACAGTATTAGGATGAAGTCGAGTACGACGAAAACTATCTGACCGCTAGTATTGAAAGCAAACTTCAAAGTAGCAAGAGATATTGGAATTATTAAGAGGTTTCATGCATTGCATGATCGAAAAAGTAAATCCTTGTGTCTTCCACTATATTAATATATCTAATTACACATTTCCAACCAAGCTTATAACACCTACTTCTAGATAGTTTTCCAACTCCATCTTATTATAAGAATTCCCAACCTTTTTTTTAATGAATTTTGCAAATTTGGGACTCACACTAGTCTATAAACAACAGATAAAGCTAAAGCTAAATCTAATACTGAAATATTACGACCCTAATCTTTGTCCAATCTTAATTGATGTTCATTAAACAAATCAAAACAAAATTATTTAATGATATGAACATGATCTTTAGCCTAATTACTATATAAATTTTGATAATAAAAATATAACATCTCCATCTTATATATCGATTCAATACAAAAATGACTATAATAATTTATCCTATTATGTGCTAATTAAAATTAAGCTTCTCCATCATCTACTATGTTATGACCTAGATGACCTTATTGGAATCAAGTATTTAACCAGATAAAGCTCGTTTGATCTCACATATGTTGCTAAAGCAAATGTGTGAATTTGGGTATTTTTTGTTGGAGAACAACTCAGTAGCGTTATAAAATGTCTCTAACTTCTCCTATTTTATTAGTGGGCAAGTATACTGAAAATCTCTTTTATCTCTGCTTAATAAACACCTCAATAAACTTAGTTGATGACTCCACCATCTTAAGTGTTGAATTTCATCTAGTTAGATAATCTAAAACTAACTTCTTTGTACATAAAATGCGTAGTTGTTGTGTAATTTCTTCAAATTTCACTTTTTTGGATGTTACACTCTAATTATCTCCATCACTTCCTTAATTACCTCCAAAATGTCCTTAACAATCAAATTCATGATATTCATAAAGCAATTTATATAGGATAACCCTATACCAATCAACAAGATGAACCCGTAACTTGTCTTCAATTTTTTGATCATTGCATCATTTATGCTATAGTTATCCACAGTTATGGTTAAAAGCTTAGTATCATTGTTTCAATCCATTAAGCAATCCACCATCACGGTTGTCAACTTGTCACCTGTATATGGTGATGACATATAAATGAACTTATTATTTAAAAACATGAATAATATCAATTATAGTACAATTAGTAAATAAAAGATAACAATATTAAAGAATAAAAATATGTAATCTACCTCAGTAGTTAACTATATAAAGTCCATCAATTGTCAATATAATGTGTTGTCTCTACCCTATGATCCTTCTTTTGGTTGTCAACCATTCACGTATCTAATGTGATGGCTACCGATCCATGAATGTTCAACAACACCTTTAATATTTCTTTCTTTTAATCATCTTAAATCTTGAAAATGTCTTTCTTTAAGTATTCCAAGTTAGAATTTTGATTGATGTCTAGAGTGAGATGAACAATATCTTGAAGTTTTTTCTATCAATAGTAAAGAGTGATTATTCATCACCATTAATCACTTAGCTACTAAAAAAATTAATATATTGCTATCATAACTTGTGGTAGTCATTGCATTCTTCCCTCTCATGATGTTGAGAGTAAAAAGTATTTGACCTCTTAATTTCATCTTACTTTTGTTACATGACTTTATATGTCTCTTTAAATGAGAGGTTCCACCTTTATAACCTCTGACCAACATCTTGTGACAAATCTTACATTTAACCTGATCTCATCTTGATGAAGTGATTCTAAGCATCACTTCTTAATGAGCCTATTCTTTTAGCATGAGTTATTTGTTCTCTTATTATCAAATTAAAACTCTCTACTAGTATATTATCCTGTACCGAATTAGAACCCTTCACTAAAAGAATATGTCCATCCATCTAAAACAATTAACATATATATATAAGCATATAAGTTATTTATGAATATTTACATAGACATGCACTTTAATTAATATTTAACGTATATACATACTAAATTCAACGAGCATTTATATATACAAACTAGCAAAAATAATTAATGGAAATGATCTAATCATTTCAAGAAAAAAATAAATCAAAATTTCTACATCGAATGTTTATGCATGCATAATCAATATATATTAATACTATGAAAATTTGTCCATAACATGCATAATCATTTGCGAAGAAGAAATTGGAGTAGATTCTTAAAGCGAGATAATCAAATATGAATGGTTGTTAACATGTCAGATAATAAACTCTTTCCTAATATGGTTTAACATAACGTATTATGTTTTTATTTTTAAATAAAGGAGGAAGGCGATTGTGGCGATGTCAACAAGGACCAAAGGAGGAGTATATCAGAAGAGAAAGGAAGGCAAGGTCCAAGTTTGCGAGGAGGGATTTTCCAATTTAGTTTCAATTAAGCTTAATTGAAGTTGGCTAAAGAAGAAGAGAGATTTTGTGTCATATATTGAAAATACATTGTTTTGCTATACCGTTTTAACATGGATACAATGCACCAACAACTTAAGCAAAATAAATTTGTTTTATCTAGTATAAAATGAAGACATTTTACATAACACTTGAAAAGATAGTTCAGACCTTAGCGCTTGAGCCTGACTTGAGACCCAATCAAATTTAATCAGACTTGTTGACTATAGACCGAGCTGAGCTTAAAGTAAGTAAAAATCTCAAGCTTAGTCCCTTTCGCAACAAATTGGTTGAACCATTTATTGGAAGTATATTGTTTGCTATCATAAGTCTCAAAAAGGATGTGACAAGTTTATTAAGACCAATTGTCTATCACAAGCTTAGGTCTTATAATGATATATTCTTCTTGAACTATGTAAGAGGTTTATATCTTGTTGTTTTGTACTGAAGAAACTCTAAGTCCTATAAAATATTTTGGTAGAAAGTCTCACAAAGTAAAAGATCTCGTGATCTTGGCCTTCAATTAGATCTTTATTTAACTCATTATCTAAAATTATATAAACTCTTCAACGTCACTCATTTCGTATTTAAGATTAAATTCAAATAAAATAAAACCTGTGACTTGAGAGTTAACACTTAGGTTTTAAGGGTCCTTGTTGGAAGATTATATCTTGAATATTGTCATCCATCCCTCTTTAAGTCCAACTCTGGTGATATTAACTCAAATAACGAGTTTATAATAAGTTCAAGGTCCTCTTCTAAAACCAAACCTAAGGGTTATTCCACAACTGCACAAATGATTTGGTAAAACATCACAAAACTTAGTCTTTTGGTGACAAATTTTGAATAAAAATTTGCAAAATTTGTAGCTAAAACCTAATTTTGTTGTAGTACTCTAGGGGTAAAGATGCAGAAGAATGACTCTTGGCTGTGAAGCCATTGGCGAGGGGTATTGACTTATATGAAGTGGAAACATACATCGAGAAGTTTAGGTTTGTATTTGAAGATTTAATATCAAATTTTAACATACACTATATGCTCTAAGTCAAGAAATCATTCGATTCAAAGAGGGCATACTTTTTAAGGCCTAGGCAGAACAATGCCTACTTCGATAGCTTTGTGAATGAGATGAGACTCCCATTTATATTCCATAACATTATCGTAGAAATAAGTTTCAACCCTAGTCATTTGCATCCTAATTCTTATGGCATTATCGTCGTTTAATGGTGGCGTGCCACTTGAAGGATGTAGAGACTTGGTAGTGTTGTTTCACTATGTACATTAAATCAGATCTATTAGAAAGTACTCTATATGGTTTAGCCTCAATTTTAGACCAAATATGGGGTTTTACCTTTGTGTGGGGTGTTTATAATCCTTACTTCAATAAGAGATAAAAACATAAAATGTTAGAGGACCACGCAAGAATCCTCTCGGACGCGTAATTCTTTTATTGACAATGCTAAAAATGGAAAGTTTAAATTTCGAACAAAGAAACACGTATTCTTTTTTCCTTTTTTTGAAAAATTTCAAGCCTAAACCACTTTGTCTTTTAGTGGTTACAGATATGAATTTGATTAAGCTAATTAGTAAGGTCAATAAGAAGAGAAGTAGTAGCACTATTGCAACTTTAAAGAAGAGGGAGAGGGATGCATCAGTAGATTAAGAGGTCATTCTTGCAAAGGCAATTGATAATATGGTCCTTGTCGAAGCTCTACGAGAAACAACCCTAACTAAAGATAGGCCTCAAGAAATTGATGTTAGGATAGTGTAGTGTAAAATTAACTTAAAGAACAACATAAAAAATTTGAAAGAAAGCTGATAAAAATCGACTTCCAAAAAATTCGCATAACAACTTAGTGACAAATACTTAAATAGAAACATTTCACTTGGTTATTAACTCCCACATTACTACTACTCCTAACTTTGCTAATAGTTCACACATATATAACAATAAACACATAGTGGACCAGACCACTACTTGACTCCTTTAACTACAATCACAACTGTTTCAACCATAACAGATAGTAAAAACAAAATTATAAAGACTTGGTAAATAATTAATTCAATCTTGAATTACTTTCTAACATTTCTGCCCTTAATTCAAGGAGGCCTTCAATTCTTCAACACCTATCATGGAATGAAATTTCTTGACTTTTGGTTTAGCTAAAGCCTTCGTGAAAATATCTGCTGGTTGATTTTCTATTTTGATATATAACTCCACAATATTTTTTGCAACTAACTCTCGTATGAAATGATGTTTGACCTTAACATATTTTGTTATGCCTTGTTGAACTGGATTTTTTGACATTGCAATTGTGGATTAGTTGTCACAAAACATCACAGTGGCTCTATTGTTTTCTTACTTCAAATCTTCTAATATTCTTCTTAGCCATATAACTTGACAAGTTGTTATTATTGCTGCTACATACTCAGCTTCAGTATTTGAGACAGTTATACTCTGCTGCTTCTTTGAGGACCACGAAATAACTCTTGAACCAAGCTTGATAATAAAACATGATGAACTTTTTCTATCATATGAACAAGATGCCCAATCACTATTAGTAAAAGTGAC
>JANSVA010000217.1:11090475-11114452 GCA_025504915.1 Erythroxylum reticulatum
CCAAGCTTGATAATAAAACATGATGAACTTTTTCTATCATATGAACAAGATGCCCAATCACTATTAGTAAAAGTGACTAGAGTATTTAAATTGATTTTTAAGTATGTAATGTCAAAATTTTAAGTCCCTTGTATATAATAAAGAATTCTTTTTGCTGCCTCTAAGTGATTCTTACTTGGATGGTGCATAAACTTGGAAATAAGACTTAAAAAAAATTATATTAGGTATTGTGTGAGTGAGACAAATGAGATTTCCCACAATGCTTCTAAATAGATTTACATCAACCTTTTCTTCTCCATCATCCAAAGACAACTTTTCATTTGTATTTAATGGAGTTTGACTAGCTTGCAATTCTCCATTCCTGCTCCTTTTAACAAATCAATTGCATAGTTCTTTTTACAAATAAAGATTCCATTTGAATCTTGCACCACTTTATTTCACAAAAAATAATATAAGGGACCCGAATATAACATTTCAAAATTTTGCATCATGGACCTTTTAAACATTTCCACCATTTGAGACAAACTTCCAGTATAAGCCATGCCATCAACATATAAACAAACAACCAAGAAATCATTGTTATGTTGTCTAACATACAAAGTAAGCTCGATAACACTCTTTCGAAAATTGTTTTAAGCAAAATAATATCCATTTTATCATACCAAGCTTGAGGTGCTTGTTTAAGTTTATAGAGTGTCTTTTGTAACTTGTAAAGTTTGTGTTCTTAATCTTTTGCCATAAAGCCTTGAGGTTGCTCAACATACACATCCTCTAGATTACCATTAAGAAAGGTTAATTTTATGTACAATTGATAAACTACCCAATTATTATGGGCTCCCAAAGCCAAAAGCGTTCTAATAGTGTCAAAACAGACAACTAGAGCATAAGTTTTAGTGAAATCAATACCTGGAACTTGTGCATATCCTTTAGCTACCAATTATGCTTTATTTCTTTTTAAAGAACCATCAGCATTAAGCTTAGACTTGTAAATTCATTTTAGACCAATTGCCTCTTTTGCCTTTGGTAAATCCACCAAGGTCCATGTTTTATTTTTCTCAACTATTTTAATCTCTTGAGCCATAGCCATATGCCATTCTTCTTTTTTTTACTGCATCTACATGGCTATTTGGTTCCAACTCTAAACAAGTATATTTACATGATTGATAAATTTTAGTAAACTTCTTACCCTTTGTGGTTTTGATTCCGAAGATGATAGTGTTGAATCATATGAGTTGTTGATCTCAAAATTAGTGATCTCCAATGTGTTAGTGAGTTGTGAATCAACCTTTTTCCCAAATTCATGCCTCATTTTCATTAAAGACCATATCACGACTAATAATTAATTTCTTTAAAATAGGACCATAAAGTCTGTAGCCTTTAGTGTCTTTCCTATAGCCATAAAAAATGCATTTAACACTCTTGTCATCAAGCTTTCTTCTTAGGCCTTTCTTTTTTCTTTTATGGTCTTCAAGTAAAATTTTTTTTACATCTTTTCACTGGAATGTTTGGATATTTCCTCTTAACACATCCAAACCACCTAAGCCTTATTTCTCTTAATTTTTCAATAATCTTAGTCATCTTTAATTTGTTCTTTGTCATTACATTCTTAATCTTATCTCTTCTAATAATAAGGTTGCGCGTCCAACAGAGCATTCTCTTCTTCATCACTGTTAGCTTATGCTTAGGCCAAAGCACATAAAAAAATAGTTATCAACTCAATTTAAAATTCACATAACAAGATTATGTTATTATGCTTTATGTGATTGAACTTAATAAAACAAATGCATAGTATCTAGATAATTAATATCTATTCATTCTTAAAACTCATACAATACAATGTAAGCTATTGAATAAAATCACTTTTGACATAACCACCTCAATTTTAATTTATCTAGATAAGATAAGAACAATTTTAATTTATTTAGACAACTTTCCTAATTAAGATAAGTATATAATTGGCTCTAATACCAATATAAAAAATTATCTAATATATAAATAAGCATATGATCTTTCAAAAATAAATGCATCATAAATTAAATCACATGAATTTTAAAGGACTTTTCAAAGAAACATACTTCTTTTATGTATAATTATCTCTTTTGAGTATTTGTTTTTCAGAAAATTAATATTAACTTTATCAATTGATCATTATCTATTATTTATAGATAATATATCTTAATTGATAGTGAATTGTCACAATTGCTAAATTCATTAGGTGCGTCATTTTATTATCAGTAATTTTACGGACGCCAATTGTTGTTGTTTTTTTTGCAACTTTTTAACCCAAAAAAAAAAAGATACTTGTTAAATGCAGCTACCTGCATTTCCCTCCTATGTACCAAAAGAATTTGAGACAGACAATACATGCACCGGTTACCTTATTTAATGACTATTCATATCCAAGTTAGAAGTTAAATTTTAGGCCTAAATTCTAAAAATTTTCAAGAAAAATTGTACACATATATGAAGATTAAGAGGCATCAACCCCTTGTTAAATATGGGTCATTGCAGCTTCTGTAATAAAATAATCCTAAATAATTAACTTTTTTCAGAAAATGAACCAACCTTCGGATTACCCATGTCCTTCCTCGTTGTCCTCCAATCTAGACTGCTTCGTACTATTTACTCTCTTCCCTGACAATTCTGATGAATCAATCCTATGACTAGTACATCAGCTTCAATAAAGAAACCACACGTTTTCCCATCAATTTGAGACAATGTTTTCCAAGACATTCACAGGTAGAACATAACTAGACCCTCACCTCCATTAACTGTCTATTCCAACCACATTCCAACATGATTAAAACAAAAGGCCAAAGCATTCTTTCGATATCAGACCCTTTTATTGTATAGAAACAAAAATACTTTAATGAATCTAAAGGGGTTCAAACTAATGCGAAAGTATCAATAAAAATGGTCATCGGTGATGTCCAATGTCCAGACAGTCCTTGCCAATGGAACCACTGTCTTTTCAACAGGGCCTTCATGCATGCCATTCCTATCAATACCCATAATAGTTCTTACAGATATCTCATGCGGCGTCTCCTCTTGTTTTTGCTCCTTTGTCATCATTGTGTTCACTTCAACACTGTTACATTGTCCACTTCTAATCTGCTCTTCTCGTTGTTGTTATTATCATCATCTCCAATCATCAGTATCCCCTCAAAAACTTTTTCCAGATTCATCTTTAAGTTTCTACTGCCTTGGATGAGTTAATTAGCTCCATCATTTGGGGTTTCGGAGTTTAGTATGTATATTAGGGTTTTAAGGATATTTGACTACTTCTCCGCATCATAGCATTCAAGTAAACTCATTCTAGCAAACTCATACAATTGAATAACATATAAACAACGTAATTTTTTTTTTATTTGAAAGATGAAAGTACCACATTAATCTTTAATACTTCCGTAAGCAATCAAAGATTTTTAACTTATTTTCCAAATGTAAATTTGAACTTTATGTTTTCTAACTTGGTAATCCAAGTTAGCTTTCACACAATGTTAAAAATGAAGCTTCCACTTAAGGGGAACTCATTGCAAAGGTAAGTGGCAAAACAGCAATTTGAAAGACAAATTATTGGAATTAGTGACCAAAAGAATTTGTATAATAATGTTTATTAAATTTGACAGATATTTAAAATTTGCATTAATTGGTAGTACAAAGTTTCTTCAGCTAACAAATACCTCCAAAACCGCATGTTACAAATACACAATTTTGACATTGTTAAATATGCTTCCAAAGATTAAGCATTTTTTGCAAGGAAAGAGGGAATATAATTTTACGACAAATAAGCATATCTAACTTACTCAACCGCTACTTAGCTATCAGCAGGATGTTTATTGCCATTGTCACTATGATCGCTACTTTCTATCTACAAAATGAGAACCTATTGTCTCTGCCAGACACTCATTTTGGCCCCACAAACTTCAATTGGCATATTGATCAAGCTCCTCAAGTAACTCACTCCAATTCCTTGAGGAAGTCTATGTTGTCCACAAACACCTGCAATAAAGAGAACAAAATTGTAGTTTTACAATGAAACAAATATACAAGCATATGCCATGATTCATGCACAAAATGAATTTCTTTTACGTTCCTGCTTTGTGGTCATTGGCATACAAGACAGGGGGTTGGTGTTGGCTGGGAGGAGGAGGGGGTGGGATCGGAAAAGAAAAATTAACAAATAAAAGAAGATGAAATAGGATAAGTATGGTAGTATCAATTAGTCCATGCAGCCTAAATATACCATCAGGCATCAGAGAAAGAAGTCAGGCCTAGTATAAAAGAGTTCATGCTGCTTTGTAACTTAAGTTTTTGTATTTAACTCATCTACTCTCCTTAACAACCTTTTTAGAGATCATACCCAAAAAAAAAAGTCAATAGAAGAGCTACCCAGCGCTCTGGTATCATCTAATTTTTGTGAAGGTAAAAATGCACTCTGGTATCAAGTAACTTTTTTAAAGATAGTGTATTAGAAAAGAACTGATGATGCAAGTTTCACAAAAGCATACCGTCTTCCAACCATCAGGATCCAAGCAAGCAGTAATTTTGGTGTTGATGCCAGGTAAAGGTCCTGGTTCTCGGGTAATCTTTCCACCAAAAAGCTTTATTGCTTCTGCAGTTTTATAGACATCATCTGTGCCTATTGCGATCTGTTACAATGAAAAAATTCATTGCATAGAACCAATGAAGCAGAGCATTTGCAAATAAATCAAATACATATAAAGACAAACATGAAGATGGTGATCCCAACACCAACATAAAGGAAAGAATTTGACCTGCGCATAAGCGTTGCCTTTCTCATATTCAGAGACCCCATAATTGTATGTCAACTCCAGCACAGCACTTTTATCTTCAGGTCCGTAACCCATCATTGCAATTGTATACTAATAGTCATGAACATAAGATCGCATCAATTTGCACAATAATCCACAAACCTAATATCAAGGCTTAAGCATGTTTCAGAAGTTTCTATTGAAACAGCATATCAATATGATGAAAGAACGTCAAGTTGTGATGAGAAATTCTGTCATGATTGTAGGAAGATCAACTTTTAAGAGAAGTACTGCAGAAACATGCATTAAAGAAGAGGAAACCATTAAATTCAGTGAAGTAGCAAATACTGCTACTAATAGTATTCAACATTTTACAAGTTTGTGCCAGATTCATGTAAGTCTGTCTATTGACAGTATTTTCCACAATTTTAGATGTGAATATCATTGCAATTTGTTACTAAAATGAAAAGTGAGTTATTTGACATGTTGGATGCGGATGTTTAAGAAACTAAATTCAAAATCCAGTTTTTCTTTCTTCTCTCAAAATTTTCTTGACTGACTTCTGTATTATTCAGTAAAACAGGATTAACTGATTATCAAAGACCAAAATTTTCATCAGTGTCATTTCTTCCCACGCTATAAAGATTACAATGTTAGTGATCGGATAATGAAGTATTAGAAAAAAGAAAAGGATCTTGCTTGATCATTCCTCACTTTCTCCCTCTAAAGTCAGAATACCTACAGCATATTTGTTATAAAACTAATGCACAAATTCATTTACTAAGAGAACTTATCCACTCCTGAAATAAAACACAGGAAAGGGAGCTTGAAACTAGAAAAGAGCCATTTGAGGAAACAAAATTTTAGCGCATGTCTGCAATTGACAGCTGACACGGATTAGTGTCTCTAATTCACTTTGCAGCTTAGAAGTTTTTCACAAGAAACTTTATTTGTCAAATTGCTGTTTTGGAATCTTACAACTTCCAAGAGGTTAAGAAAATGGTTATATTGCACAAAATTTCACTACTGACCCAAATGCGAATTTTGTTTGTTAGTAACAAATATTCAAAGACAAATAATAGATACCATAACAAGAAGTGAACATAAACCAACTATATGGCTATCTATAATGACCGCAAAGGTTTTCCTAACAAACTATTCAGAAGAGCCTTACAGAGAGGAAATTTTACATCACAGAGCAATGGAAAGTATGGTTTTCCCTTAATCCAGCTTGTTCCGGACATAAGTTCGGCAAGGATTCCTACTCTCTCATAATTCAAATGTTTCTTATATTTGAACAAAGAAATCAACAAATCAATATTTCAGTAGAAAGAATTGTCAATGCGATGTAAAACTCTATAACTACCAAATCTGGCCAACAAGTTGAACCTCATAAACTGTTCAGCACAAAATATTCAACTAGCCACGTCTATCTGCAATACACTATTTACCAAGAGATGCTGACTTACCTTATATTCTGGATTATCTCGTTTCCGAAGGAGTTCCATGCCAAAAGCCTGATCATAATAACATCCGAGATTTACAGCAAAAAAACATGACATGTAAGCAAAAACCAGTGAGGAGGATGAAAGTCAGGAACAATCTTTATCAATTTAAAGTGAAGAAATTCACACCCTTTCATAGAAGTTTATTGAACGATCAAGATCGCCAACTCGAAGCATCACTTGACAAAGTGGTTCAGGGGTAGGCCCCCTTTCTAAAATTTCAAACTTGTAACCATCAGGATCTTCAATAAACGCAATCACTGTTTTGCCACCTTTAACAGGACCAGGTTCTCTAGTTACTTTGCCACCCTTAGCCTTTATAAGCTCTACAGTCTTGGTAACCTGAGCACTTGAGAAAGTTTATAAGCCTAAAAGTTTGCAAAATATTGCATGGCAGAAATTAAACCCAGTAGTTCAAACAAGCCGGATTGCAGATAGTTCTAACAATAAGGCAAACTTACATCATCGACTGCAATTCCAAAATGTCCAAATCCAGAACCAATATCATACTCGTCAACCCCATAATCTAACAATAGCACATGAACAAGTTACTCACAAGGTAGAGTAAAAACTGCACCTTTACTACAATATCATTTACATGTTCAATACATTAGGTATTAAAAGGTCTGACAAAAGTGAGAAGTAGCTTGGTAGCTTACTATAAGTCAATTCGATAACAAAGTGAGAATCTTCTGGTCCATATCCAAGGAAGGCATTTGTATACCTCTCCTCTGGTATGTCACGTTTTCTTAGCAACTTCATCCCTAAACACTCTGTATAGAATCTGAGTTGACAAGATATTTCTTAGTAACAGTTCACGATTTCCTAAAGATTAATTGCAAAGGAGAAAAACAAGAAAACTACACATACTTTATAGTCCTGTCCAAGTCTCCAACACGGTAAACTACATGCAGCATTCGTCGGTTGTCCTTTTTAACCCACTCCAAAGCATTTTCTGGGGTGGTGGTGGTGCTTGATTGTGCGATATTACCTTTTGCTGCCACTTTAAGTCTATTACCTTCTTTTCTCAAAATCTTAGAAACTTTAAAGTCGTCGAACTTGGATTGTGTAATACCTGTACTTCAAATTAGAACTCTCTAATGTCATCACCCAGCAGACAAAGGGCACATGACAAAACATTTTCCACTAACCAAATCCCAGAAAGCAAACTCCAAAATCTGTACTTGGAAATTTGGGAAGAATATCAATTGCGTACTCAAAAAATTCATTCGAGAACGCATTTCCCACCTGGGAACCAGCGTACTAAAAGGATAAACAAATAGCTCATTCGACAGCATTTCAGAGAAGGAAAAGAAGTGAATGAGCATCACTTGGAAAACAATAAAGCTAAAATCATAAATGCCTTAAAGAAAACCAGAAAAATCAAGCTTGAATCAGACAGGCAATTCCCAAACTTCAACGAATGGAGGAAATGTTAAACGAAAACAAGTTTAGCAATACACCACAATTCAACTCCGTATCAAATGATTATCCACCTAGGTGAACTGTCATGTTTCCGGGTTGCAAGTCGCCAACGTTAATGTGCAAAATACATTCACAAGACCAAAAGAAACAAACTTGGTATAAACATTCTTAGCAATTAAAATAAAAACCAAAACAGAAATTAAACACAAGGCTAGGGTTTAACAGGTAAAACAGGGCCTTACCAATTCCAAGGCAATCGAATCTGGTGCGAAAGGAAAAGAGAGACGAGCAAGCAGCAGTAGCATAGCGAGGGGTAGTAAAACTACCATTACACAACCTGAAGGTGGATAGAGAAGGTCGAATAGAAGACGCCATAGGTATAATTCTCACCATTTTTGTCTGTACTCACCAACAGAGTGTGTGGATTCCGTATTCAGGGAGAGAAATTATTTTGTTATCGTGTCTGTTTGAGGGAAAGAATTATGCAGTTGATATGAGGAACAAAATTTGGACGTTCACCAATCATACTTAGGCATTTTGTATTTTTAATCTTATCCTCCTCATCTTCGCTCTCCGACTGCTTAATAAAAGCAAAGCTACCTTTGTCTGTCATATCTGATTTTACATTTCTCATATTTTTGTTTATAGTAGAAATTATTTCCTTAACCAGTCCGAGACCGAGGCGGAGGGGCATATTTTTATAATTGCTGGCTTAAACATAGTGTAAAATAGAAAATGTCCATAAGAAAGCATAAAAATATATACATGCCCATAAAACTACCCGGGTGGACCTAAAAATCACTATGGCAAGTTCTTGATTTTTACTAGTTGGATGAAAATGTAAAATTTATAATTTTTCACCATAAAGTAATAATTAAATAACTTGAAAATATAAAATCTAAGAGTTAATCGAATCATACTTGATTTGAATTCTTGCTGGAATCTTTTTCTATCAGTTGTTCAAGCATTTAGTCTCTAACAATATTTACGTAACAAAGAAAAAGAATCATCATTTGAGATTAATAGGCCGAAATGCTAGCTCTCTTACGATTATTTTTTTATAAATAGGGATTTTATTTTTTACTAAAATTAAATCTCCTAATTATAACTAAATGCATATTCATATTCATATTCTAATTTTATTTTAATAAAATTAAATATCTTATATTTAATTCCTGAAGTTTCTCAAACTATATAAATAAGTCGAATTTAATTTGAATTGATCTTTTTCTATTTTTAACTACTCTTTATGTGTGACTTATTAGGTTTTTAATATACTGATAATAATTATAAGTTATAATTCTAATTCATAGTAAGGATTAAATAAATTAAAACTTCTTTAATTATCTTTGATTATCCAATTAAATAAATACTAATCATATATCAAGATTAGCGAGATTTATACTCGGTCATTGTTGTTTGTTGTTTTGTTATATCAAGACTAACACCTAGCACCATGTTATAATCATCTAAATATTAAAAATTTCAAAGTAGTTTGACTCAACATATCTATACATAGTGATGATGTATATTTTAATCATTTCATCATCTAATGTTCTAATTAGATATAGAATAGTATCTACTCTTATTAATCCAACCATGTTCATTCGTGATAATTAATAATTAATTTATAATTGATGTTTGAAAACACTTTTCAAATATCAATTCACTAGAGCTAAAAAATTCTTTAAATAATTACTAATCTAGAACATTAGAATATTCTTTATAATTGTTTTAAAGTGATGAATCTTTTATTAACTTACTTAATTATCTCCATATGGTTCATACTATATTCAAGTACTATCAACTAAGCTACTTCAATTTGAATAGCTCATAAATAGTATTAAAATACAGCAATTCCTACATAAGATTTTTTATTAATATGAAATTTAAGGATCAATTATATAATCATCATAATGAGGAAATTAACCGACAAATAAGTAATATTCTATTTTGAATCCTCATAATTAATTAAATTTAGTGCAATTATTCTTTAATAAGTACCCATACATTTATTTAAGTATCTTCGTACTTTAATTTATGAGATAAATTACTTTCTTTCTAAAAAAGAAATATAATGTGTGTTAGTTTTATCATTTCATCAATACCTCGTCTTGATGAAACTATAATTAAGAGTAATTTAGGATTAATACATAAATATAAATTGAATATCATAAATACGATCTTATGCTAATTTCAATTACACAACAATTATTTTAACGATTTTAGCTTAAGTATTAAAATATCAAATGCAATTAATAAAGTACATAATGATAAAATTACAACCAACTGATTAGCTACAAGTTTATGGATTAACGATCTTCCACTTGCATTAAAGTTAGTCACCTATGTATCTAATATGATATCCATTTATATGTCGATCAAGTCTTTTATGAGATAGTAACTTAGTGAGAGGATTTGCAAGATTCTCTTTAGTAAGAACTCGTACTAATGTTATGTCTTTCTATTCCATTATTTCCTTGATTAAGTGAAACTTCTTAAGTATATGTTTGTACCATTGATGAGACCTTAGTTCCTTTGTATACATAATGGCGCCATTGTTGTCATAATACGATCTTATTGACTTAACATTATTAGGAGCCACTCTAAGTTCAGTAATAAACTTTTTAATCTAAATTGCTTCTTTTTCCACCTTTGACATTAAAATGTACTCTACCTCGATTGTAGAATCCACAACGGTTGGTTGTTTAAAACTCGTTCAACTTACTATACCAGCATTTAGAGTGAAGATATACCTTGACTGTGACCTATTATCATCTAGATCGAACTGAAAAATAGTACGCAAATACCCCTAGCTCTCAATTCAGCTCCTCTATAGATCGATAAAATATCATAATCCTTTTCAATTACATTAAGATGTTTTTTCACAGTCGTCTAGTGATTATCACTAGGATTGGCTTGAAAATTACTCATTATGCTCAAAACACAAGAAATATCTAGTCTAGTACATAGCATCACATACATGATTAATCCAATTGCCAAAGCATATAGAACATAATCCATTTTATTTCTCTCTTCTCATATTTTATGACACATATTATGTGAGAGAAATCTCATACTATATATGTAAGAATCCCTCTTAACATTCCCCATACTAAAGCTCTTTAGCCTTTTGTCTATGCACATGGATTGTGATAAGCAAAACAAACTCTTTGATTATCTCTATAGATCTTTATTCCTATAATATAGGTTGCTTCTCTTATACCCTTTATGAAGAAGCACTTAGATAACCAAATCTTTATAGATTGGAGCATTGATATGTCATTTTCAACCAGCAATATGTCACCATATATAGTACTAGAAAAATGAATGCACTCCTATTAACCTTCTTATAGAAATATTGTTCATCCACATTTTTTATAAAATCAAACTCTTTGATTGTCTCATCAAAAAGGATGTTCTAACTCTATGATGCTTACTCAAGTCAACAAATATTCTTTTGCAACTTGCAGACTTGATTAGGAAGAGATTAAGAACCTTCAGGTTCTATTATATATACAACCTCAATTAAATTTGCATTGAGAAATGTTGTTTTGACATCCATCTACCATATTTCATAATCATGATATATGCCTATAGCCAACAAGACCCTTACTTTATATGTTTGTACATTACCATCCATGTTTATTTTTCTTTTAAAAGCCCACCTGCATCCTATAGGTTCAATACTATCAAAAGCATTATGTAGATCTAAACATATCCTACTAGTGTATTGTAGACTATATGTATCAACTTGAGGTTCATGCTCCAAGTAGATGTGAATTTGTGGCTTTTTAACTTCACTAAGTTCTACCTCACTCCCACTAATTTCCTTAGAGAATAAATTCTCATTATAAGAATGCAACATATATTAAGACAAACACATTTTGCTCAAGAGGATGGTAAAATTGATATCAAATACTCTCTTCAAATACCCTATAAATTTGCATTTATCTTATTTAACTTGAAGCTTCTCAAATTTTGCATACTTCATATGAGCATCACATTCCTAAATCTTTAGGTAAGATATCTTTTCTACTACTAGCCCATATCTTATATAATATCTTGTCAATTGATTTGGATGGAACTTTGTTTAGAATTAAGCAACAGCTTTAAAGGCATATCCCTAAAATGAGACAATAAGGACTACATGAATCATTATGGTGCTTAGAAGGAAATTTTTTTATTTTGGATATAATTGTTTTAGTCACGAAATATTTTGTGAATACTTGGTGAAAAATTGGGAATAAGTTTGCTTACTTGGAATTTTTAGGGAAATAATTAAGAATAATTAATGTTAATGAATACATTGGGGAAAATGTGTTAGAGATGAAATAAATTATAATTAATGAAGGATATTATTTAAGGTTATAAGTGTGCTAATTAGGTGTTAAAATAAGTGGCTATATATTTAAAAATAAAAATAAAAGGTGGATGGACAAATAAGGGCATATAGTGAAATGAGCGGAAGAAAGTTTATTAAAGGCATAATTGGGATTTGCACTTTGGGACATGGCTTTGATTTTTTAAAATTATGGTCAACTAGGGTTTGAAGAGGAAAAAGAAAGAAGGGTTTCTATAGCAAAGAGGCTGAACCTCTTATGTGAAAGAGAGGGAGAGAACTTTCAAGAGAAAGAAGAAGGAAGAAGAAGATCTAATTTTAAACAAAAAGATAAGTGAGATTCCATCCCTTCATAAACTCCGCTTGAAATAAATCTTATGTAATAATTTTGAGCAAAAATTTGATGGGAATACTAATCTTTCATGACTGTTTGTATGTGTTCTACGGCTAAAAAAGGGTTTAAGGAAATATGGTTTAGTTTGTGAGATATAAGTTAATAAAGGTACATGTTATGCTTTGGATATGAATGACTAAGTTATTTTTCTCTAATTGTTTTAGGTAAAGAGTTACAAAATTGACAAAGTGTAAAACATAAAAGATGTAGATTTACCTATCTGCTTTATTCCTATAAAAGGGTAAGTGCCCATATTTTCAAGTTTGGAGATATGGCCAATTTTAGGAAATGTTATGTCTAGTAGGATTGAAATTGAGCCTAAACTTGTACTTATGATTTGAGGACCTAGAGAAATGATTTGGAAGTTTAATAAAACATGAAAATTGTAGGCTTAGATGTTGTGTACTTTTTTGGTAAAATCATTTGGGAAAATTCTTAATAAATTTGGAGATATATTTGATTTATCATAGGCTATTTAGGTTATTATGACATCAAATGTGTCTTATTATTGGGAGTCAATTTTGGGGATCGTAGGAATTGAATTTGTGAAGGTGTTTAACATGAAAATTATGTATGTATGTATGTATATATGTATGGATAGATGGATAAATGGATGGATGGATGTATTTATGTTTGTATGGATGCATGTATGTATGTATGTATGGATGGATGGATGTATGTATGTATGTATATATGTTTGGATAAATGTATGTATGGATGCATGGATGTATGCATGGATGGATGTAGGTACGTATGGATGCATGCATGCATGCATGCATGTATGTATGTATGTATGTATGTACGTACGTACGTACGTATGTATGTATGTATGTGAGTGTGTGTACAAGTGTATGTGAATAATAAGCATGAAAATCTTTTTGGTCTAGATCTAAATAGTTTTCTGGTTATGTTTGTTGAGAATTTGTTTCTCTGTGAATTTTGTGATTATGGTGAGTTATTATAAATGTCACATAAAAAGCTCATTTATGTGAATCGAGAGGGTTACTTGCAATAGATAGTTTAGGAAATATGTGAATACTCATTAGAAAGTTGCTAAGTTGTAAATATTGTTATATATGAATATTGTCTTGATTATTAGATTGTGTTGAAATTTCAGGGCATGTGCTTTGAACTTTTTGCAAAAGTAGAAATTGATTGTTCATTTGAAAATGTGTAGTGAAGTGAAGTGCCCTCCATTAAAAATTACAAATAAATGGATTGATTAAATAAAATGAATGAAAAACCCAAGTTAGATGAACTTAAGCAAAATTTCTTAAACAAAGACCTAAATGAGGTGGCTTAGATAAAAGACCTAAGTGACGTGACTGAGACAAATTTTGTGAAACAAAGACCTAAGTAAGGTGACTTAGGCAAAATTTCCTTAAACAAAGATCTAAGTAATATGGCTTAGGAAAAAGACCTAAATGAGGTGACTTAGATGACGAAATAAGGATTCATATGTGAAAGAGCTAATGAAAATGAATAAAATTTTGATGAAGGACATGTGTAATAAAATTAAGATACATATGTGTTTCACGCTTGATATGATGTTTCTTGCTTAAATAAGTGATATCTTGTTAGGTGGTCAATGATTGTAGTAATTGATGAACTTATGTCTTAATGGATATAATGATGATTGATTTAATAATATAGGTCTTGCTTAAACCTTTATGTGGAAAATATGCCAATTGACGTTATACCTTAATGCAGGCAATCCTTGTTTTGGAGTATTGTTGATACCTTGTTAAGCATGGTTGTGTGAGAATATAGGTAGTGAACTTACTACTTGTCTTTATAAACCAAAATAGTTTAAGAAATGAAAAAATATATATATAAGCACTCGCAGGTAAAAATGTTTTCTTTTACTGAGTGTAATACTTAAGTTTTCATTTTTTTCCCACTCCCTTAGGAAAAAAACAACTAAGGTTATTGATTCAATTATCCAGTTGCATCAATAGCGGTAGGTGTAAGTAAGGTCTAGAAAAGGTTGCCCAAATGTCTAATTGATCTCAATTTTCTCGTGTGTTTGGAACATTATTTCTTTAAACTTCACTGTAGACATTATGGGCATTAGTGTGGTTATGAACTTATAGACTATGATGATGGTTATTATTATTACTATTATGTTGTTACCAAGCATGATTTGTAATTATGTATTGAATGATGATGAGATTGCACTTAGAATATTATGATGAATGAATGATTTATGCTTATTTAGATTGAAAATATCTTGTTAATTGAATACTGATTAGATAGATAGAACATATGAATAGGTTAGGTCATGTGCACTCGTAAGGTTAGCTAAGCACTCTAGTGTTAGGTCAACACTACATGGTCCACCCCGAGCCTTGTTAAAGAGGGGTGTGACACAGACACTTCATTATGTTATAAAGTTCTAGGAGAAGCCCTTTATGAGATATTCCTTTTCTTTTTTAAGTAACAAAAAAACTTATGGTATAAGTACATACCAACTTGATTAGATCTAAATGATTTAATACTCATAGCAATTTATTTTTCAACCTCAAGTCTAAATTCTTTGAACTTTTTAAATGATTCAGAATTTTGTTTCATTAAGTACATATAACCATATCTAGAATGATCATCTGTGAACATAACGAAATATAGTATCCGTCTCCAGTGTGAGTAAACATAGTGCCATATACATTTGAATATATAAGCTCTAGTAACTCACTAGCACACCCTCCCTTTCCACTAAAAGGTAATTTGATCAACTTTTCAAGCTAATAAAATTCACAAGATTTATATGAATCATAATCAAAAGGATCCAAATATCCTTTTTTTTTAATGTAACTTTGTGATTCTAGTTTCGTTGATATATTAAGGATTAGTCTTTCAAGATCTAATTCATACAAAGCATTTGAAATTAATCCAGATCTATAATAAACATAACCTTTATAAAAAGAACAACTTTTATTCTTAATAATAAAGACAAATCCATTTAAATCTAAATAAGAAATGGAAATGATGTTTCTAGTAATAAATATAATACAATAACAATTATCTAGTTATAGTTCAAGGCCAAAAGGCAAAGCTATACTACAAGTTCCTACAACTAATGTCGTAACTTTTGCTCAATTTCCAACTCGTAAAACTACCTTGCCTTTCCCCAACAATTTTCTCCTTGTTAACATTTACATATTATTACAAATATGAGAACCACATTTAGTATCTAATACCCAATAATGTGGAATAGAAGTAAAAGATTGATCTCAATCATAAACAAACATGAAGATGAAGTTATCTTAAGCTTCTTATCTACCAAGCTAGCAAGATAATTTGTGTAGTTCCTCCTCTAATGTCCATCGACTCCATAACGAAAACATGTGCCCTTATCATTGTTCTTCTTTTTGAGACCACCTTTTGGCTTTACTACTCTAGCAAAAGCCTTCTATTTCTTGTTATTATTCTTCTCAGAGCTATTTTTCTTGCCCTTAGAAGAATCCTTAACAAGAACATAATTAGGTTCCTTTTGAAGGCACCTCTTTATAGTTTTGAGCATATTTAATAGTTAAAGCAATGACATATCCTTTTTGGTTCATACGGGAGTTATAATAAAGCAACTGTTAACTCATGTTCTATAATAAAACCTAATTGGCCTAATTTTTAATATAACTAATCATCTTCAGCACATGTATCTCCACTGAAGATCCTTCTATCCTTTTGCATTGAAATACTGCTTTGGAGAACTAATAACTCTCCAACCTTTTTTACGTACTAAACAAATCCTTAAGATGCAAAATTACAGTAAGAGCATTAATGTTCTTATACTACGTTTGAAACTCCAGAGACATACTAGTCAATATATCACATGTAGCTTGTTTAACGTCATCAATATAATGCTAATATCTCTCCCAAACTTCATCAGTTACATTTGAGCTAGGTCCAGGTGGAACAACAATGTTTTATCTAAGAACAAATCTAAGTTACAAAACTAATTTGAGAAACTGGGTCCAGTTAGCTTGTTAGCATCTATAATGCTCCTCAATAATAGATTGGTACTTATCTTTTCTAATAACCATAAGACATAAGAAGAGAAAGTATTAGTTTAGCTACGAAATAAAACAAAAATAGGGACTTTAATAAATATTTGATTACTTATACTATTTTATTCAAATAATAGTCATCACTATTAAATTGAGAAATTATCAAATGTTTTTTTAGTGGGCTAGCATATCATTCAAACCGATTCAATCTTGAGTTTGTTCAACAAACCAACTAAATTTAAAGTAAATATATAAGAACTTTATCAATCACATCTTATTTGACTCGTGACAACTTTTTTGCCAAAATATATCTTATATATTATTCCTTACTCTGCCTTTAAATTCATATGATCATGAATTTGCTCATTCAAATCATATAAATTTAACTAAATAGGATCTATTAATTTAAAATAAAACATATTCAGTTTAAAAGGGCCTTGATTTTGCTTGAAATACCTTACAATAATCAGAATTATGGTATTATTCTTAAATAATGAAAGTCAAGTATCACGTTCCTAATATGTGCTTAATATTTATTTAAGGGATTTAAAATTTCAAAAATTTAGGTCTTATAAAAAAATAATCTTATCATATTAATTAACAGAATAAAATAAATCATTAAAAACCTTGACTTGATTCTAATTATTAATTTGATATTTAATTTAATTTAATAATTCAACTTTTTGAAAAATTAAAATAAAATTTAAAATATTCATAATTAAAATAAACCTTTGAAAACAATTTTCATACAACTAGGAGACACTTTTCAAGATTTATTAGGAATATAAACCAATTTAATCTCAATCACTTTTCAAGATTTATTTGGAATATAAACCAATTTAATGTCAATCAAATGAATTTAATTGAAAAGGCATAAACATATTTAATGTCAATCAAATGAATTTAATTGAAAAGGACAACTTAAAACATAAAAACTAAAACAAAATAGAGCAGGGCTATCTAACTCCATGATTTATTAGCGTCTGCCATTAGACATTGTTTCCCCATACAGGGCAGGTGACATTGTTTTTACATCTACGGTTTTGCCAGCCCGCTGCTACCTCTCCTGTAGGTTTTCATCGTCATTTTGGTTTGTCTTTAACCACCCCGGGGTCTCATCTTCTGAGTGTCTTGCTTCTTCTTCTTGTGAGATTTCTCCCTTGTCTTTTAGGCTACTGACGCCCTAGCCAATGGTGATTACCGCCACATGCTAGCTCCTTCACTACAGGCCATATTCGCTGTCGGTGATGACTCACTGTAGGAGATGCCTGCCATTGATTTTGGACCAAGCAAGCTAACGCAACTAGGTACAATCTCATTCCATAACAACACCCACACAAACTGAACCTAATTCGGAACTAGGGGGATATGCACCAATTCATTTGTAGATCTCAAACGAGAAGCATAATTCTGATTCGACATTATAGGATCATGTAATTTTATGTTCTAGAAACCACTTTCAGTTTTCACAACAACAAACAAGGTAATTAGTTTACAAAAACATAACTAAAATTTTTAAAACAACGACAAAGAGAGCCGAACATATATGGGGTATGTGAATTGAGTTTTTAGAAAATTAAAATTCAAGTTAAGCACACGAGATTGTTTTCCAAAAACAGAACAAAATATAAGGGATTTTTAATTTTCAAAACTTTAAAACAAACTCTAATAATTATTGCAATAATCAAATATCAGTGAATTGAGTAAAACAAGTTTTTAAGCTTTAATTTTTACCAAATAAAAACCAGTCAAGCAATTTGCTTAATTCAAACAATTAAAGAAAGCTTTAATATCATTATTGAGAAACTAACGTTAATTTAATCACGGCCGTAGAGAAAAGTAAAATTTTATGATTTCTCGACCAAATCTCAATAATTGAATAACTTGAAAATATAAATCATAAAAGTTAAATAAATTATACTTGATTTGAATTCCTGTCAAAATCTTTTACACGACGTGTTAGTCACAAGTTATTTAAAGGTCAAACTTTTAATGGTATCCATAAAGCAAAGAAAAAGATTTCAACATTTGAAAAGAATAAGCAATAGTACTAGCTTTCTTATGCTTATTTCTTATTTATTAAAAAATATTACGATTTTTATTTCATTAAAATTAAATTTCCTAATTATAATTGAAGTCAAACTCCAATTATAATTATAATTAATTTTAATAAAATCAATTATCTCATTTTGATCTATGAAGTTCCTCATTTTAATAATTAAGTACAATTTAATTTAACTTTAAATTTCTATTTTTAACTCCTCTTTATGTGTGACACATTAGATTCTTAATATGTTGACAATAAATTATAAATATAATTATAATTCATAATCAGGATTAGATAAATTAAAACTCTTTTAAATTTATCTTTAATTCTCTAACTAAATAATTTGTAATTATATTTCAATATTGACATTTAGTAATATGTCATGATTATCTAAATATTAGGAATCTCAAAGTAATTTGGCTCAGCCTGGTTATACATGTTTATTATATATAATTTAATCATTTAGTCATCTAATTAGATATAGAGTATGGATATAGTATCTACTCTTATAAATTCAATCATGTTCGTTCTTGCTAGTTAGTAATTGATTTATAATTGATATTTAAAAAAACTTTTCAAATGTTAATTTACTTTGGACTAGAAAATTCCTTAAGTCATTACTAATAAAGAACAATGAAACATTCAATCTAATAATTTTAGAGTGACGAATCCTTTATTGACTTCTTCAGTTATCTCCATATGGTTCACACTATATCCATGTACCACCAACTGAGCTACCTTAATTAAAATAGGTCATAAGTAGTATCATAATATAATAATTCTTATATGAGATACTTTGGTAATCTCAAGTATAAGGATCAATTATACAATCATTATAATAAAAAAATCTGTAGACATATAGGTAATATTCCATTTGTGATCCTCATAATCGGGTTAGCTCATTGAACTTATTCTTTAATAAGTACCTACATGATTGTTTAAGTATCTTCATACTTTAATTTATGAGATCAATTACTTTCTTCATAAGAAAGAAACAGGGAGTGTATTAGTTTTACCATTTTATCGATATCTCATCTTGATGAAACTACAACTTGGAATAATTTAGGAGCAATACATTGACAAGTTGTTATTTTTGTGCTAACTTTGAATATAAATCTCTTTAATGTCTTGAAATTTTTATTTAAAATTAATGAACTTGTTTCTTAATTATTCTCAGATGGTTTTCAACACATGGGAGATAAGTTTAAATAAAAAAGATGCAAGAAAAGCAAAGACAATTCGAATTCCTAGCTGGAAGAAATTTTTTTGACTAAGCTTGGGCAATTGCAAGGGGACAATTTATCTGCAGAATTTGATTTGAATACAAATTTGATACATTTAGGATTTTTATAATTTAGGGAATCAAGTTGTTGTTTTTTAAGTGGGGATTTGCTGCCTGATTATGTGGGGAGTGTATATGATAAAGATAACGATAAGAGAGAAGAGAGGACACTTCTAGTTAGATCATCTTTACATTTTTTGTTTTTTTTTTCTAGGTTTAGAGGATTTTTGTATTTTTTTCTAAAAAAGACCAGATATGAAGACAATGTGTTTTGCTATTCTTTTGTTGGGTTTTTACCTCTATTATGAGTAGCTAAATTCTTCTTCTTGGTTGAAGGGAACTACGTTATCATTTACTATGTGTAAGATTTTCTGAATAAAGTTTATTTTATTGATGAATATTAAGTGTCTTCCGAATTGCTTTTTATGATTGAATTGATTGATATTTAAGATGTGCAACTAGGAATTGATTGATTTAATTTACAACCAGATTAGTAAAATTTGATGTTCAGTTTTGCTAATCCAAAGTCGCAATTAAGATTACCATATTTAGGTTAGGGATTGGAAATTCTAGGAAAGATATTTATCTAGATTAAATACCTATATGTGTATTGTCTTGCTCACTGGTTCTCTTGGTTCTTAAAGCTATTAATTAATCAAACTTAAGATCATATCTAAGTTGTTGGTTAATAAGAGTGATTAGAATACATGTTTCTATTTATTTAATCTTAAGAGAGAACATCACCCAATTAGTATTTGTTAATGGACTTAATTTTATATTGATGATCCATATTAGTTTGATAATGTAGGTGACCTGAAACCAATGTTCTTTACGTTTATTTCAAAAAATTTTCATTTTTAATTTCTTTAAATTACGTTAATTCAACCCCCCAATTTGTTTTAGTTTTCAACTTGTATAATATCTACCAATAGATTCCTCGTGGGAACGATCTCTACATTCTACTACTACATTAATTTGTATTGTAAGAAGTTGGTTTCATTTTATATTTGGTTGTAGGAGACAATATTACCAAATTTTGGTGATGTTGCTAAGGAATTCTTGACGATATATGTATGTTACATGAGTAGGAGATAGTATTATCAAATTTTGGTGTTGTTGCTAAGGAATTCTTGACGATATATGTATGTTACACGAGTAGACAAGACAACTCAATTATTGTTTGATACAGAGATAGAAAAGACAGCCAAAAGGTTACGAAAGCAAACAAAACAGAGACAACAAGTGTAGAAGACGGAAAGAATGGCTGCGAATTGCACTCTTCGTGAACTAGCTGCCCTTACGGATGCTCAACAACCCTGTTGCATCAATTTTCTGAATTTGGTGGAAAACAACACCTTTGAACTGAAGTCAAGGCTAATTCATTTATTAACAATTTTTTTAGGTCTACTGGGAGAGGATCCTTACAAGCATTTGAAGGAATTAGATGTGGTTTGTATGGATATGAATCTGACAAATGTGACTGAGGAGAAAATCAAACTAAGAGTCTTCCCATTTTCTCTCAAAGATGATGCTCAAGATTGGTTGTATTACTCTGCTAGTTAAAATGTGTAAACATGGGCGGAAATGAAGAGATTCTTCTTTGAAAAATATTTTCTAGCATCAAGAGCTGCCAATATTAGAAAAGAAATTTGTGGCATTCGACAACACATGGGGGAGACACTATACGAATATTGGGAAAGATTTAAGAAGCTTTGTGCTAGGTGTCTCCATCACCAAATAAATGATCAATTATTGATTCAACACTTCTATGAAGGTCTTTTCCTTACAGATAGGAGTATGATCGATGCTACAAGTGATGGAGCTCTGGTTGACAAAACATTAACAGTCGAAAGAGATTTGATAACAAATATGGCTTCCAGTACACAACTTACGTTCTGCCCATAGTTCAAAACACGTAAATGAAGTAAATGTGACAGCATTGGAGAGAAGATTAGATGATATTACATATTTGGTGTGGCAACTTGCAGTTATAAAGAAAGAAGAAGCAAAGGGATATGGAACATGTTTGATGTTGGGACACTCCATTAACACATGTCTGGTTTTGAAGGAAGAAAGTTCAAAACAAGTCAATGTCGTGGGGGGATTTGTTGGGCAAATTCAAAAGAAATATAACCCATTCTCTAACACCTACAATTTGGGTTGGCGCGACCATCCAAATTTGCGTTATGGTAACTCTCAAGGACAACAAGCTACTACAAATTTCTAGCAATTTAGGCAATTATATGTATCTAGACAACATCAACAAATGGCATCCAATTCCGAAGGTAAATCTTCTTTGGAGGATATAGTTAAATCTTTAGCCACTAACACCATGACATTTCAGCGAGATACTTAAGCTAGTATTTAAAATCTTGAAAATCAATTGAGTCAAATGGCAACAGTCATAAATCGGTTGGAGGCATAAAGTTTTGAAAAATTTCTAGCTTAACCATAAATTAATCCCAAACAAAGTGCCAAAGCTATCATGTTGCGGAGTGGTAAGGAATTGAAGGAACTTTCTGCAAAAATCTCTAAAAGAGAAGTCGAAGAAGAAGCAACAAAGGAAGCATCTTATTAACTAGAGAAGATGCAGACAAGTCTACAAAATTTTGTTATACAACCTCCTTTTCCTAGTTAATTCACCAAGGCAAGGAAAGAGGAACCAAAGAAAGAAATATAGGAGACTTTCAGCAAGATACAGGTAAATATTCCTTTACTTGATACCATTAAACAAATCCCCCATTCTGTTAAATTTCTTAAGGAACTCTGCACTTCCAAATGGAAATTAAAATTTGATGAGAAAGTACAATTGGGGGATAATGTGTTAAGCCATATTGAAGAAGAAAAAGCTACCATCTATGTATCAAGACCCATGTATGTTCACTATCCCTTGTAAAATTGGTGATTTAAGAATTGAAAAAGCTATGTTAGATTTGGGTTCATCAATAAATGTCGTGTCTTATGATGTTTACGAGTCTTTAAACGTGGGGCCTCTTAAAGAAACTAATATAGTGATTCAATTAGCGGATCGTTCAAATGCTTATCCAAAGGGCGTATTAGAGGATATCTTAGTTTAAGTGGGTGAAATGCTTTTTCCAGCTGATTTTTATATTTTGCAGATGGGGAGTGATGATGTATCTTCTTCAACTCCAATTTTATTTAGAAGGTCATTCTTAAAAACTGCTAAAACAAAAATTGATGTTTATGATGGATCATTGACTATGAAATTTGATGTTAAATTAATTAAATTCAATATATACAATGTCATGAAATTTTCAGATGATGAATAACCTGTTATTTTTGTGGACATTATTGACACTTAGGCGTAAGAAAATTCATTATTAAATGGAAGAGATAAACTTGAAACAATTTTGGAGATGGGAGACGCATTACAGTGGCAAGCAATTAAAGAGTCGTTAATGCCCAATAACAAACTTGAGGTGCTATTTTGTCATTTGGAGAAAACCAAGCAAATGATGAGGAATTATCGTATATGTAGCTATCATAGAACAACTCCAAGCTTCTACCTTCGTTGATTCAACCACCTACATTAGAGTTAAAGACTTAACCTAGCCATTTAAAATACATATTTTTGGGTGAGCAAGATACGTTACCTATTATAATCTCAAATAAACTTACCCTTTTGTAGGAAAACCAATTGATTTAAGTGTAAGACAACACAAAGAAGCCTTTGGATGGACAATGGTTGATTTAGAAGGTATTAGCCCCACCATTTGTATGCATTGAATATTGATGAAAGATGAAGTCAAGCAGGTAAGGCAACCCCAACATCATTTGAATCCACCTATGATGGAAGTGGTGAAAAAAGAAATCTTAAAGCTTCTTGATGCTAGAATCATTTATCCTATTTCATATAGCAACTGGGTAAGTCCAATCCAGGTTGTAACATCCCATCCTCAACAGGAAGGGTAGAATAATAATTTGGTATTGGATGAGAGTGATCGGGTTTCATCAGGACTGTTCATGCATACTAGTATTGGTACACAGTGAATTTTGTGCACATGAAATAACTGTATATGCATACATGATATTCCTGGTTTTTGTGCCCAATGTAGTTTTACTGTGATTAACGTGGTTCTTGTGTTTGGAAAAATTATTCTGAGTACGCCATTGAGTGTTTTATATTTTAAGGGATTTTTAAGAATTTTTCTAGAATTTTCCGGAGAAAATTCCCGGACCGGA
>JANSVA010000217.1:11127637-11155364 GCA_025504915.1 Erythroxylum reticulatum
TCCATTTCATTCTACTCATTCACTATAACCACAATCCTCAATCTATCCCATTACTATTTAATATACCCAAAATGTCATGAGTGCATATACAATTATTTTCATGTGTGTAAAGAATCAAATTCACATGTATGTATGCTGACATTCTACTGAGCATGAAATGCAAATTTTTCTAACTCTCACATTGTTATTCTCTCCATTATTAAAATTTGGGTTCTAACTCTTAATATGAGGACAGGATGTTACACATTTTGTGTAGGTAAAAGAGAGGCACTGAACGTGTAAGGGTGGTTAGTGATAAATTTGCAAAACTATGAGTATTCTTTAAATTAATTTTATGAAAATGATTTATATTCTATCATGAAGCGAAAATTGATTATAAGTTTTTATGAATATTGCAAGTATAATTTTATGTTTTAGCAATATATGAATTGAAATTTGAAATTTAATTATATGATTTAAGTTTACATTGAGATGATGTTATTGGTTGATAAAAAGATAATAGTTTCTGGCCTATGGTATACCTATAGGTTTTATACATGTTATTATACTGATGTATAACAGTAAGCAATATAGAACCAAATCAGTTGTGGATAAGCGATATAGAACTAGCTCACTACTGGTATATAGCGGTTTACCTAGTATGGGTAAGTGATGTAGAACCAGCTCTATAACTATTAGTTAACCAGCTGCAGGTAAGCGATGCAGAACCAACTCCATAACTACCATGTATAGTAGTTATCCTAGTGCTGGTAAGCGATGTAAAAACAACTCCGTAACTAATGGGTAACTAGTTACAGGTAAGCAATGCAAAACAACTTTGTGACTTTATGCCCAAGGGTATCATATATCAAAGAAGTTAGTGATACGCTATGTCGTGTAAGAAATTCATGACATTTTTAATATTGCCATTATTTTTTTGAAAAGCGATTTAAGAAACTTGATTTTGGGAAGTATATATTTTTCATATTAGTATTGAATTATACGAATTGAGATGAATTTTTTTAGGGAGGTTTAAATTGTTAATTATGATTTGAATAGAAAATCTAGCACTCACTGAGCTCATTTAGCTCACACTTTCTTTTATGTTTTTAAATGAAACCTCCTAGGTGCACACTCAGGGGCTTCAGTAGTAGGGAATCCACCTCACGATTAGTCAACTTCATCATGCGCTATTGTGTAGGCATTTTTGCCTTGTAAATGTTTTTGAGAACATTTGCATATTCATCAATATGTTTTGGAATGTATTATGTATATGAATGTTTTAAAGTTAAATGCATGAATATGTTTTAGTTTTTTTAAAAGATTACTGAAGTGATTGTTGAGATTGCTTGTGAATGGACTTGAAGTCCAAAAAATTGTAATGGGGATTTTGATGTGTTTTAGAAGTGTTCTGCACTTTTACAGGGATTTTGAAAATTTTGGGAATGTCAAAATACAGAAATTATGCTGTCAAAATTTTGGATAAAATGTTTTAGAAAAAACTCCACTACTTATTCCTTTCAATGTTAAGTTAAAGCTTTAAGTAAAAAGGGGCAGCAGGCTTAGCTCCATAGGAGCCTTCCAGCTGGATCAGATATCGACTGGAGGACCACTGCAAGGTGTTAGGTAGGCCGCCTAGTCATTTCAGGATAGGAGCCTGTCATTTCTTGGAATTAAAAGTTACTAAGGACTTCTTTTTGAGTTTTCTTTTAGGGAGATGATTGGGAGCCACTTCTTTTTTAGAGAAAGGTTGGCTTTCCTCTCTACTCTCAGCATCCGAAATTCTAAAATATGTAATAACAAAAGTTAGAAAATTTCGAAGGAGCAATGAATATACAAATAAGAGGGAATACCTTTAACAATGGCAGACTCAAGAGGAGTTGCTAAAATCTAAAAGCTTTTAAACCATTAAAAGTGGTAGGGTTTTGTTTCTGTGATACTAGAAACAAAAATCTTACACTTGAGAATGCGATAGTGATAAAAAAAAATCCCAAAGGAACTTATCGTTGATAGTACCTACCTTAAAAGGAACTCTTACTAGGTAGTCTAGAAAATGTATTATAGGAGGAATTCCTATAAAAGGGTTGAGTTGCCTACTTCAAAGATAAGGGAGATACATTTCAAAACTTAAGGATATAATGGAAGGGCCAATTTTAAGGCTTTATCACCACTAACAATAAAAAAAGCTCTAGAATTGATAAAAACAAGAAAAAGCTTTTGATGAATAACCAACTAAGATGATTAAGAAGTCATAAAAATTTTGAGCCAATAAGGTCTTATGTAGAAGTCTTCAAAAGGATTCAACTGATCCATAAACCTATATTTTAAATACCAGAGTATTAAGAATGTCTTTAGGAGATCTATTACAAAAACTAGTGGATAGGTGAAGACCAAAAAAATTAAGAAATCTAGGGTTAAAAGAAGGCAGACCTTCTCTTTCCGTAAATTTAAGGAAAAAGGCAAAAGTCAAAAGTTGGACAAGCTATTACAAGGGGAGATTGATAAGAATCTCCTTAAGTTTTTGTAAAGAAACCCCAAAAAGCAGAGCCTAAAGTGAAGAACTTATTAAAAGGCACCACTTTATAAAAATGAAGGAATCTAGACTGATTTTGTTATTAATAGGACAAAAGATACATCGATTTAGCATACCAAAATAAATTTGACATGTTCTTCTTCTGAAACAAGATTTCTTAAAGAAGTGTAAATATTTATTAACTATAGGTCTCTTCAATTAAGCAAACAAAATCTTCTTCGATTACATGAAGCACAATTAAAAACAAAACTTATTTTAATAAAATTGAAGTGTGATCAAATAGAAAGATAAAAGAGTTATATAAAGGACTCCATAATTTCATAACCTCATATACAAGGTTGGGTTAATATTATATGGAATTCCTAGAAAGGGCTATTAGATGCAAAAGGTTCTGTCTTTTCCAGGTTGAATGATATGACTAATACAACCTATCATCCCATGTAGTCCATTGATATACATTTTAGGCCATAATTTTAGGGATTTGGGGGTCTAAAACAAAGTAAATTCTAGAGAAGTTTTTGGCTTATTTACTTTCCTAGATAAGGGAGTAATGAGGGAGAAGATTCAAAAGGTAAAGGGGTTCTAATAATAAGAGACAGACTATATTCGTGGTCGAAATGATGAAAACTTTCTATAATACTGAAAACAGGAATTCAAATGTTAAAAGTAATGGTTTAGAAATAGAATTAAATTTGATAAGTTTTTTACCTGATCCTTATGAAGGTTAGAAGAGGCTCAGATGGAATAGAAACTACTTTAAGCTTAACAATTTGTGAAAAGAAGTAAGGTCAAAAGAAATTGAAGGCATTTTTTAGGAAAGTACCAGAATTAAAAACATACATCAGTGGCATTCCATTCAGTAGAGTCTGTTAAAGAAGAGGAAGAAGCATGGCATAAAGAAGTCATGTTTGTAGAAGTTACAAGAAGAAAATATTGAAGCTAGAAAAGAGGATATAGAATGTTTAAGAGTTAAGGTGGAAAGTGAAGTAATTGAGAGATTTTATAATGAACAAAGGTAGAATCTTAAGGGAATAGTAAGAGTTTGAAATGTAAAGAGATTTTCTATCTTCTCCGATGGATATAGAAGTAGTGATTTCAAATTTGAAAGATTTAATGCAATTTTTGATATTATATTTCTTATCTATAAATTCTTTTTAGGATTTAGGAGAATCCTCACATATAACGTTACTTGACCTAACTCAAGTATTTAGTTTAGAATCCATAAAACCATTGGAATAGAATTCAAAGTCCAATGTGTAGATTACTAAGGAAATTATGAGGAAAATTGTTGATAACCTAAAATAAATTAACTTATTTGGCCTAAAAAGTCATTTAGTCGGATGGAGTTAGCCCAGAAATAAAAGTCTAATAAATCTAGCTAAAGAATTCATAGGCATTGAAAAATCGAGGATGTGGGTAGAAATGTGTTGGATTTGTAAAAGTCCATGATATGATAGTTGAGAAGACGGTGAAAAGTAGTTAACACAAAGATGGTTCAGTGAGGTGGGAGTTAAAAAAGTTCTTTAAGAGTGAAGTCCGAAATATGAAAGGTAAGGAGATAATGGTAGGTTGTTAGGTAAAAATGTAAAAAAGTGGACAGTTATAATAAAAATTGCTTAAGGATGAGAATATTATAAATTCACTGGCAATTGGACAATAAAGAGAACAGACACCATATTCAAAAACCCAATTTCTAGACAATCTTTAAGAGGAAAACAACTCCAAACATATTGTGTTATTATTTTCTAGATTTATTTACATTATGTATTCATTTTTTATTTCAAATATCCTTTATAGCTTGTATTTTCCTTAAATTTGCTTAAATCAAATTATCTCTCTTTTTCACACACCCACCTATATTATAGGAAGTCAAGTATAACTTATAGGAGAATTGCTATTTTGACACGTACGAATTGTAGATTAACACCGAATAATTTATAATATAATTTTTTATCAACTATATATATATAATTTAATTATTTAAAAAACTAAAATAAAAATTACAAAAAAGAAAACGATACAACCAAACAGGCCGAAGATATTGATTGGAAAGTGAGTGAATCGATGCAAGCACTGAGTCGTTGGATCATATGACGGCGTATCCGAGTCCTCTTAAGCCGCCTCTCCGTCTCAATCCATGAAGTAACATTCGGTTATGCTTTGTCACTTAGTTATTGTTTCTGTTAAAAGAGTAAAGGGAATCATTCAACTACAACAAATTGAAGGAAATGTGCTAAGATGAACAATGAAAAAGCACCGGAAAATTTTTAATCTTGTATTTGGTGTTTATAATTTAGATTCTATTGTTTACTACTCAAAATAATCATAACAATTATTTATTTTTAGTTTATTAAATAAAAGAATCATTTCATAAGTTAAAATTATAATTATAAATTATAGATTAAAATAATTTATTAGCGCATGAATAAAGAATCAGTAATTTAAGCAAATTACTTATTATAAAGTTAAATTAAAATGCATGTTTTTCATGGAACGCAGGTTAATAAGGTTACGTCATCAATTAATAAGAGAAAAGAAAAGAAATATGTAGACATGACATGAGAATGCGACCGCCTTCAATGTACAGAGCAGAAACCCAGAGAGTGAGAGCGCCACCCACGTTCTCTGGTGCTGATCACTTTTGGGAATTGGGACCCTCTCTTGCTTATGCTGGTCCCTCCTTCACACCCTATTTCACATGTAATTTCGTCCAACTAATTTCTTTGACCTAGCAGTCTCTGCGGATTACTTTTTCTTCATCTTATAATAAACTTTAATTCACATGACAACGTCATTCAGTATCATATGTTCCGAATAAAATAATTTGAATATAATTTTTTAATGATTTGATGCCAACATGATATTGAGTTAGAGCTCAAAGTATACACAATAGAAATGTGCCTCTAAATATTTTTTTTAACAGAATTGGTAAAACTTTGTAGCGAGTACAGTAGAATTTACCTTGTTTTAGAATTTAAAGGCAGACATTGGCGTTAGAACCAAAGTCTAACAGCAACTAAATTTTCGCTAACAGTGAAAAGGAAGCACAACGTTAAAATAGATAAGAAAGCAAAGAATTCCAAAGTTTAGTCCACAAAACCTTAACTGATTATGCAATTAAATAAATTCAGCCTTTTTTTTTTTTACAAGAGAAGACATAAAAAAGGAAAAGAAGAAAATTACGACGAGAATGGTATCTACGCCGAGAGCAACAATAATGACTCCTTTCTCTCTCTTTCATTTAAAGTTCATAAAGCTTATCGTTATGTCTCTGTATCTTTCCTATACTTGCTTTCCCTTATCAACAAAAGCTGATTGACTTGACTAGAGCCAACCACACACTTCTCTAATAAATTTTGAAATTAAAACCATTTCGGTGTAACGAGTTGTGATGAGGAGGGGAGAAAAAAGGGGGGAATATCTTGCAGTAGCTGACTCAATTTTACCATCTCATAGCTCCAAAAGGTATTTGGACGTCACAACTAGACTTAACTAAGGAGAATATACATAATGTATTATATATATGTGTTAAGATATTCTATTCTATTTTTTGCATTATTTATCTTTTAATTTAATTAGGATATTTTTGTTATAAAGAAATTAATTTGGTATAGGATTTTACTATCTTGGAATATGTAGAATTTTTATAGTGAAGATATTTGTTGAAGGAATCCTAAAGAAGGAAGTACGCGTGGTATAATGATTAGCAATATATGGTATGACAATTAATGATCGATTTTGGGCTACTATGTTTGGGAGTTTTTGGAGATTTAACTACAAAATTCACAGCATTCTTTTTTTGAAGATCTTTTATGATTATGTTTTAATATGGCTGTGCACATTAGGGAGTGTTATTTGACTCAAGTGTTTTTTGTTTCTTTTATTCTTGATTTAATCACTCGATATCTTCTTCTTTTTGTTTCATTCGTTATTTTAAAATCCTTTAATGAGGTTAGAATGTGTTGGTCTTACTATTGAATGTGAGATGCCTTTATGGATATGAGTACGAGTGGATAGTGTTAAAGAGTCAGTGGTCTTGGCTCCATAATAGTCTTGTTTAAGCCTATAATACTATGGTGAAAGTTGATTAATATAGGTGAGGGCTCCGCAGACGTAGGTCGTGTGTACTGAACTATATTAATAAATTTCTGGTGTTTTGAGTGTGTGATTTATTTGTTGCACATTTAATTTGGTTGCTTACAAAAGAATTCTGGAAATCACAGTTGCTTGCCTAGTTGTTTTGTAAGAATCAACTATAAATTTTTGTTAGAAACAATCATGACAGACCAAAAATTTTGTGGAACTTTGACTTTGGGTTTTCCATTTAGTATCAGAGCTTGGTTCATGTAATCAAAACTTAGTGTATCAAGTTGGTGTAGATCAGCATTCCGCACTTATGACTATCAAAGAAGAGACGTCAATCATTAGGACACCTTGACTAGATGGCTCTAACTATCCTGCTTGAAAATCGAGAATGAAAGTGTTTATTCAAACATGAGGGATTAAAGCTTAGACTTTTGTGTTGAAAGCCTGGACTCATCCTATGTCAACTAATGAAAAGAATGATGTGGTACCTAAAGATCAGTCTAAGTGGACAAAGGTTAAAGAAGAGGAAGCATTTGGTAACTTTTTAGCAATACATGCAATTTTAGTACTATCGATCAATGATGTTTTAGTATGATATTAGCTTGTGAATCAGCAAGAGAAGCTTGTGATACATCACAAACCATACATGAAGGATCACAATCAATAATAGCATCAAAAGTTCAAATGTTAGCTACTAGATTTGAAGAGCTTAAAATGGAGGAAAGTGAAACTATTGGAGACCTTCATGAGTGGATACGTGATATTGCCAATCAAGCACATCAACTTGATAAGTAGTACTCAAATCTAAAACTTGTCAAGAAAACCTTCAGATCGTTGCCTCCTAGATTCATACCAAAGATTGCAACTATTGAAGAAGCCCATGACATTAACGAGTTATTTTTGGATAAGATAATTAGAATTCTCACAAACTTAGAGACAATCGTGAGAAGAATAAATGATTGGTGCTATAAGCTAAAGTTGTTAAACCTGTGCATGATTTAGGAGATGATTTCGATGAAAATGAAGATCTGATGGTACTAACAAGAAATTCAACAAGTGGTTGAAGAAGGTGAAGAAAGATAAACCTGAGTTAAGGCAGAATGGTGGGAGTTTATCCAACAATAACTTTAAATAGCACAGCAAGCAAAAGCTCAAAAAGATGAAAAGAAGGCAAAGAAGATATGATGTCATAAGAGTCAAGGTTTCGGGCATATGCAAGTGGAGTGTGCTAACACTATTAAAAAAAGAAAAGGGAAGTCTTACATCAGCACTTAGAGTAAAAACAAATCTAAAAGTGAGTATGACAACTAAGATGAAATTATGAGTCATCATGTTGTGATGTTTGCTTATATAAAGAAAGTTCAGTTGCTTACTTAGTAGCAACCAATGAAGAAACTGAAGATGAAGAATCAGATGTTTCAGTATCGAAATCTAATTCTGATAACGATAATGATGAAAGTAACTCAGAATTCAAAAAGGAAGATATTTGTAAGGCCTATGAACTAATGTATAGCAAATGGGTGAAGACGTGTAAACAAAATAAGAAGTTAAAGAACGAGAATTCTACTATGAAAGATGTTATTCAATATATGGAGATGAAGTTGTTATCAACAAAAAATGAACTTGATGAAACCAAGTAAAGTTGATCAATATAGAGAAAGGAATAAAAATGTTGAATGACGGTAAAAAGGAGCTAGATGAATTGTTGGAAATTGGCAAAAATAAAGGAGATTGTGCAGGTGTTGGATATAAAGATAAATGCTCTCAAGTGAATAATGAGAAAAAGGGTGAAGTTAGATTTTTCAAAACAACAAGATAAATTAAGCAAAGAGAAATTTAAAAAAGAAGTAGAAAGCTTATGCCTACATGTCACTTTTGTGGTGTAAAAGGTCACATAAGACCAAATTGCTACAAACTAATGTAAATGATATTCTATAATGCTCAAAACAGAAAATTCAGACATTCTTGGAAGATATTTCAGTCGTAGAAGCTACCAAAGTAGATTTAGGATAAAAAGAACCAATCGTAAACACTTGTGGCTCTTAAATCCATGCACGTTGCTACTTACAATGGATGGTACTTTGATAGCAAGTGCTCAAGGCATATGACAGGTGAAAGAAGCTATTTGATGAATTATCAAAGCTATATGGATAGTCATGTTACATTTCGTGATAGGAAGAAAGCAATGATGATTGGTAGAGGAACTCTCTGTATAGATGGATTGCCTTATTTCGAAAATGTGCTTCATGTGGATGGTTTAAAAGCTAACTTCGTTAGTATTAGCTAGGTTTGTGATGATGGGTTGTTAGTCTAGTTTTTCAATGATGAATGCAAGGAGTTAAACCAACAAGGAGATTGTACAGTAAGTGGAAGAAGATCGGTGGATAATTGCTACACGTTACAGGTTATTACTTTTTGCAATTTAGCCACATATAATGATATGATTCTATGGCACCAAAATCTTAGTCACACAAATTATGACCTCATCAAGTTTAGCAAATCTGAAGCAATAAAATGTTTGCTTATGATGAGCAAAGATGACAAGACTTTTGTAGCGCTTGCCAAATAGGAAAATAGACTAGAGTATCACCTAAGAAAGTAAGAAATGTTACAACCTCTCGAGTGCTAGAATTGGTTTCTATGGATTTGGTAGGCCAAATACAACATGTTATTCTTGGTGGCATGAGGTATTTCTTGACATGTATTGATGACTACTAAAAATATACTTAGGAAGCTTTCCTGAAAGAAAAATCAAATGCTTTTGAAGCATTTAGAAACTTATGTGTGTGGATTGCAAATAAAAAAATGGCGATTTTGAGGATCAGATCTAATCATGGAAAGGAGTTTGAGAATGTAAGCTTCAGCAACTTTTGTAATAAATATAGAATTATGCAAGAGTTCTCAACACCTAAAATGCCACAACAAAATGGAGTTGCTCAAGAGGTTCTAATTGTCATGTGTGATAATAAAAGTGCCATAGCCATCTCTAAAAATCCAGTCTAGCGTTCAAGAATCAAACATATTAATTTAAAGTATCATTTCATTCGAGAGCTAGTGAAGACTAAAGTTGCAGATCTTTCCTATATAACAACTGAGAAGTAACTGGTTGAATTTTCACCAAACCTCTTGACTCTATGAGGTTTGAACTTCTTCACAAGGCACTAGGACTCTATGCTTTACAATTTTGAAGCTTATTGAAGTAAGTGTAAAAAAAAAGCCAAAGGTCCTTTTTTCCTCCATTACAGCCTCTGTCTTGTTTGGTTTTTCGTTATGATCATCGTCGGCCACTTCATCTCCTTAGTATCCTATCTACCACCGGCCATCTCTACATCTCAGCTTCCTTCTGTGATCACTAGCTTCTTTTGGCATTGATTTGTCCTAAAGGGGAGATAAGAACTTGCTTATAGCTTTTTTAGCTAGTATTTATAGCTTTGTTGGTGACAATTGACCTTGACTTTGATTTTTTGATATCTTTTATCATGATCGTTTATTTTAGGGGGAGACTTTGTTTCTCTTGTTTAAGGGGAGATTTTGATGCCACAATTAATGCTAAAAAGGGAAAGATTGTTAAGATATTATATTATATTTTTGACATTATTTTGAATTTTAATTTATTTGGGATATCTTTTGTTATAAGAAAGTTGATTTGGTATAGGATTATACTATCTTAGAATATGTAGAATTTTGAAAGTTAAGGTATTTGTAGAAGGAAGGAATGCTAAAAGTTATAGAATCCTAAAAGAGGAAGTACACATTGATTATTAATCTATCGTGTGACAATTGATGATTGATTTTTAGTTGCTGTGTTCGAGGAATTTTCAGAGATCAACTACAAAGTTTATAGCATATTTTTGTTTGAAGACTCTTAATGATTATGTTTTAATGCAAGTGCACATATAGAGGAGTATTTTTTGACTCAAATGTTTTATGTTTCTTTTATTCTTGATTTCATTATTTGAGATATTCTTCTTTTTGTTTCATTCATTGTTTTAAAATCCTTTGTTGAGATTAGCATAAGTTGGTCTTGCTATTGGACATGAGATATTTTCATGGGTGTAAGTATGCGTGGATAATGTCAATGAGTGAATGGTGTCAGCTCTGTAATAGCCTTATTTAAGCCTATTGTACTAAGGTGAAAGTTGATTAATCCGAGTAAAGGTACTGTAGATGTAGATCGTACATACTAAATTGCATTAACAAATTTTTGGTATTTTATGTATGTGATTTATTTGATACATGTTTAATTTATTTGCTTGCAAATTTTTTTTGAAAAACACAGTTAAAACAATCATGGTAGAACAAAAATTTTACGAAACTTCCATGTTCAATTTTTCAACATGGATCAAAAATAAGTCACCCTTAAAACAATTTACATAAGAAGACAAAGGGCGTAAAAATACTCAAAATCGACAATATATAAGGGAGATGCATCATGTTATAACATGAATGTTGTTAGTGGTTATAAAGTATAATTATAGCACCATCGAGCCTAATCATAGTACCACCAAGTTAGATTATATTGGCATAATGAAAGTCCTTGAAAGAACATATATTACATACTTTTATATATTGCTTGATGAATTTTAAAAGATTGGTTGCAAATAAATAATTACGCCGGTAGTATATATGGTATATATATTAAACGAAAGAAACACGAAATATATTGATTTTGATCCAATTAATAAGAAGTATATAGAAATTAAGGCATTATCTAATCTCCATGGACATGTTGAGCGTATGATGGCTCTGTCAACCAACTCTTGAGTGTGAGGCTGTGCTTTTACCAGAGTCAGCATCAGCTTGCGAAGCCCCACAACTTACTGCCCCTTCACGTTCACGAACTCACCATGCATGAATGTCTTCTTCAAGAGAGAGTGAGAGGCTTTTGAGCTTTTCTCGACTCAATAACAAGTCCAACATCTTTTAAAGTTTTGGTCCCCATCGTGCAGAAAAAGGCAGTCTTATCTTCTTACGTTCCTCTTTTCGTCTTTCTTCCTCTCAGATTATAGTGCTATGATTACTGTTTTCTTGATCTATTGCGTGAAATATAGTGGCTCTGATTTGGATATAGCGTACAGTAGTGTTCGATGTCAAACTGTCGGGCAGGTACAAGCGGACAAATTTATGTATGCCTATTAGAAAAGCCAAAATTGGAATACCTCGCGCTTTGCTGACATAATCGTTGCTTTAAAAAAAAAAAAAGCAAACCGCTATTTTATTTCAAATATCCAACCAATTTATAAATATATACAATCATGTATAAGATAATGTGAATAATTCAGTTGACAAATTTATTATATTTAATTTACTAATTGCATTTTCATTTTTGAAAATTGATTTAAAACTAAAATTGCTTTACTTGTATACATATTCCAAAAATTATACGTGTCTATAAATCATATCCAATTAATTACTTTAAGCTTGTTGTCCTGTTTTTAATTCTTAAAAATTGTTTCTAACACTAAAATTGCCGTATTTATAAGCATAAATAATTAAGTTATCTGGATCGATAATTGTGTTGTTCAGTGTTTCATTCTCAAATTTTGTTTCCAAGCCTAAAAGCTAAAATTGCTTTCTAAGTATCGCGTAGGTCAGGAATTTGTGGACCAAAGAAAGACAAATGGGCCAACAATAATTTTGGTCCTAACTAAGTTAAAAAAAGACTATAATATATTAGGTGCTCTATGTTTCCGTGACATGTAGCATGCTCTCTTACGACAAGACACTGCGGGTTGGGAGTTATATTATGTGCTATTCCTTTATCCTCATAAGTTTAACCCTTGTTGTTTGTACTTTTTTTTTTAATTATTCCAATTCACTTTGTTCGTTCGCATAAACAAAATAGAATATTCTTCAATATGATAGGTTTATTTTATAAAATTATAAAATTACTATATTTACATTATTGATAAGAACAAAGTTAATTATAAATTTTGTCTTATCTTTTCAGACATTCATTTTTTTAATAAAATCCTCTTTCTTCTTGATCTTTTTATATTGAGGATTACATCTTATATATATATATATATGATAATTTGAAACTTCAACTGTTTGGTAGTTAAGTAATTTATTTGTAACTAGCCCATTATATGTGTATGTGCCTACTATTTTCTACCCCTAAATTAATTTGAATTATGCATGCAGTCTTTATATTTGTCCAATATTTCGCGTGATCAATACACGACAATAGCTTATTACCATATATCTATTAGGATTGTACGGTTTATCAATTAGTAAATTATTTAATAATCAAATCTTGTTTTATTTACTTTACATCCTATCTCAAAATTTTTTTCTTCTTTAATATCATTTATTTTATTAGATCATCATTGTATTCAATTCTTTTCTTAAGGGAAGTTGACCATCTTTAAATACATTTTTATGTGAGTTATCAATCAAAATAACATTTCTTTGTTTTAAATTTTCTTAAATTATATTTAGTTTACTTTCCTAGAATTATCCCATGAAATTGCATCATCCATATTTCTTTAGTAATATTATGAAGTAGTACGCAATGAATTTAATTATTTAGAATTAGACAAGAATCTTATAGTATATTATGTGACTCATTTAATATTTAATGTCTCGTACAATGTGAGTTGAGATCTTATAACTTACATTAATTCTTTATTATAATCAATTTTATACATATGATATGAGTCATATGTTCTCGCACTAACTCCTTTTTATTTAGAGTGGATGTCTTATATTCATGACATACTATATAGATGTTGGTTCAAATATACTTAATATTTAATCTAAGTTCACTAGTTGACTATCAATTTCATCTTTTCATAACTTAAATTTGGCACTTAAGATATATATAATGACCATTTAATCATTCAAAAACTAATTTCCTTTTGTTTTTATTATTTAAGACAAAATTTATAGTTTAAGCTTACTACTCCGAATTTATAGTTTAAGCTTATTACTCTTCGTTGTTTTATTCTTATGCACGCATGCATGCAACCAATTGCTTTTAAATTTCTTTGAGTTAAAAGGATAATTTCTTTCTTTTCTTACTCATAATTTCTAAACTTTTGACTAGTTTATTACATATCAAATCACTATCAGTATCACACAAACTAAATTTAGATATTATCACACCATATTCTTTAAAACACATGTAAGTTATCTCTCCTTCTGAATGCTCATTTGTAGATTCAATTTTGTCATCCCAAGTTGACACTTTAAATGCTTTCTTCTTATTTTTTTCATTTTCCTCCTTACTTTTTCTTTCATACTTATCATTATCTTTAAGTAGAGGATATGGTGACATCATGTGATTGAATTTTCTATATTTAAAATAAGTAATAGTAGAAGATTTACATTTTAAATAACTTTTACCTTCCTTAATGTCCTTTGTTATGGAGAAATTCTCTCTTCGAAAACTGTTTGTGTTTCCTAGTGATAAAGATGAGGTCTTCATCACTACTTTAACTATGAATGTCTCTTCTTCACATGATTCCTCCCTTAAAACTTTGAATGCCAAGTCTATAACGCCCTATAAATCTTGATTTCATGAATAGTGATACAAATTGTACTTTATTTTATTTAGCATTGGATAATATTATTTAAGGACAACACAAGGATCAAATTTGAGATCAAAACGAATTCATTTTGAGGGTATGACTAAAAGTTAACAGTGGTCAAAGTTTGATCCAATAAAGGGGTGAAAGTCAAACCCGAAATAAATGATACTAATTAAGGTATTTATATGAGGTTGATTTTTTATGGGTATTTTTATTGAGAAGAAGAAAATAGTGGATTATAAGTTAAAGTTAATATTTGACCTTAAAAAATGGAAAATTTTATTAAGGGACCATATGACATTTTTTTGGGCCACCTATCCTCTCTTTTTTCCCCAAAAAATGTAGAGAACAAGCCTCCTTCTTCTCCACTTTCTTTCATTTTCTTCCATTTTCAAGGAAAATTTTTCTATTTTTAATCCCTAAACTAACTATTTAACACTAAATCATCAACCTAAAGTTCTCAAGCTCACCATATCAATAAGAATTTTGAGACAAATAGATGAAGAAAAAGTAGACGAGTCTTCTTGATAGACAGTACTCGAAATTAATAAGATAAGTTAATGGAGTTTTAGTTTTTCTAGTACATGATTTTTGTGTAGTTGCATGCATTATTGAATGAAAATGCATGAAATTGAATTGTTATGCAATATTATGAAGATAAAGAAGAGGAACTAAAGGAGAGAGAAAAAGGAAAAGAGAAGGAATAAGGAATTGATGGTGAAATTGAAGTTTATTGAAGCTTGATTTGAAGAATTGGACATCAATTTGGTATGTATTTAAGCAATTTTATTTTTTCCTAAAAATTATGCATTATGTAATTTAGGATTCTTGAGATAACATTGGGGATTTATGAAATTGTTTCTGAAAATATTTAATTGGATGCTAAATAAAGTAGTGTATGTGATTAATTTAAATTTTGGACTTATAATTTGTATTTCCCTTAATTGGCATACATTATATTTGATTTGTGTTATGGATTGCACGGTTCCGAGAGCTTAATCTTGTAAGATATAGATATGTAAATGGACCGTATGGTTTTGAGAACTCGGTCCTATATTTTTTAAAATCCTTCTTATCTAGCTCAGCGATGCAATTCCGTTAGATTTTACTTTGGACAATTATAGAAAAATATATAAATGCATAACTAATGATTAAAGAACTTCAAATGGAAGCAGTAATTAAATTGCACAATTTATTAATTATTATGTAATTAGATATGAATGAATATAATAGACACATGCTTGTATTTCATAAAGAAATTTTAATGCCTATTTAGGCTTATAATGAAGACATTTATATTTGAAAAAGATTATATGCTATGCATGTTATGGTTGAATGAATTTAATTGGATGAGAAATGGAATTGCTTGAACACCACTAAGTTTATAGCTTAGCGCATGGTTTTTTTTCGCGCATAGGTTTTGAAGAAAATTAGAAGATAATTATGGTAGATCTACTACAAAGACTAGAGTCACATAGAGGATTGCAGAAGACTTTGAGGTGAATGTACTATAGAATTATATTTTGTTTTGGTTATGACATATGCACATAAAGAAATGAAGGACCTTATAGAATTATATTGTTAATTATATATGAAAGTTATGTATGAATTTTGGTTTAGATAAGTTGAAATGTATTAAAAGATGGGAAAATTATTTTGTCAAAGAGTTTGACATGAAGATGGATAGCTGAGTAAAATAAATGAGAAGTGTATTGAAACTTCTTGTAGGTGGTTTTAAGTGAATATAGAGGAAACTCTGTCAAAATTTTTATAAAGTGAATATTATTTGCTAGAATAATGAGGTTTTAAACAAAAAATTTTGTAATTTGAAATTTTAGATATTTAAGGATGTGTTAACATTCAGTATTCTAATTCCATTATTGGGCATGGGGTGTTATATTTAGTTGTATCAAAGCTCAGTTTAGGCAGTTTTGAGTCTATCATTAAATAAATAAAGTAAAGGTGATTTATGTACTTATTAAATGAAGGATCATAAATATTATGTGACTCTAATGTAGACATACCCTTTATGTCTATTATAGGCTGAAGAATGGAACCAGGAGCTAGGGGAGTCGTTGAGGAAGAGGAGGAAAGTCATGTCTCAGATAGCGATGTAGATAGAGGCGTCGCGAGGCAGCCAACATAGCCTATACCATCACCTACTGGTCAACCAGCTCCCAACCAAGTAGAGTTTTTCGAAACTATAATGGAGTATATGAAACAATAAATGGTTGTTGGACCTTCTATACAACCATAACCACCTCTTCCATTTCAGAAGTTTAAATTGGAGAAAGCCAAGAGATTGGGAGCAAGGGATTTTTTAGGGGAGTCATTAGTCTCTGCTCCATATACCGAGTTTTGGCTAATTAAGACAAAGAGAATTTTTAATCTTCTCCATGGCACACCAGCAGAGAGATTTGAGTGTACATCTAGTCTTTTTTAGGAACCAACATATCAGTGGTAGGAGTCTATGATAAGCTTTGTTCCACCGCAAGATCTTACTTGGGAGTACTTTTTGTCCCAATTTGAAGATAAATATATAGGAGTGACTTATAAGGATGAGATGAGGGATGCATTCCTTCATTTGAAATAAGGGTATAGAATAATATTAGAATATGAGAAAGAGTTTGATAAATTGAGTATGTATGCTAGGAGATTAATTCCTACAGAGGCAGATAAGTGTAAGAGACTTGAAGCAGGTCTCCACCATAACATTAAGAAACTCCTTATTTCACTGCAGATTAGGGATTATGAAGAGATGATGAAAGAAACTTTGAGGATTGAAAAAGTTAATATTGATGAACAAAAATGGAGAAACAAGGGACAACAAAAGAAGAGTCATGGACAATCTAGTTCATCCTTCTCAGCTAGTAAAAAGCAAAAGGGTTCAGGGTCTCAAGCTCCAGCACAAACACAGACATCCTACTACCAATCAGGACAAAGTCAGAGATCAATGGTTAGGGCATGACAACTGGCCCCATCTATAGCTAGTACAGCAAGTGGGTCACAACGTGAAGTAGTTACCCCATGTGATCATTGTGGGAAGAAACATGGCAGACAATGTTGGAAGATGATAAGAGCATGCCTACGATATGGATCTATGAAGCATTTTTAGTAATTGTGCCTTGGTAGACAGTATCAGACAGCTAACTAAACAGAGGGACAAGTTCCTATGGCTCTAAGGGGCAGAGGTAAAGGCACGGGAGCTAGTTCTGGTGTTGGTAGACAGAGGTTTGTATTAGAAACAATTGATGGACCTAATACTTATACTCCACTGTAGTACCCGATGCTCTTAGTAGGAAACCATCATCAACTTTAAGAGCAATGAATGCGAGATTAGCCATTGATGGAGCCATTGTAGCTAAGTTGAGGCTCAAACCAAACTTGTTACAATAAGTCAAGGAAGCACATAAGCAAGATGAAAAGCTAGTTACCATTCTTAAAAAAATGTAAGAAGGAAGGGATGGTGAATATGCGATCAAAGAGGATGGCTACTTGTATTAGAAAAACAGAATTTGTGTTCCTAATGATGATGAGGTAAAAAAAGAACATTATAAAGGAAGCCTATAGTAGTTCATATGTAATGCACTGAGGAAATACTAAAATATACTAAGATTTAAAGACACATTATTGATGGCCAGGTATAAAGAGAGACATTGCAGATTATGTTGCCATCTTACATGCCAACAAGTAGAAGCATAACACCACACTCCATCGGGTTTACTTCAACCAATAATAATACGCAAATGGAAATAAGATAGAATCATGATGGATTTTGTGGCTGGTTTGCCTCAAACTAGGAAGAAGCATAATGCCATATGGTTAGTTGTAGATAGATTGACCAAGTCAACTCACTTCTTGCCTATCAAAACTGAGTATGCAGAATTGTACAATAGTGATTCCATCATATCATACCAAGAACCAATATTCAATCTAAGATTTTGAAAGAAATAACATGAGGCTTTAGATATTAAGATAAATTTTAGTATAACTTTTCAATCTTAAACAAATGGACAATCAAAAAGAGTGATTCAAGTGTTAGAAGATATGTTTAGGAGTTATGTTATTGATTTTAAGGGAAACTGGGATGAACACCTCCCATTGATTGAATTTGCATACAATAATAACTATCAACCAAGCATACAGATGGCACTGTTTGAGGTTTTTTATGGTAGAAAGTGCATAACACCTTTATGCTACAAAAATCAATAAAAGCAAGATCGTGGGTCCAAAATTGATAAGGAAAACTGAGCATAAGGTGAAGATTATAAAGGAAAGGTTGAAAGTTGCTTCTGATCGCCAAAAATCATATATAGATTTGAAGAGAAAGGACATTAAATATGCTATTGGTGACAAGGTTTTCTTGAAAGTTTCACCATGGAAGAAAGTGTTTCGATTTGGTAAGAATGGTAAGTTAAGCCCTATATTCATTGGTCCATATGAGATCGTAAAGCATGTGGAACTAGTAACCTACAACTTAGCATTGCCACAAGATATGGAAAAGATTTATGATGTCTTCCATGTATCTATATTAAGGAGATATCGGTCTAATCCATCACATATTATAAAACTGGAAGATATTAAAATAAAACTAGATATAACTTATAAAGAGAAGCCATTGAAAATTCTCGCAAGAGATACAAAACAACTAAGGAACAAGATGATTCCATTATTGAAAGTGCTATGGACGAACTACAAGGTTAAGGAAGCTACATGGGAACTGAAAGAAACCATGAGAAAATCTTATTGATGGCTATTTGATATAGGTAAATTTTGAGGATGAAATTTTATTTTAGAGAGGAAGAATTGTAATGCGCCATAAATCTTGGTCTCATCAATAGTGACACCCAAGATCCAAACTGCATTTTATTTTATATAACATTTGATATTATAATTCAAGGACAACCCAATGATGAAATTTAAGATCAAAACGAATTCATTTTGAGGGTTTGACCAAGAGTTGACCAATGGTTAACGTTTGATATGAGAAAGGGGAAAAAGTCAAACTCGAAATAAATGATATTAATTAAGGTATTTATATAAGGTTGATTTTTTATGGGTATTTTTATTGAGAAGAAGAAAAGAATGGATTAAAAGCTAAAATTAATTTTGGATCTTAAAAAAATTGCAAAATTTTGTTAAGGGACAACCTAACTTCTTTTTTTTGCCACCTATCTTCTCTTCTTCCCCTAAACATTGTCGAGAACGAGCCTCCTCCTTCTTTCTTCACTTTCTTTCATTTTCTTCCATATTCAAGTCAAATTTCTCTACTTTTAACCCTTAAATCAATTATTAAAAACTAAATCATCAACCAAGGGTCCTTAAGCTCACCACATCAACAAGAATTTTGTGAAAAAGATGAAGAAAAAGTAGATGGGTCTTCTTGATAAATAGTACCCGAAATTAATAAGGTAAGTTAATGGAGTTTTGGTTATTTTTAGTACATGATTTTAGTATAGTTGCATGCATTATTGAATGAAAATGTATGAAATTGAATTGTTATACAATATTATGAAGATAAAGAAGAGGAATTGAAGGAGAGAGAAAAAGGGAAAGAGAAGGAATAAGAAATTGATGGTAAAATTGAAGTTTATTGAAGCTTAATTTGAAGAACTGGGCATCAATTTGGTATGTGTTCAAGCAATTTTATTTTTCTTTAAAAATTGTGTATTATGTAATTTAGGATTTTTGAGATAAAATTGGGGATTTATGAAATTGTTGTTAAAAATATTTGATCAGATGCTAAATGAAGTAATATATGTGATTAATTTAGATTTTTGACTTATAATTTGTATTTCCCTCAATTGACATACATTATATTTCAATTTGGAGATTTGATGTAATGTTATTTTGACTAATTAGTGAGAACAATATGTCTTGAATATTCTATGAACTAAATCAAATCCAATAATTAAAAAAGTTGATATTAAGGAATGACATTTATTTTGGCCAAATATGGAATAACTTGAATTGACTATTATGAGACTATAATATTCAACAAAATTTAATTAGAATTGCCTTTAGTAAAATATATAGAAATTTGAGGAATGTGATAAGGTTGGAATGCCAATTAAGGAGTTAGTAGTACCAAGTCACGATATATGTTACGGGATTGTATGGCTCTGAGGGCTCGCTTTTGGTGTAAGATATTTGATTTGTATTATCGACTACATGGCTTTGAGAGCTCGGTTTCGTAAGATATAGATATATAAATGGACTATATAGTTCTGAAAACTCGGTCCTATGTTTTTTAAAATCTCGCTTATCCAGCTTGACGATGCAATTTCGTTAGATTTTACTTTGGAAAATTACAGAAAAATATATAAATGCATAACTAATTATTAAAGAACTTCAAATGGAAATAGTAATTAATTTGCACAATTTATTGATCATTATGTAATTATATATGAATGAATATAATAGACACATGCTTGTATTTTATAAATAAAATTTAATGCCTATTTAGGCTTATTATTTCTTCCTAATGCACAAAATAAAATGTATATGACCTTATTATTCAAGGAAATTAATCTCTTATCTTAAGGTTCTTATTTTTTATTTAGTTTGGGGAACTTTTTTATTTATGATTTCAATGGGTATAAAGGTGTCATTTGAAACTATTTCCAATTTGTTTACTCCTTTGATTATTAAGAAAATTTTCAACTTAATTGTTTAATAAAGGTAATCGTTGACATTAAATAAGGTGATTTATTTTGTTCCTCTTGGTTAGATTGATGATGATGATTCTCCTAAATATACCACTAAGATCTTTGCTATAAAATTTTGGTTGAAATGCTATACTAATAGATCCACTCCTATACCACTTGTTAGTCTTTAATGACATCCAAAAAGGGGTTGAATTGGGTGTTGATTAATTAAACACAACATTACTAACTTAATGTGTTAACGAATATAATTTATACAAAAGATAAAAATATGATATAAAATAATAAATTTTAATAACACACTTATATAATAATGTAAAAAAGGTTAAGTGAAGAGAAATACAAACTAATTTTTAATGCTTCAATAAAAAACCTTTGCCTATATCTACTCTAAAAGTCTTTTTGAAATTCGATTATAACTCTTCTTTTAAGGAGAAGACTAACATTTGTACAATCTTTTCTTAACTAAGAGGAACCCTTTTACAATCTTTCTTCACAATGAAGATGAAACTCGATGCCACTTGAACACTATAAGTGCAATATATAAACTCCCACAAAAAAGTTTACAACTTAAAATATCTCACTTTATCACTTTGAAAATACTAAAGAAGCTTACTTACTCAAATATGAGACAATGATTGCTTAAATGCTTAATAAACACTTAGAAATGTGTGTATATTATACCTAAAAGCTTTTCCATATAAGAAAAATTCAGAAAAATATATTTATAGGATTTTAAGACCTTTATTGACTGTTGGAGCTAAAAACTGGTTGTTACAATAGCTAGTTCCAGTACGCTAATTGATCACTAAGTCATATTAAACGACCAATATGTATTAAATACACAATATTAACTACTCAAAGTATATTGATAGGCCATTAGAGCATATTCATCAATCAGTGTGGCATATTGGTGGACCAATATATTAACCAATATTGTTACAAACTTTCAATTTATCATTTTTTATAACTTTAACCTATTTTGATCGACTTCTAACCTATATTGGTTGACCAGTCCCCTCTAAACACATGATTTTAATAACTTCATATGATCAAACTTAATTTACCTAATGCAATTATGAATTAAAACTTTTAAAAATATTATCAAATAATGGTTTAAGGTATAAGAGGTTTTTCTTTAAAATTAAAGATTTTAATCTTTCTTGATGATAGAAAAGACTCATGTAATTAAGATAAATTATTTATATATTATGAGCCATTAAAATTATCAAAATAACCAAATATGATTACTCCTAACATTACAAGATATACAATGACCTTAATATGTATTGATTTTCTTTTGTTGTTGATTGATCTTCACTCCAAAGGTTACTAGTAATTATATTTTTTATCATTAAAATATCAATTAAAACCTCCCTTAGTTCAACAACTACATTATTCACCTATGAAGACATATTCTTTTAAGTGCTCAAAATATCTAATAAGGATACTTTTCTTCCTTCTTATTATAAGAGAGATCACAAACATAAATAGCATACTCTCATGGTCTTAAGCTTGTCGTAATAGGATTTCTACTTTCCCATAACTTAAATGGAGTATTTTTAACTTATTTTTATGGGCACATATTAAATTCATGAATGGTTGTAAGTAATGCATCACCTCAGTAGTTGATAAGTAAATTTGTTTGTACCATTATAGATGTAATCACTTTTAGAAACATTCTATTTCATCTTTTTACAACATTATTTTGTTATAGGGTTCATGGAATAGTCAGTTGTCTTTTGATTCCTATGTCATTACATAACATCTTGAACTTATCATATAAATATTTGTGTCCTCAATCCATTCTTAATGCTTTTATTTTCTTGTATTATTGATTTTGCACCAAATTCATACATTTTATGAAATTATTTAATGCGTTTGATTTACAATAAATTAAACAGACTTGATCATACCGAGTATAGTCATTTATAAAAGTGATACAATACATAGTTTCATATATTGTGCTCACGTTGATTGGACTATATATGTTTAGATGAATTAATTATGATGGATTATAAGATCATTTTCCCTTTCTAAGTGGATTTATTATAATTTTACTAGCTAGATGGTTTTTAAAATAGGTACATCTCCTTGATCTAACTCACCTAAAAGGCCTTCTTTAGATAATTGGCTTATTGAATTTTGATTAATACGATATAATTTAGCATGTCATAAAATTGCATCATGATTTAAATTACTAGATGATGTAAATAAGGAATTGTTTATATTTTTTACTTTGATAAACACAATCTATCATAATAAACCTATCAAACATAAATCCATAAGCATAACAAATGTTTCCAAGATAGAAATCTATTACACTACTATGGAAGTTTATATTAAATCTAAGTTTTATTAATAATAAGAAAAAAATAAGATTCCTTTGAATCTTTAGAACAAACAACACATCATTTGATTAGGAATCGATTACCATGCATGTCTAATGTATATATTTCAATCCCTTATATAACAACTCTTTAAGTTATCACCTATGTAAATCCATCATGATCTATATGAGATTTTACAAAATTATATGAAAGTATCTTATCCTTCATTATATGGTTTGTGCTCCTAAGTTTACAATCCATAAAGTATATTTAGTTAGAAAAATAAATAGGACAAATATTTGTAATAAAAGACTATCTTTTTAGGTTCATTACAATCACAAGTGAAATTTGTTGTAATTGTATCACTTCACTCTTTTTATGTTTTTTTTTATTGAAAAGATGTTTCTCTTTCCCATGTTGGTTATATCTAGCCTTCTTAGAGTCCTAACAATTATGACTATTTTTCTTAGCTTTACAATTTAAGTACACCATAATGTTTGTGCTTCTTATTCATAGACTCATATGAGTTATTATTAATTACATATACCTTATAGGTTATCTTATAAGTTTTGAGATATTCTTCTAATACAAGAAACTTTGCAGCAATATCTATATTTTTAGTATTCTGACTACATATAAGGTGCATTTTCATTTGCTTTGAAATTTAAGGTAGAGAATAGATAACTACTTATACTTATTATTCATCAGTAACTCATGACTAATATCTCATTGATCACTTATCATATTTATTATATGCCCTAAATGCTTTTAGAAGATCATTTTTTATATATATAAAACTTGATAGTAAGTGACCTAAATTTAATCACTAAGCTGCCTTTGAATCTAGTAGCCAAATTATACCGCCTGTCTTTAGCAATCTCAAGCTTTCTAAACTCACGCACAATGTCATTGTCCATATTATTTAGCGACATAATGTGAGCTAATGATTCATTTTTTAACCGTCTCTCATATGTATCATAATCCCTTTTTACGGTAGCTCATATTTCTTTCCTTAAGAATATCCATGGTTATATTTAATGGTCTTAAAATTTATAACTTTTACTATTCAAATTTTTACCTTTTTTAAGCTCAACAATAATATTCTTTGATGCAGTAGTCATATTTGAAACATTAAGTTCTACATTAAGAAAAAAACTATTGTATGTGTATGCTAACGTCATATAATGAAAATATACACATTTTCTTATACAAGATGCATAATTAGTTTTCAATTGCATTTGAAATTGAAAGATCACAAAGTTATCAATCTTTATTCATATAACAATTAAATACCAATTACAATACTTAAGTTTAATTTGCATACATATGTAACACAAATCATGTGATAATAAAATAATAAGTTCATTTACATATAAATGAATATAAAATAAGATATAGTTTAATATGACATGTACATTTTTAGTACAAAACACTTGAATGCCAATTATAATACTCTAGTTTAAATTGTATATATAACATGTGTATCATAAATAATTGATAATAAAAAATGAGTTTGTCTATACATAAACGAATACAAAATAAATGACCAAATAATTAAAATATAATTCAATATAAAATGTAAAATATCAATATCAATCACGTGCATACTTGTTTTAATAACATATGGTTACATATCATAATATATTAACACTTTACTTAAACATTCTTTAGAAAAATCTAATATAGATGACATATGACCAAGATATAAACCATAATTGGAATATATTTAGTAATGCATATAGTAGATTTCTCAAATTGCGGTATACAATAGCTTTAATTATCTTAATAAGGAAGCTTACTAATTTAAGTTCTTGATCAATTCCCTTCTTCTGTTATCTCATAAAACAACAATACTAACCATCCATGTGATTTCGTACTAGTTTGATTCCCAATTCCACAGCATACTTAGTAGTTCACCTCCTAGTTGTGGAAATATTGAAAGTAAGGTCATGTACTTCACTTCAATATATTTAAAAGCCAAACAACCTACAAAATATAATTATTGAATTATATTATTAATAAAAATAACATGTTGTGCTATATCTTCTTATAACAAGAATTACATCTAGAGTAACTTTCCTAACATGATAGTAACATCACAGTATGCAGTAATAAGTGGAAGTATATGTGTCCTTATTATATGTGAAAATTTTTAAAAAATAATTTTTCAAGAATGATAGATTTGTTAATAGCTCATAAAACTTATAAATCACAAATGAAATAAATAAAATTTTTAACTAAAAAAGCAATGAACTCGTGCTCATAAAAATTAATATATAAAATTCTAGCCATTTACTTATTTATAGTAATTTTATTAATTAATTTTAATTAAAAATATTTTAGATTTTCATCTTAATTTAATTAGAAATTTAATTAATACAAATTTGGAATGGATTTCTAATTTAGGACTATTTTAAGTTCAAATTTGATGAAGATTACTGATGAAAATGGAATTAATAAACGCTGATTGTTGGCTTATTTCGAATTGGATTATTCCTAATCTGAGATCTAAATAAATCAAATCCAACTTTAAGATGTATTTTCTCAAGAGGCAAACAATTATATTCTATTTTTAAATAGTATATCCTATAAACCAAACAAACCTTATTCCAATTATTCTAGGTCACTTTAACTTAGTTGCCAAATACCACTTGTTCTAGGTTTATATTAAGTTGACATTGTAAGAAAAAAAAACTTATTGTAGGCCTAGATTAATTTAACTTGTAGTGAAACAAGTTTTATTCTAGGGTTAGATTATATTATCATAATAGCCAAAAAGGTTATTGATTGATAGGCTTTACCAATGTTAAAAATATCGCAAATGCACGATGTAGTTATATTTAACACAGGCAAGTATGGGTCGATCTCACACTGTAAGTACTAATGGTTACCCTTTTTCTATTGTCTAACCTATGGATCAGATTTTGAATTTTAATTAAAAATTTAACTAAAAATAAACTAAGAATTAAAACAATACCGAACATATAACAAGGAAAATACTAAAAAGAATCAATATAAAATAATATTGTCTAGGTAATGAATTCCCCTAAGAATCCTTAATTATTAACCTTTTATCATGCAATTATATTATTGATTATTGGACCGTGAAAATTATTTTCTTATGTTAATAACTTCCTCATGACTATTAGCAACTAGTTTATTAGTTGATTACCAGAAATCGTTTCGGTAAAACCCTTAGGATTGCATTATTTATTTGTGAATTCCACTATTAGGTTTGACCATAATCTAGAGGATTTATGTTGATCTATCTCTAGGTTTGCATGCAACTCCTTCAAATTATGGTAGATTTATTCATACAAAAGGATTTTATCAATCTCATTCATATGAAATCAAATCATGCACTGATATTCCAGATATATTAGAATAAGAATAAATTGCATAATTGAGTCATAATAAATCAATCAATAAAATTGCATTGAATAAAAGATCAAATTATGTTGTTATCATGACTTAGGGTTCATCACACCTAGACACTAAATGACTTAGTTCCTATCCATAGAAAAAGAAATCAATGACAAATATGCAGAAGAAAAACTAGAAAATAAAGAAACCATAATTCTAAATATCCCTTTTTCTTCTAATGAATCTTCTTGCAAGTTTGGATTGGATAAAGCTCTTTATCGGATCTTTTGATGTTATCTTTATGTTTTTCTCGTCCCTTGATCAGAACTGTCAACTCTTTATGTGTCTTGTGAATTAAAATTGAATAAAAACTCAGCCTTTCTCATTTTGTCTTAGCTTAAGTCCTTTTATAGTAAAAACTAGGGTTTTTGAATTATGCATGATCAACATAAACGGGCATGTGAGTGGATGTATATCTCCGTAAACACCTGAACTCGTGATTTTACATAGGCACAAAGACTTATATGGGCAATATATATGATTGTGTATATCAATATACACGGCTGTGCATGTAATTCCACATGACCAAAACCAAAGAATTTCAGTCTCCACATGTTTACAAAGACTTACACAATCACTGTAAATGGTCGTGTATCTTCAAGTTGCTTCAAATCTTTGTTTCAAGCCTCGATTTCATCCAAATTCCTCTCCTTTTGGTCCAAAAAGGCAATTATCACCTATAGATGCACTTGAAGCGAACTAAGTACCAAAAATACTATAAGACTATGAAATATCAAGCAAAACACATTAAATATGGGTATATATTTACAGTCAAATAATCATTTATCATGTTGGGACTCGATCTCGGAATCGGACCCCAACCCGAAAAATAGAAAACGGGTTTACAGACACGAAACAAAGGACGGACTACAAAGCCAAACGAATCGAAAGTGGGCCTAAACAAATGCAAAATGGAAAACGAATCGGAAATCATAAGAATCAAAAGTGAATCGAGTCGGAAGATCGAATAACAAAATGCTGAACAAAAGCGAAAGTATCGAAGCAAAACGAAACGAATTAAAAGCGAAACGAATGGACCCTAATTCGAAGCAATCAAACGGATCAATCAAATCATAGAGCGGAAATACATTAAAAGCGGATGCGACATCCAAAAACGTGTATCTTAGAAAACCATCGCGTTGGAAACCTTAAGACTAAACTAATCCGAAACCGGTATAA
>JANSVA010000217.1:11161157-11187554 GCA_025504915.1 Erythroxylum reticulatum
TATAATTTTTATTAAAAATAAATAATTAAATAAAATATATTTAAATAATAGTAATCAGATTATGAAAAAAATGAAAACAGAAAACAAAAACTATAGTTTTTATAATTTGTGAAAATCGGAAGAAACTAAAACTAAAAATTTAAATAATCAAAAGTTTTTTATTAAATTTAAAAATAAAAACGAAAAATTGAAAAATAAATAGAATCAAACACCCCTTGGTTGTCGTAAAAGGATCGAGCATGTTGAAGGTTAAAATCTTGGTACGAGCATGTTGAAGGTTAAAATCTTGGTACGTTAAGTTGACGCGGGATTTACGTTAAGCCTTTTTTAACACATGGAGTTTTCAGGGATTTAAAGCAAACCCAGTAAGTAGCAGTTGTTGCAGTTGAAACTCACTGAGTACGAGTGGTCGCAATCATAACTTTCATCTCGACTGATGTCTTTATAGATGATTCCGATTCCAATTCCAATCTTGGGAATTGATCGTTAAAACTTCGTTTTTCTTTTTAAAAATTTGACGTAAGAGTTCCAACCATTAGCTAATTTGTTTCTTTTTATTATGTAGAGAACATACGTCAGCTAAAGGATAATGTAAGCACGACCTAAATATTAGCCATCGCCGTGATTTTATGGTGTGCCGATCGAACCATTAATTGTAATATTCGTTTGGAATAAGAAACAGACCTTCAATGCATGTTCAAAAGTTGAATAACGAGTTATGTCGTAAAAAAGGTTACGCGAATGACACAGGGTGAGAAGCGCGTTTGAAAGACCGGTGGCCTAAAGGTAACACTTAAAGCTCAAAATCAGAAAAGCCTAATCCTTCCTACGTTATCCAGGTTTCAATCCCCAACTCGCGTGCTCCACGGACACGCGCCCAGAGCACTTTTGGATCATGCTGACTGTTTCCGTTTTTCTTCTAGAGCGTTTCATAGTCATCATAGTCATACATACTAACGGTTCGTCTCTCATCCACGCTTGAGATGGACAAGAAGACTCGAACAACATTTATAGCTCCTGGAAAAAAGGAATTGTGGGCAAACCAGAATTCGTAATTGAGTTGTTTATTGCAGTAAGTCCCTATGCTATGCATTGAGTGACTGATGGGTTGCGTCTACTCTCGAGCCTGTATAGGCGAGGTTTGTGTCCCCAGAGACCCCAAAATCAAACAGCACCACGACCCGTGCCGCCAAATCGACGCTCCCGTTTTCTCTCCAACCGAACCAGATCCCGAACGAGAACAAACCCACAACCGCGACCGCGAACACGGCATTACCCGACTCTCCAGAGTCTCATCTCAGTTTCTCCCTCCGGAAGGTTCCAGAACAATCAGAATCCCATCCGGTAACTATGAGTTGAAGTACTCTTACCTCTCTCAACGAGGCTACTATCCCGATGCCTTGGACAAGGCCAATCAGGACAGTTTCTGCATCCACTCACCGTTCGGCACCAGCTTCAACGATCACTTCTTCGGCGTCTTCGATGGACATGGAGAATTCGGAGCGCAATGTTCCCAATTCGTGAAGCGAAAGCTGTGCGAGAATCTGTTGAGAAGCAGCAAGTTTAAGGTCGATGCTGCGGAAGCCTGTCACTCCGCGTTTTTGACCACCGACTCGCAGCTTCACGCTGACAGTTTGGACGATTCCATGAGCGGGACGACGGCGATTACGGTTCTGGTCCGTGGACGTACGATATACGTTTCGAATTGCGGCGACTCTAGGGCGGTGATTGGGGAGAGGAGAGGAGAGGAGATCGTGGCCGTTGATTTGTCGATAGATCAGACGCCATATAGGACGGATGAGTTGGAGAGAGTGAAGCTGTGTGGGGCTAGAGTGCTGACGTTGGATCAGATAGAGGGGCTGAAGAATCCAGAAGTGCAGTGTTGGGGAACCGAGGAGAGTGATGATGGTGATCCTCCGAGATTGTGGGTCCCAAATGGGATGTTCCCCGGGACTGCGTTTACTAGGAGTATTGGGGATTCGATTGCCAAGACGATTGGGGTCGTGGCCAATCCTGAATTTTCTGTTTTGGATCTCACTGCACAACATCCTTTCTTTGTGCTTGCCAGTGATGGAGTCTTCGAGTTTCTTTCTAGCCAAACCGTGGTTGACATGGTAAGGCATCTCTTTCTTTTATTGGAGAAAGTTGTAGTAACTGATTTTACATTTAGTGATGGTTGGAATTGGTGTCATTGAAAAGCTATGTGCAATGAAATTAATTAAACAAAATGGGAATATATGCAAAGTGGTGGTTGCTGTCTAGGTTTTTCCGTGATTTTTGTCATTCAATACCTCGAGAGGTTACCATCAATTGCTCATCGGTAATTTTTTTAATCTGAAGGTTGATACAACTAGCAGAAACGCATAATTATGGAATAACATTTGGGAAAGAATGAAAAACAAACTTTTCCATAGAAGATATAGTCAATGTGTCATCCTGATGCAATACTTTGCATTTCAATATCTCACTATTTCGCTAATCTTCCTGTCCTCTATGTCATCCTACTTTCGTTTCTCAGGAAAGATTATCACCATGCATGTTTGTTTTATCATTCTAGGTTGCAAAATACAAAGATCCACGTGATGCGTGTGCTGCAATTGTTGCTGAATCTTATCGACTTTGGCTTCAGTATGAAACTCGGACAGATGATATCACTGTGATTGTTGTTCATATTAATGGTCTAACTGATGTAAGTGGAGTAGTTGCTTTTTTCAATTTAATTTTTCCTAGTATAGTTTCTTCATGATCCCTTTGTTCCAACTTACTGATTCACAAACTTTTCTTCTTTTGATTCTTATTGTCAGAGTTCTGATGGACCATTAGCAAGTGTAAGTGCTGTCTTACCATCTCCTACTCCTCAAGTTGTAGAAATGACAGGATCAGAATCTCCTTCAATGTCTTGCTGGAACCCCAAGAGCCATCGCACAAGGCATGATTTATCAAGGGCACGTCTTCGAGCTCTTGAAAATTCGCTAGAGAAAGGGCAACTTTGGGTTCCTCCATCTCCAGCCCATAGGAAAACTTCGGAAGAAGAAGTAAAAACTCTCTTATATACTTTTTGCCTTCTCATTAGGCAATATATTCAGAAAAAGTCTTGTCATATTTTTGCAACCAAACAAATGCATTTCAAAGATGATTTACATTTTGATTTCTGCATTGATGCGTAAAGCTACTGCTTAGAATTTTTGAGTTTGCATCCTTGTTATTAAAGCACCAAAACTTGTTTGCTGAGAAATGTATCAACAATCTTCACCGCACTCAATATTTATAGACCCTTTCTTTTGTACAAAAGTTTTGCTTCTTATATTCTTCAGGCACACATTGAAAGGGCTTTGCATGACCATTTCCTCTTCAGAAAACTTACTGACACTCAGTGTCATGTTTTGTTGGATTGTATGCAAAGAGTTGATGTCCAGCCGGGAGAAATTGTTGTTAAGCAGGTTAGTTCATCTTTCATTTTCCATTTCTAACTTTACTGTTCTACTTCCTCACTGGTTGCCAATAGGCTTGGTTCATGAACTGAGATCAACCTCTGCATTTGAGGCATTTAGGTGGTCAACACAACTTTTCATTTGCAGATCAATGGGTGATAGAATTGCTAGTCTTCTTTTTTTTTTTTTTCTGTACTTTCTATGCACGTAAAGCATCGTAAGGTAGGAATATACCACTTATATTATGTTCACATAATGAAAACTCGCTACTGGACATAAATATCATATGCAGAAAACAAAGCTGGTTTTGTTAATAGGTGGATATCTCACTGCAATTCTGGTTTTGTAATGATGATCACAATTGGCAGGGTGGTGAAGGTGATTGCTTTTATGTGGTTGGCAATGGAGCGTTTGAAGTCTTGGCAACTCAGGTTTGAATTTATGGTACTCTCTTAAGTTGTCATTTGTGCTCCCATTCCCCCCTGAGGACAAAAGCTTGGTTGCTTACTGGAGTTTCTGTTCTGTTGTAGGAAGGTAAAAATGGAGAGGTGCCTAGGGTTTTACAACGCTACACAGCGGAGAAGTTATCATCTTTTGGAGAATTGGCACTGATGTAAGCCATACTCTAAGTATATTAATGCTCCTTCAAATTGTTAAAGAAATCCTCTGAGTGATATATTTAATTTTGAGTTGTGCTTCACGTTAAACTATTAAGTGGCAACGTACTGAAACAATTGGTATTAAATCACTAGAATGATATGCTGATATGATTTTAAAGTATTATGTACACTTGTAATAATTTAGCGCTTGCCAGTTGATGGTGTAGATGAATGAGACTTGATGAAATTATATGGCATTCAATTATCTGTTTTCTGAATTCTGTGTAGAGATAATAAATTTGTTACCATTCAGTCAACCCTTTTAATACATTTTGTTAATTGAAGACGCCAACGGTATTTCTATTTGACATTTTGAAAGTTTTTACTAGCACTTCATTTTAAGAGGGATGTGTGGTTGCTTACTGTTATTGGACATGGTTTTGGCACCTTCTTTCCACTACCACCTCGTTATAATTCACTATTACTGATGATGAAAAAAACTCTTGAAGATGTTCTTTTTCATGTTGATGTATGAAATATAGGTATAATAAACCACTCCAGGCATCTGTTCGTGCTGTAACAAATGGAACACTGTGGGCATTGAAAAGAGAGGACTTTCGAGGAATTTTGATGTCTGAATTTTCTAATTTGCAATCCCTGAAACTGCTGCGCTCTGTGGATCTTCTTTCAAGATTGACAATCTTGCAGTTGAGTAACATTGCAGATTCGCTCACTGAAGTTTCCTTTGAAGATGGACAGATAATTATTGATGAGGTAATTTTGGTTGCTAAAAGAATCTGATTCTTTCACTATTCTTTTATGCTTTATCCCACTGGATGCCTTTTGCAGAATGATGGAATCTCTGCATTATATATAGTTCAGAAGGGACAAGTGAAGATTACTTTTGATGCTGAGCTGTTGAGTAGACCAAATGCTGGAAGTTTGAAGTCCAATAGTGAGAATGATAACCATAATCTACAGGGTGAGAGGCTTTTGTTGGACAAGACAGAAGGAAGCTATTTTGGTGAATGGGCGCTATTAGGTGAACATATTGGTTCCATAAGAGCAATTGCTGTTGGTCACTGCATATGTTCTGTCTTAACTAAGGAGAAGTTTGATTCAGTTGTTGGGCCCCTGACAAAGCTTTCACTGGATGATGAAAAGTATGGTATTTTCTTCTACATGAGGAATTTTTCCAGTAACCTTTTGAACTTATCTTTTGATCTACTGGGGACCAATTATGACACAGTGGGTGACTATTTCTCATGCCTACAAGTTCCCCCTTGGAAGTTATAACTTTTTGAATATTAGCACTAAATGATATCACGATTTTGCTTTGCGAAATCGCATCTCATGTCTGTCACCATTTCAAATTATTCAGGTCAAGGGCTTCAACAGATCTTTCCAAGGAATATGCGGAAAGTACTAGTATTTCAGCTCCTTTAAAAGTTCACTTTTCTGAATTGGTTAGGAGCGCTCTCTTGTCTTGACTATCTTGCCTAATTGTAAAGGTGATTATTTCTCATTTAAGTGGATAAAATTTGTTTACAGGAGTGGAGGGGCTGTTTATATTCTACAGACTGCAGTGAGATTGGGCTTGTATATCTGAGGGACTCCGGTTGGTCTCAGTATTTAAGTGACTTTTGTTCCTCTGACCAACTCCTCCCTACTTGTTGGCATACCGCACAGATGATATTTTACTAATTGATTAGTCTCATTATAACATGTACATACGTATTGCTGGGGTAGGATCGATTCTATCATATTCTATGCAAATAATAACAAATACTAATTTTTTTGGTTTTAGGAAATTTGCTTAGTCTGAAAAGGTTCTCCAAGCAGAAGATCAAGAGTCAGGGAAAGGAGGCACAAGTCTTGAGGGAGAAAAATCTGATGAAGAACATGAGGCCCTCAGCTTGTGTGCCACAGGTTCTATGTAGTTGTGCTGATGAAACATATGCAGGCATATTGCTAAATGTGTGCATTGCTTGTCCTTTGGCATCAGTCCTTCATGCGGCACTTGATGAACTATCTGCAAGGTTTTGTGCTACTTCTGTGGTTGTTGCATTAGAAGATTTACACAAGGTTTATGTTTATACATGTCTCCTTTCCCACCTTTACTTTTTACATTTGCATTCCAAGTTAATCTCTCTATCTGTTTATTTATTTTGATTTCAGAATGAGGTTCTTTATAGGGGTGTGTCTCCTGATGTTTTGATGTTGGATCAAACTGGACGCATACAGGTTGGTTCTGCTTCGATTTCATGTTTATGGAAGTCCAAATTGGTGGGATCCTAGCATAGTATATAGTTTAACATGCAATTTACTTGTATTTATACACAAGGTTCTCCATGCATGTGGCCTATGCATGATAGTTTGCTTAATTTTTATTTATTCTTCTGTAGCTAGTGGACTTCAGGTTCAGCAAGGAATTGTCTGGAGAGAGGACTTTCACAATTTGTGGAATGGCGGATTCATTAGCTCCAGAAATAATCCGGGGCAAGGGACATGATCTCACTGCTGACTGGTACTACATCTGTCTTGTTCAACTAAATTTTACTTGTCATTCATATGGATAGTTGCTTATAGAGCGTTGGAAGTCTAGTGGATCCTTAGCTGCTAAGAAATTGACATCCTTAGCCATATAAACTGAGAAGTGGGGAGTTAAGGCCATAACAAGAAGCAATTGTATATTTTCCACTAGTATTATAGTTGAAGGTAGTTGGTTATGTGCTATCACTTATGGTATGGGCAAAAAGTGTATTTTTAACCCTAAGATTTTTATCAAAATACAAGTGAGACCCTAATGTTTTGGAGTGTTTAAAATAAACTTTAATGTTTACAAAATGTTTAAATTGGACCTTGAGTAAACAAAAAATTGGATGGAGTTAAGTCCCCATCTGTTATGTGCCATCTAACAGTATCGTGTGGTTTGAGTTTAGAAATGGCAGTCACTTGCGTCCATTAAACTCAAAGCTTGACTCTTTTATGTGTTCTTTTTTTTAATCACAAGCTTTTTTGTGTGCTTGTCAATTGAGTCAATAACTTCAATACATTATATTTGTACTTTATGAATGGTCAGCTCAAAGAGAAAAACTTTTTAACTTTTCTTGTATAAGAAACTATAGAAACTGAAAGACAGACAGAGAGAGAGAGCTTAGAGTTTGCCTTCTTTCTCTTGTCCGGTACCAGAGTTAGACATAAATTATTTGTTAGTGATTGCTTTTGTAACTTTTTGATACAACCAAGCTGTATGCACAAAATATTTAGGGAAGATAAAGAAGGAAGGAAGTAGGAACTGGGGAAATGAAGGTTAGACGGGGATAGTAATATTGATATCAGCTAGAAAATAGTACGAAATAAGGACCCAATAGCAATTGGAGAGGCTCCATTTTCTCCCTGACAAAGATGTCACCTAAAATCTTAACTCTTTCTATCTTATTAGCCCCTCTATATACTCCTATTCTCATTCTGTTACATCCAACTCCCCCTCCATTCCTTTACCACAACCTGCTACGGGACAGAAACGCCACACAGACCTCTCACACAGAAATGTAAAAAAAATACACCAACACATAAACAACTAAAGAACCAGCCCAATACCCTTATGTAAATTATTCAAGCCAGGTTCTATTGAGTCGATTTCAGCCTATCCACAGAGAGCTTCAAGCCTTTATTATCTTTGCTTTTGTAAACCATCTTAACAGTGGGTTTAACACTCTCTCTTTTGTTCTTTTCCTTGAAGAGATTGGAATGGTAGAGATCGACTTGGTAGTGTCAGAGAAGTAGACCAACACATAAACAACTAAAGAACCAGCCCAATACCCTTATATAAATTATTCAAGCCAGGTTCTACTGAGTCGATTTCAGCCTATCCACAGACAGCTTCAAGCCTTTATTACCTTTTCTTTTGTAAACCATCTTAACAGTGGGTTTAACACTCTCCCTTTTGTTCTTTTCCTTGAAGAGATTGGAATTGTAGAGATCGACTTGGTAGTGTCAGAGAAGAGTTATACAGGTTGATTCTAAATAGATGTGAATAAAAGCTTGCATTTAGGGTTCAAAGTTGGATGGTATTTTTTCATGGCAAATAAGACAAGCAAAGAATATGCATTAGAGATTCAGTTCTCATGAAACATGTTGGATAAACGAAACATTGTGGCGTTCACCGTACTATTATGGTTGTTGCTGTTTGAAACCCACATTTGAGAAGTGGCAGTGTTAGGGATGTGTTTGGAAGGAACATCAATGGGAGGAGCTACTGGATCGATGGTGGAGATGGGAGTGGCGGTGAAGGTGCAGCAGCAGTAGATTGTAAGATGGGTTAATTAGGGGTTTTCGATTGAATTGAAGTGAATTGTGATTAAATAAGATTATGTAGGTTAATTTATGTTTATTAGTTCAATTGTAATATAGTTAAATATAAAAAGAATTTAAAAAACTTAAAATTAATTTATGACTATTTAAAAAGTGGGTCTATTATGCCACATGCATGCTACATGATGAGACCCACGCTATTAATAAAAAATTATAAATTTGTATCACGTTGATATGATATATAATGGACAAAACTTAATTTTGTCCAAATTTTCGTTCATTAAGGATTTAATTTGAACATTTTTCAAATTTTAAAATTTATTTTAAAAATTTCAAAAGATAGGGTCTAATTTGTATTCTGGTGAAAATTTTAAGGTTAAAAGTAATTTTTTTTTTGCATATTGTATAGATACAAACTAGTTATGTGAATATTCTAGTTTCTTTGACACAATTACCCAACATCAATATGGGAATCGTGTCGTCATGATCAAGTGTTATAGAAGATCAATTCATCTCCACCAAAGGAAGGGTTTATTGCTTTCAAAACTTGTGCTTCCTCCCTTTGTTTTAACTTTAATTTTTAATTAATGTCTAATGGGTGAGTGCCAATGAATAAAATATTTTACCATATCAGGCGATACCGGTTATATCAGTAAAAAAAAAAAAAAAAAACTAAAGAAGAGCTTTGTACCAGGTTTTGGTATTGCCCAATATCGATCGATAACCAAAATATTGATTAAATACCGGTCTGAATTATAATTCTTAGAAAAGTTCCTAGGTTTTAATTGAAAAAACTAAGGTTTCTCCTAAATGGAATAATAATTAACTATACATAAAAAAGAATTGACTTTTTAAAATCATCTACAATTTATTTTATAAATAATAAAGATACAAGAAAGAATGTATTAAATAATTTTTTTTTTGTATTTAGACTTATATGAGTTTATCTTAAATATATTAATTTTTTAAAAATTAAATTCACATATTATGAATGCATATTTCTTTTTATTATTCTTAGTTTTGTATATGTATGAGAATTAAGACTTTTTTCTTATATTAATTATTGTGGTTATTGCTTATATTAGAAATATATGAAAATAATATCAATAGGAATAAACAGACAGATATTATATCAAATTTATATTATTATGATTTCTTTCGAGAAGATTGAAGTGAATTTAAAAATTATACAGTACAAGATATTGAAAAGACATTTTGTAATTTTAAAAATTATCCGAAAGAGGAGCTGGTATTACCAGTATACAGTATCGTACTAAAACTAAATTTTTTATGATATTCATATTATTGGTTAGTGCTCCAAAGTGGAAACTAACGTTCATTGATTTGATCATCATAAATTAGTCAAGGACTGGGAGAAATAATCAATTCCCAGTTTATGAATCTCGTGGCAATAATTAACCTAAAAGAAACAGGAGCATGAGTTGAAATGCTCATTCGTATCATGGATACATATATATGTATATGATATGTTTTGGGGAAGGATTAATTTAGTTTTGCAAGCTGTAAGCAGGCTTATAGTATTACGTAATTGTCACTTCACTGGCACTGTAAACAAATCAATCTGACATGCCTTAAAATTGTGGTTTGCTTTAGTCTAATATCCAAATTTTGTCTTCCCTTGGTAATTATAGTTATTTATTTCCTTCATCAGAAGCATGGCCTAGGTTTCTGAAGAGTCTAAATTATGTTGACAAATATGTAGGTGGGCATTGGGTGTCTTGATCTATTTTATGCTAGAAGGTGAAATGCCATTTGGTTCATGGAGAGAGAGTGAGCTAGATACTTATGCAAAGATCGCGGGAGGACATCTGACTATTCCCTCTACTTTCAGTCCTGACGCTGCAGATCTTATAAACAAGGTCTCGTAACTAGTACGTCAACTTTTACTTTTAGAAAATTTCCGCATATGCTGACTTGTTATTCTTTTGCATGTGTATAACCTGGTCAGTTACTTGAAGTTGATGAACAGAAAAGGCTAGGATGCTCAGGTCCTGATTCTGTAAAATGTCACCCTTGGTTTAGTGGTGTTGACTGGAAAGGAATTAGAGATAGAAGCTCTCCTGTTCCTCAAGAAATAATCTCTCGTGTTAACAAACATTTGGCAACATTTCATCCTGAGGACTGCACAGCTCCTTTAGCTTCCCCTTGTCAGGATGTTGATCTCAACGTACCTGACTGGCTTGAAGATTGGTAGATGAATCAAAGATGGGGGTCTTGTGTGTTCCAACTTTTTGCCTTGTGGAACTGTTCTCTCATCAGTGAGAGTGAACTCCAGAGATACGAATTCTGAACAGATTTGCATACTGAATTTGCTCGGGACGTGAAGTTTTCAGGTAGTGGCTAACCAATTGAATGGGGAGAATAAAAGTCTAAAATTCAACTTCTTGTTCCATTTTTAACCTTTATACATTTGTATATAGGTAAATGTGTAAATGGGTGGGGTTCTATTTTCTTGTTGATGGTGTTTTGTAGACTTCTACGATGTTCTTGGTATGAGATGCCAAATTTTGTTTTCGTTTTTTGTGTAAAAGTAATTTGACTGGGCCTGGCCTATGGAAATAGGGCGCCCGCCATTGTAATTCTTTTTCCAAAGTTGATTTAATATTAGTATGTTTCGTTCCATATTATTATTATTTTTAGACCTTATTCCATGCGTACATACAACGTGGTAAGACATTAAAAGTTAAACTACGGCGCTTTGGCATTTAGCTAAATGATTAATGATGTCATCTAGCCATTCTTTTACCGTACTGGCCAAAATATTACATGATAGAATGTTTCAGGAGTTTAAATACCGACCTGTTTAATTTGGTACTGACTGATACCGCCAGTATTTGGAATATTAGGCATATATTGGCTGAAACTAGAAATTTTAAAAAAATTAGGAGTGTTTTTGCAAAAATAAAAATTTTTAATAATATTTTGTAAAACCAGTCCCTGTTCAGACTATGTTTAGTAAAAACATTAGACTTATATTATGGTACAACGAAACGAACATTTGACTACAAAAAAATCATAGCTAAAGGTCAAAAAATTGTCACTGATTTTTATTATTGACGATTTATAATCATCACCCAAAATGTCAACAAATCTACATAATTGAAAATTATTGACGACATTTTTCATTAATTGTCACTAATAGTTTTTGTCTACATTTTATTTTTGTAACGAAAAACTATTAGCAATTTTTTGGAAATCTTCACCAACACCTTTTTGCTATGCTTAATTTTCGTATGTAAAAATATTAGCTAAGTTTCTAGAAACATAGCCAAATATTTTTAGTTTATTAAAACGTTTTTTTGGCTATGTTTTCAAATGGTTTTAGTTACGTTTTGTAAAATATAATCAAAATATAATCTACATTTTAATAAAATGTTATATCATATTGAATTATAATTATTTGTTACATTTTATATCTATATTATTATATACAATATTCATACATTTTTTTGTTAATTTATTATACAAAAATAATTGATAATTTGAAGCATTGCATATAAAAATAAAATTTCATTAAATTTCTTCGTGTTCAAGATTTTAATTACAACTTTTACAATACTTATATACAAAATAATAAATATAGGGATTAATTTAAACGATATAATACAAATAACTCAGCCCTGTTGCATCTTTTAATTTGTAGTATGAGAAAAAAAGTATTAAATTTAAATTATAATAAAAAAATAAATTAAAAGAAAAAATTATAAGAGATGTAATTAATACTATTCATTTTTATCTTCACTGCTTTTATAATCCGAGCCAAGTAATTTTTTAAGGTACTTTTCATGCTTGACCAACTTTTTTTTTTGTTACATTGTAATATAACCTTTAGCGACTTGCTTTCTTCTTCAAGGTCGTCAATGTATATTGATGTTGAAGAGTTTGAAACACATAACTTAGGATCAAACTCAAGACCTGTGATATATCAAGTATGGTATTGCAAATGTCTTCTATATTTCCCTCAGACATTGAATTTTAACAAATCTTGCATCTTATTCTAAAATTAAAAAATAAAACTAATATTCGTTGCAGATATTATTAGTTAGTACTATATAAATAAATAAGCTTAAAATTTTAAAAAAATTTATACTTACATGGTTATTTTCTGCTTCTTCTAACATCCACTCTTGACCTTCTTTATAGCGAGTGAGTTTGTATAATGTGATCTTATTACACTCTTGTCCATGTAGTTCCTTCTCACTCTATTTTATGAAAAAATGCATAATAAATAAGATAGTGTTGATTGATATATTTATAACTTGTAAATAAAGATCTTACATATTCATTTTGGGCAACAACAAATCATTTGGAGCTTTGATTGTGAGGAGTTTTCATTCTTCCTTTATTGACCTTTGTCTTCTCACAATTTTCCTAAATAAAGAAAAAAGACAGTCATTAAATCATCTAACAAGAATAATGGAAGAAAATGTAAAGGGAAACAAAACAAACCTGAACTTTGGGAGAGGCCAAATAATCAGATAAATTATTCCAATTTTCTGGAGACATCCATTCATGAACATGCCTCTTTGCCTCCACATCAAAAGGAAAAGATTTGTAATACTAATCACAACCTATAATGATTATCCCTAGTCCTTTGTTTCGACAATAAAGTCACACAATTTGAGACATCAGGGTTATTGATATCAATAATATTCAATTTCATCTTTGAACGATAAGTAAAAGTGTAATTAATCTTAAAATAAGTGAAATAATATTGCATATAGTTAAATAAATTGAAAGTTTACCTAAACTTTATCCAAAGCATTTTCAAGCAAGTTGTCTTCCTTCAGGCAAGGTAATTTTGTTCTCCCAAGAATCCTCACCTCACTTAACAATTTAGTAGATTGAATCTTGTCTAGAGGATGATCTTGTGAATTATCAATATGTACTGACATCTTGCTATTCATTACAACATTCATTTGTTACAACTTATAACCTTTAGTTATACCTCTACATCTTTTTTTGATGTTGACCGAACCTTAAAACAAATGAATAACGATAAAAAAATACACATTAAACATATAAATATATATTTGAGCATAAGTCTATTTGTAGGTGTTAAAGATTAACAAACGTGCAGATCCCCTTGTACTAGTTGATTTATTGTTGGTTGAGGAAGAATGAGGTTGTTGTTGACTTGCTTCGTTGGTGGTTGAGATTGAATGTTATTATTGGCTAGGAACTGATTGATCTAGTTGAAGTTGCAAATCCCTCTGTTTAATAATTTCGATACTTGCCACCTTTTTCCTTTTGTTTCTAACAGGTGCTATTATATTGGATATATATAAAAACAAACATAAATTTTATTAACATTACAATACATCCAATCATCATTACAAACATACATTCAATCATCTACAATCCACTTTAACATAACTCAAACATCAACAATAGATATTAATGTAATTCAATCATCAACAATCCGTATTAACATATCTTAAACGTAAAAAATACGTATTAACATAATTCAAACATTAATAATCCATATTAGCATAACTCAAATATCAATAATACGCATTAACATAACTTCAACATCAACATTACGCATTGACATTACTTAGCCATCGACAATCCTCATTAACATAACTCAAATATCAACAATATACATTGAGATAACTCAATCATCAACAATACATATTAACATAACTCTGTCATAAACAATCTGCATTAGCATAACTCAAACATCAATAATATGCATTAACATAACTCAATTATCAACAATCCACATTAACATAACTCAATCATTATGAATACCCATTAACATAAACGTTACCAACATTACAATTTAAACAATATAAAGAACACTTTTATTATCTTCAATTATCATCATCAAGATCTTGAAAATTATCATCATTAACTGCATTATGATTTGACTCTTCATCGCAATTATATTCAGCCAAAGTATCATCATTGTCATATAATTCATCCTCAATATAGTCTTCATATCTTTCTGTGATAAGATTGGCATGTACTTCATTTTCTTCTAGTTTATTAGGATTAACATCTCTTCTGTGGAATGATAATATATCTGCATTTTTTACTTTTAGGGCTCTATTATTTAACTCCGATTCAATCTCTTGATATACTTCATCACCATCTTTACCTATTATACCATTTTCCCTTTCATAGGAATCAAAGAGAATTTGGTGTTGAAACTTTTGAACAACTTTCTGATTGCTGCCCAATATAGTGTCATTAAGGTAGAATATTTGCTTGACTTGACTTGCAAGGACAAAAGGGTAATTATCATACCATGTGTTACTAACATTGATGCTAGTAATATTTCGATTCACTTTTATGTCACCAAGATTAAACCATTTACACTTAAATAGAACAAGCTTTTTATCTTTGATGTAATGAAACCATATTATTTTTGAGATGACACTGTAGATGTCAATAAAATCGTCCTCATGTTGTCCCTCAACAACAATCCCACAATTTTGGCTTCTAAGTTGATTGTCATGATCTTTTATGTGAAATCTAACTCCATTAACAATGTAACCTATATATTTTTTGCCACACATATGAGGTCCACATGCCAAAGCATATAATGTTGTCACCGCCTCTTGCAATTTACCATTATATAACTATATCATCTGTAGGAAAAAATAAAATTGGAAGTTAATTTGACGTACAAATTTCCATAAGTTCACAATATTCCATTAATAACTTACTCGAGTCCCAATCAATAAGGGAAGGTTAATTTTATGTCTTTCTTCAACATTAACAATCCCTTTTCTTCCAATCGCACCTTTATGCTCTTTATTTGAAAAAGTAAATAGATGTCACAAAATACAAGTTGAATGTTATATTTAAATATGAAATAATGAATGGTAAGTAATATACATACTCCATATATAATTTGACTTCCTCACAATTGTTAAAAATATACCAATAACCAATTTTAAGTTTGTCTTTAGTTAACTCTATATATTTTTCTGTTCCAAATGACCTTAATTTTTAGGAGAAAACTGTCAAGTCACCATCTTGATCAAAATTAAAGTTATATTCTTCTCTATTAAATCTTGTCTCCAATTCATTTAAGTACAGAGAACAACATATCAAGCATTCATTCGATATATAAGCCTCTATAATAGAGCCTTTAGGTCGAGCTCTATTATGCACATAGCACTGAAGAGAGCCAAAAACCTAAACAAAATATAAAACATTAATAATTGTTACTAACTAATAACTTAAGAAGAAAAAGTAAAAATGAATATAAATTACCTTTCAACGGGAATCATCCATCGAAATTAAACTGGTTAACAAAGTTTTGCCTCATACAGTAAATGAATTGCCAAATGCACCATAACATAAAAAAAAGATGGGGTGAATACTAGTTTAAGCTTACGTAGAACCAAAGCAATGTCTTTTCCAATTTTTCAAGCTCTTCTACTTTCAGTGTCCTATAACATAATTGCTTAAAAAACCACCCAATTGTTCCAAAGACACGGATACATCTTTTAACAAACATCCACATATTCCAATGATAAGTAATCGTTGCAGAAGTACATGACAATCATGGTTTTTCAACCTCGAAACTTTTCCCTTATTCACATTGACACAATGGGTTATATTAGATGCGTACTTATTAAGAAACTTGATTGATTTAGAAATTGAAAAAAAGTTTTATTCTCCTTTTTTAACATGTAACATGCAGGTAGAACGATGTATGACCCATCATCTCTTCTTTCAAATATAAATCTTTTCTTATATTCATGTCTTCCAAATCTAATTTAACCTTAATTGTTTCTTTTGATTGGCCATCAATTCCCATCAAAGTACCTAAAATATTCTCACAAATGTTTTTTTCAACATGCATCACATCAAGATTATGCCTCAATAATTCCTTCCAATATAGCAAATTGAAAACTATGTTTTTTTTAATTCCAATTAAGATCAATAACACTTTGCTTTTTCTTTCTATTACTTTGGTGTTTGTCAACTATAAATTCACCAAAATGTGATAGTTATTCAACCAAATCATCATCATATAAGTGTAAACGAGCTTCACTATGTTCTACTTTTCCATTAAACAATTTGTTTCTTCGCCATCTATGCTTATGTTCCTAGTAATGACGATGTCATATATAACGTATTTTACTTCATAACCTCATTAAATGAGTTTGATGGTTACACATAAGATAGGCCATATACCTTTTAGTACTCCATCTAGACAAATTTTCATAATCTGGAAAATCATTTATAGTCCATAAACAACTGTGTGCATTATAAATGTTTCACCTTTAACAACATTATAAGTTTCTAATCCAAACTCCCAGAAATGGTTTAAGTCATCAATTAGTGATTGCATGCAGACATCGATATCCTTACCAAAAGTAGTAGTCCTAGAATAAGTAAAGACAATAAAAAGGCTCTTTTATACACTTCCATAAAGGTAAATTGTATGGCACAAGAATTACTGACCACATACTATAAGAAGTACTCATATTACTAAATGGATTAAATCCATCAGAGGCTAAGACAAATGAACATTACGATAATCGTCTACAAACCTAGGAAACTTTCCATCAAAGTATTTCGATGTCTTTAAGTCAGCTGGATGATGCATAATGTTATCATCAATGTGTTTCTCTTTATGCCACCTCATATCTATGGTTGTTTTTGTTGACATAAAGAGTCTTTGTAGTCGTGGTTTAATAGGGAAGTACCTCAATACTTTATGTGGTATCTTTTTCCCTTTCCTATCATTCACTTGCCACCTTAATTTATCATAAATAGGACATTCCTCAAGATCTTTACTATCCTTCCAAAATATAGCATAATCATCCTTACAAGCATGTATTAACATATATCCTAATCCAAGGTCCCTTAACAATTTATTTGCTTCAAAGTAAGATTTGGGTAAAATAGCCCAGATCACTCGCGCACAGATATTGTCCACTTTGGGTTGCCTCTAGGGCCAAACCCCTCACGGTTTTGCTTTTTCCACCTTTTGGAAGACACGTTTGACGGGGAGAGGTATCCATACCCTTATAAGGCGTACTTCGTTCCCCTCTCCAGCTAATATGGGATCTCACAATCCACCCCTTTAGGGCCTAGCCTAGCTGGCACATCAATTTAGGTATCAGCTCTGATACCATTTGTAACAGCCTAGACCACCCACTCACAGATATTGTCCGCTTTGGGTTGCCCCTAGGGCTAAACCCCTAAGTGTTTTGCTCTTTCTACCCTTGGAAAAACTTGTCCGTAGGGAAGGGGTATCCATGCCCTTATAAGGAATACTTCATTCACTTCTTTAACCATTGTGGGATCTCACACAATAGGTACGGGTAATGCATCATTGAGCAAGTTAATTAACATGTCAAAATATTTGTTACTCTGTTTATTATAGAAATTTAAATGCAACAACTTGACAACAAAAGCTAGTCGTGAGAATTTCGAGCACCCTGAATATAATTCTTCTTTAACAAATTTCAATAACTTCCCAAGATTATCTTTTATAATACTACTAGTTATGTTAGGAAACGATTTCATTTAGTGTCTCCATATAATTCCCATAATCCTCTAATATGTCTCTAATACTATCATCACCATCATCATTAATATCACAATGTTCTACATCATTATTATTACTAAAATCAACATCTATATCAACGCTTTTAATGCCACTTACTTCTGAACATTCTTTATGATAAATCAATAGAGTATAAAATTTATCTATGCCTTATATTAGCAAGTGATTGTATACTACATCTTGATTTTGAATGTTCACATTTGAGCAATCTATGCATAGATAATGAATACAACATTCTACACTCATTTGATCTTTTACAATTTGCATGAAGATCTTAACTCCTTCTAAGTATTTAGTGGACCATTTTTGATGAGACACCTAACTTTTTTCCATGTAGCTATACAATTAAAAGTAAATTACTAAATGTAATTTAAGGTCTAAATAACGTAATGATAAATCAATACAAGTTTGCATACTAAGTTTCAATTCAAACAAAAAATGAAATTAAGTCTGCTAAGAATAAGAAGCATGAATGCAACATAAGTTGCATCATATACAAAAAGTGAGTTTTAAACATATGCCTTAATAATAGTAAAGATTATTTTACATAGAATATTATTGGGCTTAAGGTTGCACTTTTAAAGGTTTTTAATGTTGAGATCATAGATAAGAAGTCATATTGGGTGAAGAACTTTGCATTAGAGGTATTGGATGATGAATTATAGTTTTCATATATCCTATCTCTTTTAAAATCATTAATTATGATTGTAGTAAGTTTGATTGAAATTTTGTTGTCATTTTTGAGTGTACATTAATTTTCTTTTTATATATATTGAACTTTTTTAATCATGAAATCTTCATAAGAATGATTGAAATTTTATGTATGATTTTTATATATGTTTTATAAGGATTATTTAATTATGGAAGTCTTGATATTGCATGAAAGCAAATTAGCATTCTAAAACAAAAGGAATAACCTAAAAAATCCAAATAATATGATACTAATTCATTAATATGGTATTTAAACATAACTTTATCTAAAATTTATATTTATAGATTTACAATAAATTTTTGTGAATTATGTAGTTGCTCAAACACAGAAAAATATTGTAGTCTCAATTTTGGAGTATTTTATTTTTTAATAATTAAATTACTAAGTAATAGCCAATAGTGATAATAAAAATAACTTGACTTCAAATTAATAGCTTCCACAACAATAAATGATATTGTTGATTCTTTATGTTAAATCAACTAACACACTAACTTTTAAATCAACTAACAGTATTAAGAAAATTTAAAAGCTTTAGCATTCATCTAATAAATACATCAAGTTTTTTAATAGTAGATACTTAAGGTTGAATTGATTTCTAATAAAATCTTGTTGTATGAAAATAAATTATAGACATATTTTGAATGCTCTACTAATTTGTCAAAAACAATTCAAACAAAAGTAAAAAAAACTCTAACAGAACTTTCATCAGACAAGCTATAGGATATGCTCAAACAAGCTTCCTAATCTAAGCCTTAATCATCCCATCTTAGATGCATTCACCATCTAACCATCTTTATTAATATCATAATACACATTCACCCCTTCTAAACCACAACAGACACAGTGAAGAACACAACTACTAGTAGAATATAAAATCCAAGCACAACAATGAAAATAGAACATAAAAACTCGAGTCCAAAGGGTGGAAGACTTACCTCAAAGGATTATTAAGTCAAGAGGACTTTACTTCTATTAATTGTGATGCCAATCAAATAATAATAATCTTAGAAATGTATGAACTGTTTTGATAAGTTTGTTAAGTGTGCAAAAAAATGTAAGTAATACTTAGTCAACTTAAAAGGTGTGTGGTTAACACTAGACGAAGCGCAACACTAGATGAAATGCAACATTAGACGAAGCGCGACACCAGACAAAGCGATACAATAGACAAAGAAAAATAAAAGACGAAACATAATTACAAAAAAAGCATTATTCCAGATGATACAAAAGGAAGATATTTTAGAACATCAAACAGTTAGTTAGTTGGAGTTAGTTACAGGACTCAACTAATAACCGTTTATAGAAGATTCAAGAAGCAGTTCTCAGGAAGACAGTTAGAGACTTAGGCCATAAATACTAGTTTTAGTTGAAGATAAAAAAAGAATGAAAGTAAGGAATGCTTTTACATTAGCAAATATTCTGTATTCAAAGTGCGAAAGAAGTGAGCAAATACATCTGCAACCTAAAGCTCAAAAATACTTTTCTTAGCGAGAGAAAGGAAGGCTAGAGCCTGGAGAGGCTAATACAGTTGATAAAGAATACTTTGTGAGAGAGACCTAAAGAGGCTCTGGAAGTGTAGAAAGAATACTTGTAAAGTTGAAGAGTATAGTGAAATCTCAGACTAACTCTGAGGACTGGACGTAGCCCAAGGTTTGGGGTGAACCAGTATAAAATTGCAACAGCTATTCTCTAACCTTTCCTTTTAATTTTCTTGTTGTTAGATGAATATATAATATTACTTACGATTGTATTGCTTATCAACTTTAGCAAAGGTGTTTAAGTAATCATTTGAATTTTTCTTAAAGAAATTCAAGAAGTCTTAAAAGATTAATATTTTCGAAAAGATTACACAATTCAACCCCCTTCTTATGTAGTTTACATATAACATTGGATTTCTATATTAACAAGTGATTTACCTTAGTTGGTATCAGAGTGAGGTTTCCAAGAAACACTGTCACAAAGTGAGGACAAAAATCTATGGCTGAATCACATGTTTTTATAGTTGAAGGTGCCTTGGTCACAAGACCTACTGTGTTCAATGATGAGGATTATCATTATTGGAAGGACATGATACGACTCTTTATAGAATTCACACACATTGATCTTTGAGATATTATCGAGAATGTTCCATATACACCAACAGATGATGAAGGCAATATCATCTCTCGTGACAAATGGTCAGCCGATCAAAAAGCTTGATTTCAGTTGAACTCAAAGGCCTAGTTCTTTCTAAGTTATACCTTAAGCAGAAGTGAATATGACAAGGTTCATGGATGCGTATCTGCAAAGGAGATGTGGGACACATTATCCATTGCACACGAAGGCACAAATCAAGTGAAAGAGACCAAGATCGCTATTCTTGTTCATCAGTATGAGCTGTTCAAGATGAAAGATGAGGAGACTGTTGATCAGATATTTGGACAATTTCAAATGATTATTAATGGACTTAAAGCTCTTGGGAGAACCTACGATAATCAAGATCATGCTAAAAAGATTCTCAAAAGTCTACCTAAAAGATTGAGACCCAAGGTTACATCAATATAAGAGGCTAAGGACTTAAGCAAGCTGAAGCTAGACAAATTGCTTGGTTCACTGAAGATACATAAAGTAGAGCTTAATACAGAAGATAAACCTAGAAGAGATAAGTCTATTGCATTAAAGGCTAGTCAGAAGAATCAAAAGAATAAAAAAATAGAAGTACATCTTCAAAGCATTAAAGATTGAAGAAATCAAGAATGATGATGTTAGTGAATCTGATCAAGATTCAAGTGAAGATGATGATGAATTATCTTTCATTTCAAGAAAGATTCGAAGGTTGTGGAAAAAGAAAGAGAAAGGAAATAAAGACTTTTCTTTTAAGAAGAATAGCGAAGACAAAGCTAAGAATGAGAAAACGTCTATCATCTGCTATGAGTGCAACAAACCAGGACATTACAAGTTTGAATGTCCATTGCTCAAAAGAAAACAAAAGAAAAGTAAAGAAAACAAAAAGAACATGATGGCAACGTGGGAATATTTGGACTCATCTAAATCGGACTCTGATTCAGAAGCATCGAAACAAGCAAATATATGCTTGGTAGCTGAAAAGGAATGCAACGATTAAGTAACTTCTAACTTTAATGATCTTCAAGAGGCAAATTTAGAATTGTTAGAAGATTCGCATGCTATATTAAGAAATATAGGATTTTAAAAAAGAAATTTGTAGAAAGCTTAAAGAACAAAGAAGTGTTAAAGAAAGAAAACGTCTGCCTTAAGAAACAAGTAGACGATATGAAAAAGAAAGTAACTGTAGATAGATCTGAGGAAATTAATCAATTGAAACAAAGGATTAATAGTCTTTCAGCAGATTTATCAACATTTACTGAAATTACTAAAAGGATGAATGATATGATTGGAAAATATAGACATCCGAAGGATAAGAGTGGTTTAAGGTTTACTAATAGTAATGTTTGTCATAATAAGAGTTTTGTTCCTAACAGAAAGAAAAAGAAGCAATATTCTTATTATTTGGGGAATTATCGTAAATCTAACCCTAAAGGACCCAAGAAAATATGAGTACTTAAGAAAGACATAATATATACTATAGATTTCCCTTCTTGGAAAAAGCAACCAGCACTAATGGTACCTGGACAGTGGATGCTCGTGACACATGACGGGAAGAAGGCCTATGTTCCTAGACCTCCAAAATAAACAAGGAGTATCAGTAGCTTTTGGAGACAACCAGCAGGGCAAAATAGTTAGAATCGACAAAATTGGTAAAGATTCATTTGCGTCTATTGATAATGTTCTGTTAGTTGAAGGATTAAAGAATAATCTAATTAGTGTAAGTCAATTATGAGTGATTCTAGCTTTGAAGTATCCTTTAATCGAAATAGTCAAAAACAAGGATGGTTCTGTATTCTTTTCTTCTAAGAGACAAAACAATCTCTATAACATTAATTTAGATGATTTGAAATGAGTATGATGGGTGAACTGAAATTCTTTCTTAGTTTACAAATTAAGCAAACCGAAGAAAAGATTTTTATTCATCAACAGAAATATATCAAAGAACTATTAATCAAATACAAAATGGAAAAGTTTAAACCTATATCAACTCCTGTGCATCCTTCAATCCTGTTATCTAAGGATGAAGTAGGTAAAAAGGTTGATCAAACCCTTTACAGAGGAATTATTGGTTCTTTACTTTACCTAACTGTAAGTAGACTTGATATATTGTTTATTATTTGTTTGTGTGCAAGATTTTAAGCAGATCCTAAAGAATCTCGTTATATTGCTATTAAAAGAATATTGAGATACTTGGCAGGTTCTACTGATCTTTGTTTATTATATGAGAAAGGTAAAGATTTCAGGTTAATTGGCTACTGTGATGCTGATTATGTTCGAGATATAATTGATAAAAAGAGTATAAGTGGAGGTTGTCACTTTCTTGGTTATAATCTTATTTCTTAGTCAAGCAAGTGGCAAAGTTCAATTGCTCTATCTACTGTAGAATCTGAATATATGTCAGCTACAAGTTGTTGTTCATAGACGTTATGGATTAAGTATCAATTGGAAGATTACTCTATACAAGAAGATCAAATTCCAATCTTCTGTGACAATACAAGTGCTATCAATTTGTCAAACAATCTAATACAACGCTCGAGGGCAAAGCATACTAAAGTTAGACATTATTTTATACGAGTCTACGTACAGAGAGGAATCATCAGTCCACAATTTATTGTGATGAATTCACAGGGGGGGGATATCTTCACTAAACCTTTATGTGAAAATAGATTCAAGGAAATCAGACAGAACTTGAATATGGTAATGTTGAATGACCATTCATCTGACACATCATGACTCAAACAATTCATACATATAGAAGATAAAATTCATAAGTTTTTAAGTAAATAGTAATGGTAAGTTATGAACGGTAACTTTTCAAGAGTAGGTATTAGAAGGAAATCTTCTCAAGATTCTAAGATACCTTCTACTCTAGAATTTTCTTAAGATACTTTGAAACCGACTTGTTTAGTGTTCTCAACCAAGACGACTCGATACTCTATTCTAACCTTCAAATTGTTTTTATCTCATATTCTTACTTTTAGAGACTAACATTGCTACTTTGAGCGAAATACTTTTATGTGTTTAGCTTTTATTTGTTACATATTACAAATGGAGCAATCATGTATCTATGGACGACATGTTGATTTTAAATCATTAAAGGAAAATCAGATGGACATCGAACCAGAGGTTGAAGCAGTTGACAGGAAAAACTTCTTCAAGGTTCGAGAAAAGGTCTATTTGAATGAGATATATAAATTTTGGAAGAATGCAAAAGTGGTGGACGACACTTTAGTATCAATGGTTGATGGATTGTTGGTTATTGTGATGTAAGATACTATCGAAAGGGTCAGTAGGTGTCCTATTATTGGTGTAAAGATTTTTAGCAATACAAAATGAATTATTCAAGGTCATGTAGATAGAATGCACATCAATTGACAACTCTATAGAAGTAATGATCCAGAAGTTAAGAAGGCGGCAACCCCTGTTCTTAAGGCTAGGGTTCTGCACTCACTGCTTCTTCACTATGTTCTATCAAAATTAGGCTCGAAGGATGCTGTGACATGGAACGATGAACATTGTCTGTATCATCGACTGAATCATCAACCCATTAATCTTCCGTACTTGATTTTGAAGTACATGATGAAGTCAAAAGGAGATTCTAGCTCTTTACCGTATGGAATGTTGTTGACAAGGATTTTTAGAGAATCAGGAATCCCTTTTGACAGAGGTAACAGGGTAAAGATGGATGTGAAGAGGATTATTAATGCCACAACTATTCACATAATGAGGATAAAGTTTGATGATGAGATGGATAAAGGTTCTACATCGAAGGTAAGGTCTAAAGGGGAGCTAATAGTAAGAAGGGGCAGAAGTGAACATGGTACATCTGTAAGAAAAACAAAACCTCGATCAACAAGAAGAACATTCGTAGAAGGAAAGACTGAGAAATCGTTTGAAGCACCAATACAATCTAATACAATTCTACAGGAAGAGGAAAGTTAGGTTCAATAATCATCACAACAAGTGTCACCAAAGAGAAAGAAGGAGACATTTCAATCAGAAAGATCCAAACAGTCAAGAAGGTCACCAAGACTATTGACCTTACGACAACAAGAATAGAAGAAGAGGAAATCTCTGATTCTTGATGGAGATTCTGAAAAGAAGGAGGAAAGACAATAGCCTACTAGATCAATTGTCTTTATTTTGCAAAGCCAATCAGCAAAATCATTTGTAGAGACAAACAAATAAAAAGAAGTTGCTATTTGAGAGGAAGAAGCCTCAACAACAACTTTCATCTAAATCGGTAGAAGAACAAAAGAAGGTGAAGCCTAGTCCAAAAAAGGTTTCTTCATCTGATCTTCAACAGAAAGTGAAAACAGTTGAACACGAATTGGAACCTTACAATTCTTCTCAAACAATCAACAAAAAGGAGTTGAGAATGAAGATTATAGAAGAATCAATACATGTTCGAAGCAGAAGCTCAATTATTATCAGAGAACCTTTGATAAAGCCAATTAAGGTACTAGTTGAACCAATACCGATTAATGCTCAAACAATACATCTTCTAAGTCATAAAGAACGAAGATTATATGGTATTCTATGTGATGAGAAGGTAGAACCATATCCATTATGCAACATCCCATTACTATAGGGTACATACCCAAACATTTAGGAACATTCAAGTACATATCTTATGATAATGGCATGATAAAGCAAAATAGTTCCAACTTACACATGGCATCATCTAACGTAATCAGAAGTTATCAAATTTTAAAACCATTTATTGCATTCATTCACAACTATTTACACTGTCTTTATTAGATGAATATATACAAACCCTCACATATCTTCTAGCAAAATCTATAAAATAAAAGCTATAACTCTCTGATGTCAGTTGACAGACCTTTGAGCCATAACTTAGTCCAAAACGTTCTTCTATTCTAGAATAAACACTAAGTCTCCTGTCTTGTACCCAAAAAATCACGTTGCAATTTTTATGAGTTTTGCGAACTCAATGAGCGAACCATCATTGATGAGTTCACCAGATTACACACATATACCACATATTTCACATATATTCATTCAGATCATATATACACCCCAGATATTCGCACAACATGATATATCATATAATCTCACAATCCACATAACAAAGTATAACAAATAGATCGTAACAATTTATCATTCGTTTCATATTTGCAAATCATTTAAAGAAAATTCAATCTTATAATGATATATGCATGAGACTCACATTCTTTCTTATTGTTGTGATCGAGTGCCTATCACAAACTTATACATATACTGGCCCATAGGGCTCATTCAAACAGAATCACGGAGCATAGCTCTACGTGCAAAATCAGAAATCACGGAGTAAAGCTCTATGTGGAAGAACTTCATACTAGTAACTCAAGTCACAACACCTTTATCTAAGCATGCATTTTATGAAATGCAACAATTTCTGAATATCTCATATATCACAGTCATCGAATCTAAGTCCGGCATTCAACTTTTGTTTAGAATCAAATGTCAAATTCATAACAATTTAAAACACTCCCAATACATGCCCAACTATTAAACTCCTCAGACCTCAGGTCCGGAATCCAGAAACAATTCATAAACAGTTTAATAATAACGGAAGTGTAATAAATCAAATTAGATTCAAATCAATTCAATCCTAGGAAATCATCTAGGTTGACTCACAGAATGCTCCAATATACTATTGCCTGGATGGTC
>JANSVA010000217.1:11187654-11202303 GCA_025504915.1 Erythroxylum reticulatum
CTTATGAATTGAGGTTAGAGTATGCGATTTTGGATCATCAGAGCAAGAGGTTGGGTTCCGGAAACGGGATCCAACAGAAACATTTCAGATTTTATATTGATTATTAAAGTAAGAGATAATTATTAAGTTTGAAAGAAATGAAAATGAGACTGAGACAATGGATAGAGTTACTAGAAGATTATGATGTACAAATGAGCATTTCCCAGTAAAGCCAATGTTGTAGTCTGATTTATTGAATAGAAAATTCAATAGCAGTGTATCATAAATTTAGATATTGAGGTTACCAATCTAGTGCCATAAAAAGCATAAAATTTTAATTTGAATATTGGGGCAATTCAGAGTACTATTAGCTATTGGAATTGAAGATCAATTTCACATAAAAGAATTAACAAAGCCCAAAAACTGAGGATTTAGGATTGTGAATCTTACAGAGGAATTGAAAATGAATATAAATTTTTTAGTTTGAATAGGAAGAATGATATTTTGTGATTGAAATAAGAAGAATGTGTGCTAAATAAAGATGATTGAGCAAAGAGATTACTAGAGAAAGCAAGTAACAACCTAAGCTAGACATCCTATTAGGAATACACCGAAATACTATTTAGCTACTAAGGATGTAGAAACAAGTGACTGAATGTTTGAATTACCAGCAGTCCTAACTATTAGAGATATGCTTAAAGCTTATATGTTTGGAGTTCAAAGGAACATGAGATCAATATATAGTTATGATTGATTACAGGAATAACAATCGTTATTACAATGATATCATTATAATAATGTATGAGGCGTTATACGCAAAAAAAAAAGAGTCTTTTGCCCTTACATTGAAATGAAGAGGGCCTAAAAATGGATAAAGGCCAAAATCAATTCAATATATTGTGGATTAGTTAAATTGATATGTGTTAGAAACTAAGTGATTCAAGAAAGATAAATGAAAGTGGTGGATCAACATCGAAATTATGGAACATAATAAGGTAGACATAAGAGTTGAGTGTATTAACACTAAAGAGAAGTGAAAAATGAAATGCTTTCGAGGGTATCGCCTTGCCAGAATATGCTCAGATTAGGAAAAATGATCAACTAAGCTTAAATTATATTAGTCCATATGATGTTATACAGAGCATAGGACCATTAACATATGAGTTTGTAATACCAAAAAAGATGTCTTAGATTCATAATATGTTATATGAGAGTATGCTAAGAAATATTAAGATAATCTAATATTGGTGTTATCAACTCAAGAAGTGAAAAATATTGAGGAAGCAATAAAGATAGTATAGTACCTGAATATATGATTAGAGGATTGGTTGATTACATTGACTATGGTCAATTGGAAGAAATTATTCAAGTGATGAAGTTAAATGGGGATCGGAAGAGTATTTGAGGAAACAATACCCCTACCTTCCTGATCAATCAGATAAGAATTTTGATGATAAATTTTTCCTGATCAATTAGATAAGAATTTCGATGACAAAATTTATTATGGAGGGGAGAAATGTAACATCTTATCCTCATAATAAGAGTTAGAACCCACAAATACGATACATGTGAGATCAATGAGAGATTAAGAAAATTGTATTTCCATTCTCATGCATAATGTTAGCATACATAAATGTGAAAGTGAATTTTTGCACACATTAAAATTATTGTATATGCATTCATTGACATTCCGGGTATAATTGATTCATAAATGAGTTTATAGTGTGAATTGTGAATTATATATGTTGAGCACTGATTTGGAGAGTATAAATTGTTGAATTAGAGTATTTGGTGATAATGTTTGTTGATTCAGAAGTTTGGTGAATTTTAGGAAAATTTTTCGAAAAATGTTATGTAGCACCCCACTTTCGCAGGACCCGAACCCGACATCTTGGTTAATATTTGAGTCCAAGCCTCGCGAGGGTGCCATGCTAGAGCACTCAATCATTCAAAAATCGGTATAATTTTTCTTAACCACAAACATAATATATAGAAACCGATAATCAATTCGGGCCCACTTTCATTCATAAACATTTTCAATCAACACAATACAATCAATAGATTTTCAATAGTCAATTGGGCCTATTACAAATACAAATCACTTTAGTTATAATGTCTTTACATTACAACATAAATCATATGCATCTTTTTACAAAACTTTTGGAATATATAATTTTACAGAAGTTGCAGAATGCAATTTTATACAAATATAGGAAAACACTAATGCAGACGCGAACTAATCCCGACTTTTATCTTTCTCTTGCGTGCAGTAACTAATGGGGTATTCTTCTATGTCCTGAAAAATATTTGCAAATTTATGGGTGAGTTTTTGTGAACTCAATGAGTGACCATCCTCGATGGCTCACGCAATCACATAACATGTACAATTCATCAATTCATCAAATAAAGTCACATGTATTACACGTTCACTTAAGCATGTACCACTTTATCATTCATTTCACACATTTCACATTCAACACATTTCAATTCTTCACATCATGCATACACAATGCACATGAGACTCACTTTAAATTTTGTAACTTTGTTGTGACCTAGTGCCTAACTGTCCCGTATCGGACTCATTGATAACTGTCCCATATTGGGCTCATTAATAACTGTCCCATATTGGGCTCATTGAAACTATCCCATATTGGGCTCATTGAAATTGTCCCATATCGAGCTCATTGATAACTATCCCATATTGAGCTCATTGAAATTGTCCTATATTGGGCTCATTGAAACTGTCCCATATCGGGCTTATTGATAACTATTTCATATTGGTTTCATTAAAACTATCCCATATTGGACTCATTTTACATAGTGAGCTTTAGGCTCTTAATCACTTTTGAGCTCGAGACGTATTTTCACTCGTTAAGCTTTAAGCTCTGATCGATGGCTATTCTGGTCACAACTGCCAATATTTTTCATACATTCATGAAATGGAATGCAGCAATCACATTTACATGATCCCATTCAATCACATTGCCATATCATCGGATCTTAGTCTAGCATTCAACATTAAGTTGAGAATCACATTTTCACTTACATGCAAATGCTCATTCAAACACATTTATCATCAAATTATGTCCATTTAGTTCATCTCATTCACATACAAGTAACACTTCAATATCCCAATCAATTTGTCATATCATTGGACCTTCTGTCTAGAAACCAATACAATCAATCACATTCATATAATCATTCAATAGTCAATCAATACAAAATTCAAAACAGAACAAACAACGAATGAGACCATTTAGGTCTACTCACAATACGCTCCAGATTAGCATTTGCTTCCAAATTCTAGAAACGCCTGAATGCAGATACTTAACGTGCATAACCCATTTATGCAAGACACACATTGTACACTCATTAATAATTGCATACTTATAAGCATTTATTTATGCACAACTGTGTGTATGGACCATGTACAATGCATGCTTAATGACAATCTCGTGTACTTTAACAAACTTCATATCTTATGCTCATTCTCATTTGATAACTTAATCACTTGTCAATTCTTTAAATCACAACCAAATCAAAAATCTATCATTTTTCATGATCATCCAAAAAACCAAAACACTTATGCATTTCATCACATTTTCTGCACTTCTTCACTTTCAATTTTTCTGTATTTCTAACTTTTGTATTTTCTTCATTTAATCCTCTAACTATCACTTTAATCATTCTCTCACATCATTACACATTTTCATTGATCTTTCAACTCCAAAAACTGGTTAAACACTATCCCATAACATTTCAGTCATCAAATCTAAAGAAAATCACCATGCACAACACACTCAATCTCCTCACTCATTTTCCAGAAAGTAAGAATATCAATGTTCTTAAGCATTTAGTAGTGAACTAATGATGCACGCTTCATTTCATACTGTACATTAACTTGAAAGTTGACAGGGAGGTTCGATTTGTTTCTTGGGATAGAAGAAAGAAATATCAAACTGGAAGTAATGGCAAATAGAAAAAAAGCAAGATTTTACTTTGATGAAAATTTGATCAAAAACTCTATGTTAGAGGAAAAATTAGGGAAAGAAGCTTTAAAAAGAATAAAGACAAGGACAGCAACTTATCTTTCAAGGTAATAAAAATCTTAACTTTAGCTAGAATACCTGTCCAATTCTCATCCAATTATCTACTTCCCTTCATTAAGAATTATTTAAGTATAATCTATCTTAATAAAACCACTGAAATCACAAGTCATAACCCCTTATTTGCTTTCAGATTTTTCCCATAAAACATCATCGGGTCAACTTTGCATGTTCTTTTTGACCCTGATACTGAAGTCATTTAGCAACACTTTCTTCTAGAACATGTGCCCCTATTTCTTATGTCTCTAGTTTACTTCAAATTAAAAATCATCTCATTTGGAATCCTATAGATCCGAATATATTCAAAACACTAAAGTATGTTCAGTACGATTATCCTATTTCACTGTTCCAATAAATTCCACACTTTCATTTGATCAACCTTTTTCAATTCGATTCAGAATGCTATCAATTTTTTTGGAGAGATAGAAAAATGTGTTAGCAATATATTGGTCTAAGAATCACTCCAATTGGAGATCGGATGATAAGGTCATGGATAAAAGAATCAAACAAGGTTTTGTCTTCAATCTTATGGAACCTTTTTCTTTTCAGGCAACTAGCATAACTTTCGCTATAGGTATCGGATCAAGGTCATTCCTAGATTGTTTGAAAAAGTAATTATAGGTGGATAACTTTCATGAAGACCAAGAAGGCAAATTCTACCGTCTAGAGAGTCAAATTTGGACCAGACGATACAAAATGAATAGTGCACCAGACGATACAAATGAACAGTACACCAGACAATACAAATGAACAGTAAATCGGACGATACAAATGAACAGTGCACCAGATGATACAAATGAATAGTTCACAAGACAATCCGTCCTCACTAAACAAAGCGTCTTCAGAAGATGATATGTCATCAAACGATACAAACCATACTCCAGAGTATCTCCCCTTATAAGGATCATAACTTTCGACTCCACGATCCAAAAATTCCATACCATATATTCTCAGTAAATTTCTCTAACGTATTTTCCTTCATTAAATCCAACACTTAAATTTTTATTTCTAGTCTTTCTACTCCATTTCATTCAACTCATTCACTACAACCACAATTCTCAATCTATCCCATTACTATTCAATATACCCGGAATGTTAATGAGTGCGTGTACAATTATTTTCATGTGTTCAAGAATTCAAATCTATATGCATGTATGCTGACATTATGCATACACATGAAAAGCATTTTTCTATCCTCTCATTACTATTTCTTAATTACTGGAATCTAAATTCTAACCCTTAATATGAGGACAGGATGTTACCTGTTGGGTATATTATTGGACTAGAAAAAATGTCACTTGGTAAGTAAATTGATGAATGGAAATAGAAATGTGAGCTAAATAATATTGAAGAATTTTCTATAGGTGACTTTAGAATTGGTGATAAGATGATATTCAAATTTTAAAGATAATTGGAGTAAAACTTGGAGTTATGGGACTAGTTCATTAAGAACGCAGTTAAAGCTTTAGAAGTTAGATAAGTGACAAGTATCACTTATCTAGTTTAAGTTTTACAATACAATTACACTTAAAAGACCAAGTACTATTGTTCTTAACTTAGTTTTCTTCTTTGTGACTTTCTTCACCTTCTAGAAGCTTCATTTCTTTCAGATATTTCTCACCCTCACAATGCAACCCTTGCTCAGCTTGCTACCTCTTTTTGTTATCTTCTTCACTATATACCTAACCCTACAACTCTCGACTGATGATAATCGGGTGTTTTTGGAAAGCTAGGGCTCAGGTTTTTTTTTTAAAGAGTTGGAGTGTTAAACAAGTAAGCATTTTTATGGTTCTTTATTGTTGCATAAGATGAAACACGCATCATGATAGTTAACAGTTGATGTTATAAAATGAAAATGTACATATGCTAAAACATGAGTGAGAAACCAAGGTATACCGCATATGTTGATTTTACAAATTTAATGATCAAAATGTAATAGGATAGTGTTAAAATGATCTTTGAGAGTGAAAGATCGATGAAAATAAGAATAAAAAGAGTGCAGAAATTTTTGGAGATATGAAAGATGTTTGCTCTATTTTTGTTACTGTTCATATATGTGTATGTTGATCTTTACTGTTGTTCACACCAATTTCTGAGTGATAATAGGAATGCACAAAAATAAGTTTATAAATAAGAAATTGGTGTAAGGTGACGTCTGGATATGAGAAAGAATGATTAAATGGATTGTTAGAGAAGAAAATGAAAATGCAAAAAAATGAAAGAAGAAATGTAGAAAACGTGAAGAACAGTCATGAATGAATTTTTCTGTTCTTAATGTTTTTTATTTAATGTGGATTTTTGGAGTTGTTTTTGAATGATTTTAGTAGAATGAGAGTCGAAAATGTAGTGAAAATAATGGAAAATGTACAAGAGATGAAAAGTGCAGCAGTGAAGAAAATGAAGAAACGCAAAAAAGTAAAAATGTGTGAAAATGAGATGTTTTTGATATTAGTGTTAAATCTTGGATTTTTGAACTGTTCTGTGTTGATGAGTTGAAATAAAGTTAGAAGAGTTGGTTCAGGTGTTATTTGTGTTAATTGAAGAAGACTGAAATGAGAATAAAAATCTAGAAAACTATAGAGGGAGAGAAGAAGAAGAAGTTGTTTGGTGAAGAAGAGAAGAAAGAATAAAGATTGTGAAGCACGATCACGACTTCACTAATGAAGGTTACGAGTTATGATCATGCTTCAGCACAATCGTCACTTCACCGATGAAGTTACAAGTCACGATCGTGCAAGCGCACGATCGTGTCTACAAATTTTTTGAAAAATGATTGTTTTTGAACATCTGTCATTCCATTCGCTATAACTTCTTCACCCGATATCAAAATGACATGGGACTTAAACCATTATTTTAAACACATTGATCTACATCTCTACCAAAAATTATAGATATCTAAAATAATTTGGGAGATATTGAGTGATAAATGTGGGACGAAAATGATGAAAAGTTCTAGAAAGTGACCACTAGAGTATTTTCATTAAACTTGCTTCGATATTTTGAAGATATCTTGTTATGTAGTTATCCGAGTGGAATGATTGTTGATTTGTAGTAAACTAGAGACATAGAACTACAAATTTTCTGAAGAGATCAAATTTTATCATGTCTCTGGAATTCCAATTTTTGAATCAAAGTTTATTACAAAATGTTGTCTTAGCTTAAGTTTGAAATGTTTGGGGAATAAATTTCAAAATACTGAACCAAATTGAATGATTTTGGTGTCATTAGGAACTTAAGACAATGGAGAACAAGTTCCTAGAGAAAGTGTTGCCAAATTACTTCTTTTTTAGGGTCAGAAAGAACATGAAAAGTTGACCCGAAATGTTAATTATGGAAAAATCTGAATTTGACTAAAGGAGAAAGAAATTATGATTATAATGGTTTTATTGAGACATAAACCCTAAGCATAAATGATACTTATGTGAGTTTGGATAAATGAATGTCTACATGATGAGGATGATAGAGTGATACCCGGGATTGTCATGAACATACATTGTGCATTGTGCATTGTGCATTATTGAATACTTATAGTTGTGCTAAGTTATTAATATGTGTGTGTAATGTGTATATTGCATAATTTGGATGTGCAGGATAAACTTCTGCATTTAGATGTTCCCAGATCATAGAAGCAATTGCTAATCTGGAGCATACTGTGAGTCGACTTAGATGGTCTTACTTTGAGTGGTTGTTTTGTTAAATTCTGCATTTGAATTATGCAATATAAATTATGTACTGAATGATCGTGCAATGTGAATGTGAGATTGATTGTTTGATTTTAGACATTGAAGGTCCGAAGTTCTTAATGTATGAATGTGAGATTTGAAGTGCTCCTTGTATCATTTATTAATTCATTGTCAAACATGGTTAATCTAGTGATTTCCATAAATTTATAAACAATATGCAATAGTAATTGGATACAAAGAACTTTATATATTTTTTTAAATGTTAAAGGCCAAGAGTAGTACATCTCTAACAATATCAAATGTCCCATCTAAATTTCAGTAAAGGACATTAGGGTGTCAAAATTTATGAGCAAGGCCATAACAATTTAGGCATAAAATGTACTTACATAATGCCTTCAATATTAAATGTCTACAAAAACCTAATTGGTTGATCATTAAATTGTGAAGGCCACAAATTCTAGCTTTATAAGGCTTCGTTCTTCATTTGTATATAGTAATGCATTCTTTTTATCATCATTAATGATGATAACTTTAACCTTCTGTTTTAATTTCTAGTTTCCTTAGTTAGGACACTTCTTTTTTCTTTCTTGATGGACATATTATTGATGGTTAAGCCAATACTAAAGACTTAAAATCATATAGTGATACTAAAATATACCATCATATATAAAATATTAGCAATTAGAGAGAAATCATTATTGTATCAAAGTAATAAACTGATAACATTATTTTTTTTCAAGGTCACTTATTTATGTGTCTGAGTAGCAGCAACTAAAATTTCAATTCTCCTAACATATTTTTGAACAAATAATTATGTACGTTTATATATATTCACATATTTCTATTATTCGTGTGTTAAAAATTAAAATAAGAAATACCACATCATGTTATTATACCTAATATACTATAATATACCCATGCAAGATAATTGATCATCATATAAAAAATACGATAATATTTACAATCTAATATATCCATCATTGAGCTTATAGATTATTACTTTGTCAATGACTTCCACTGGAACTTTTTCCATATATAGTTTGTCATCATGTAAAAGCTTCATCACTAAAATTACGAAAAAGATGATATTTAAGGAAAGAAATTAAAGCCCAGTATCAACATCATTTAAAGAGGATTTAAAAGAATAGGATATAAGATTATTTGATTCACTTACAAAATTAGCTATTGTCATATGATCATGTCATTTTATAGGGATTAAGAAAGTTGATGGGCCATATAGGAGACATAAAGTTATGATACCCTAATTTGTTAGGATGATTAAAAGGCAGTAATTATAATCTCCTTTATCTTTTTCCTATCTAGCACTTAACATCCATAAATGATATTATTTAATCTATTCAATTAAGGTAGGAAAGCAACTTGTCCAATAATTAAAATGATTTGATTTAGATAAGATGCTCTGTACACTAACCACCAATACAATGCATAATACAATTATTATCATATAGAGGAATCAAAGAGTGATCTTTAAAATTAAGTTAAAAGATCATTTGTTAAAGGATAAATATAAAGGAATATAGCAATACTCATTAACTAATTTTATTAAAGGATAAACATTTCATACAATGGTTATGTAATTTTAACTGAAAAGTCAAGAATGGTTAACATGTTCCACAAGTAAAAACTTATGCTATTCAGAGCATGCAATAACTTAATTGAACCTTTCGTTTTAAAATACAATCCATAAGTATGTTTACTTTTATAACATAATTATTCATATTTGCAAAATTTCACAAATTCAACTAAATGCATTAACCAAAATTTTCCACAATTCATATCAATTTAGCACAATTCATATAAATTTAGACCTAAGAAGAAGAATAAAATAATACTAACTTTATCAAAATTTCTTAAATTTTTTGTCATCTTCGGATTTTCTCAATTTCAAAACTTGAAATAGTAGTAGTTCATTTTAAATGTAAGATAATAGTCATCTTTTCAAATAATTTTAATGGACATACAAATTATACTGATTTGTGCAACATTCTATCTCAAATTTGAATAAAGAGAAAATTATGTAGCTATAAGGTTAGCAAATTTCATTACAAAGTATAAGATAGTTTACTTAAACCTTAATTTAGGATTAGTTATGAATTTATAATCACATAACAACTCAATTGAATTTATAAATTCAAAAAAAAATAGATAATAGTTTTAGCTTCATAAAAGAACTATTGAAACTTAGAACCTATTTCCCAAATTCCATAAAATGCAATGACTATATACTTTTAAAATAAACTTGAGTCAATAATAATGAATGAAATTGAAGGTATAAAATGTTAAATATACTTCTAATTGCATTGTTTAATCATCAATTTCATATAATTATAAAAAATTTCAACAATTTTTAAAGTCCATAATTTTCATCCATAAGAAATGCAAATTTAAACTAAATATCATATATAGTAAACTTAAATGACAATTCTTCTGAAGTTAGGTAAATTCTAACATGAAATTTATGAAATTGAACCTCTAATTTTATAAAGCAATAAATACTTACGTTTGTTTTTATAACTACTACCATTGATAATTTGAAACATCCTTAAATTGCATGTAATGCATAAAGTTTAAACTAGTATTGTATGCATAAATTGATTAGATAGAATGAAATTAAAGGTACTGAAACTTAAATATACTTCTGCATCTCTTCTTTATATAATAACACAACCATTAACGTAGCTCTATTCAACGTAACATACAAATTTCAACTTGATTTAGAGATAGATATGAGTAACAAACATTATCATATAATACTATAATCTTAATATAGAGATGAACATGAGTTTAAGCATACCTATGTTTCAATTTGCATACTACGACCTAAATTCTTTATAAGAGAACTCGAGAATCACAAGCATGTTCCAAGTCATAAACGATTATCTAGCCTATATGCTCCAAGTTTAATCATGAGACCCTCTCTTGTTAGATGTTATGCAATACTCCCTATCTTCTCTAAAGAAAAACATAGGAGTTAACACAACTATATTTCATAGCATAGAGATTTTCTTATATGGAATATAAAGTTATACAACTATAAATACAATTGCATTTACAAGTGTATACTGCTCCCTGTCACATACATTTGAAAACAATTCAAGGTTACGTGAAACCATAAATATAATTTATTAAAACCTTAAATTAATAAGGTATATGTAAGTGGATGGAATATACACTATATATATTTATTTATATTTGAGGGATCATTCTATAGATCTTCTATTCACAACTATAAGAATAAGTAGAGGAATAAAACTATAGTTATCATACATTATATTTTATTCAAACTTTGGGTTCTTCCTTTTATAACTCCTTAACCATAATATAAAATTCACTATTCTACTTTTGATAGTTAAATTTATCATACACTTTTAGAATTGTCTGTAAACATTGGCTAGTCAATATAACTGGTAGAAGTTGAGCTTATAACATGTTCAAATTTTGGAAATAAAAGTTTATATTGAAAACAAATTCTCAAATACATTATTACTTTACATTGTCAATTACAAACACTCATGATAAGATACATATAACCATTACCAAATCTTTTAACATATTTTACTTGCCAACTAAACGGAATACAAGAGACATTCATATTCCAAATCATATGTCTAATGTCATTTTCACATATATCTGAATTCCCATCATCAACTATCATTGCTCCCAACTAACATCATTCAAATAACCAAATATATATAATTAATCGATGGGTAATATTATTAAAAAAAACATTTAGTAGATGAAGTTACTATTTTCAATATATATGTTTCATAATTAACCTCCTTTTTTCTTCTTTTGGAACTCCTCCACTCTAAATTTCAATATTTTTGTTCTTAGCTCAATACATGACCTAGAGGTAGCTAGATCTTTTAAGTTGACATCTTTTGGAAGGGATTCAATATATACAAATTGATCATCAACATCTTTTGAATCAATTATATTGACACTAGTTAATTGTTTACTTTAAATTTCAGTATTTTTGTTCTTAGCTTAACACCTGACCTGGAGGTAGCTAGAACCTTTAAGTTGACATCTTTTGGAAGGGATTCAGTATATACAAAATGATCATCAACATCTTTTGAATCAATTATATTAACACTTGTTAATTTTTTATTTGCTTCTTCTACTATATTATACAAGTAATCAAATTTTGATTTTCTATCTACCATATGATCAAGGGCCTTAAAGAAAATCAATTCCAATCTATTTATCCTCCTAACACTAATATCATCTTCCTCCTGAATGTTACTAACCTTTAGTTTCTTATACAACCTAACAACATCCTTTTTCCACCTTTAAACAAAAAGATAGTTTAGAAAAAATTTTATCTTAACCCTGCTGAAGGAGTTTAAATATGTGTTATTAGATAATCTATGTAAATTCAAATACATACAGTTGTAATTTGCTAATGGGGTGAGTCACATAATGCAACTATTTATAGGTCGACAACTAAGCACCCTTAACCCATCACCTCTACCTTGTATAATTTGTTATTCACTTTAATATAAATTTGGTCACCTTACAATGCATCACACTTATTAGTTCATCTTATATAATACAAACAAGGTATTATAATACATATTTTGAAATTCCTTCTCAAATATCAAATTGTGCAACCAAAATGCATTATTCTATGAATACAAGTAATAAAACTCCATCTCATGCTTAATCTTCTCCCTGATTTCTTCCTTATATTGATCAACAAATTATCTCAATGTGTTCTACAAATACATATATCCATCAAAATAAGCATTCATCTCCTCACTTGTGTCATTAACATTCTCACCCAAAAACATTTCCCAGCATACAATGGAGCCTACCTCATATGGTCATCAAATAAATACTTGACCAATGATCTATTTCTTAACTAAAACTCCATAATCACTTTATTCCATTTTATCACGAATTCTTCGATGTTAGTGGCATCATAACAACATCGATAAATGTATCTTTCAACTTTTTATGCCAAATTTCTCAAGTATTTTCTTAATTATACGCTAAAAAACATATGCCTTACAATTGGGAGTACCAACTCAATAGTGTTGCCTATACTATTACATACATATATAATTATGGCATCAAGTGATTTGTCATTCGTAAACCTTAACCATGTATAGAACAACTAATAAAAAATTTTGATTGTCTTATTGCCTAATAATGCACAACTAAGGAATATAAACAACCTATTATGATTTTCACTAACTAGTGGAACAAACAATATTTAATATGTATTCACAAGATAAGTAGTACTAAATATGAGAATCTCAATAAATTCAATATAAATTGTTCACTCCTCAAATCTTCCTAGAAAACATTCATGACTTTCCTTCTTTATAAAAATCAATTTCATGGAGAAACTTATTATATTTTCCTTTCATTATAATGAGAATCTTATTCACTTCTTTATGCCTCCTTCTAACTTCACTTGTCTCAACATGTTGTATGATTAAGAAACTACTTTCATAAACATTTCATATTTTCACCCCCACTTGCAACTATAATAGCAGACTATATGTTTATGCACATCCTAATTTTGTAACAATTGTTCATTTTTAATTTAAATCTTACTTGGCTATCTAAGTTTTGACGTTACCCTAAAAGCTCATGTACTTGGAATTAAATCATGGTTGTGCACATCTTGAAACTTTAACATAGTCAAAATACCTTCATCCAATTGATATTAAACTCAAAGATTACACTCAATTTTTTAACTTGATCTTCCTTTTATTTTATTCAAATCTTATGATTTATAAAATTGACCTTACTAACAAATAAAAGTTTTGCTTTTAAAAACTCCATTCTCGTCTTTCCTTCCTCCCCTTATAACAATTGCAAACATGTGACCCTTTATATACTTTTGGTACAAACCAAATATCAATTAGAAATTTTCGAACTTCATTCCTATTTTAAGTACCACCTCTATCTCAATATTTTTCCCCACTATTGGATGTTGTTACTTCCAAAGAACTCTTTTCATCCTCTATCTCATTACTTACTATAGCATTGCATAAAGTATATGACTAGATTATACAACATATACCACCGTATTATAAATAAAAACCCTAACATATATTAAAAAGTACTTCACACCAATTGAATAGGTTTTATATTGGGATATTAGTTGTTGTAAATACATCTATTATTGTTCTCCTTTTCAAAATATTCCCCCTCTTCATTAATTTAACTTTCATACTAAACAAATAGTATCCAAAATCATATTAATTACCAACAAATTGTCACAAAATCCTCTAAAAGTCTATATCACATATTTCACAACAATACTATGACATAACTTTCACATGTATATATATATATATATAGATATATAGATATATATTTAAAGCAACTCTTAGACATTTAAATACCAAAATAATTTCAACTTGTGAAGACAACTAGATATGGGACTAATAGTTATAATATTTGATTATGATATTAAAACTTCAAACCTCACTTTATTCTAAGCAAAATGCTTTAAGCAAGAAAACAAAAATACCAATGGCAAATATAAATGATTTCTTGCCATGGTACTTGTGCACTTGCTTGGTTAATATTATAAATAAAATAACATATCAATTATGAAAATGTAAAGTGACACAAAAATGCTTGTAAAGTTATATTGTAGATAAAATTTGGGGATTCATAATGGCAAGCTTTAAGAACAAACTAAAATAAGTGATATGAATAAACAAGCTTCCCCTATAATAGATTGACATATCTTTTATATTCTTTAACATACTTGTCCTTAATCATGTTGTTGGAGTTATGTAAATATAGTGCCTTGGAAACCAAGTGTATTTACATGTAACTTTATCTTCTTCAGTTACAGTTTTGTAATGAAAATATTTATTATTAATAAAACAAAA
>JANSVA010000217.1:11207395-11223009 GCA_025504915.1 Erythroxylum reticulatum
TTTGCATAACTCCGACAAAAACACCATTTCATGGAAGAAGTTATTTCTAAACGAGAAATAGAGTTGCAATATTGTATATTTGCATAACTCCGACAAAAACACCATTTCATGGAAGAAGTTATTTCTAAACGAGAAATAGAGTTGCAATATTGTATCAATGATGCGCATCCAACTAAAATCTTCACAAAAGTCTTACTAGAAAATAAATTCAAATTTACAAATTGAAGATTAGAGTTAAATCCTACATTTAAATTAAGGGGAGGGAGAAATGTTAGAAATAACTTAAAGATCATTTAGCTTGACTTTAGGGTATCTATATTGTTACAGTCATTTATCGTAGTAATTGAAAGTCTTTAAGAAAAGAAGATAACGTGTCAACGTTTTGAGGTTTTTATATGTTAGAAAGTGTTGATAGTGGTTGGATGTGTATATGGTACAAGTGCATATCAAGTATTTGTTTTAAGTCCTTTGTTTTGATGTTATTCTATCTTGAATAAAAGTGTTCTTCAATCGTCAATTTCTACCAGATTTCTTATTTAGATAAGCTTTTTCTGATCATATAGCCTATCATTTTCAATGCAAATTTTGTTTGTTAAACAGTGATTTTGTGATATGCATTATTGTCTCTCTCACTTTTCTTAGGTATGTTAGGTGCACCTGAATTATCCTTCCTATATAACCTAATTTTTATGTTTTTTCATAAACATTTTTTAAAAAAATTTAGTGTGGTTATATTGTAAACAACTTCTCTACTGTATAAGGGTAAAATTGCCTACTCCTCCCTCAACCTCGCATCTTAACGGAATTCCTACTGAGTTATTTTTGTAAGATTTTTTCATAAATATATACATGCTTGATATTATCTATTTACATATTATGAATATATGGAATATAAAATAAAGAAGTTTAAATGTATTAGAATGTTCATTATATATATATATATATATATATATAATGAAACAAATACATTTGTTTGATTATTTACTAGTTGAAAATTGTAAAGATGGTTTTATATAATTCTAAAATAAATGTATATGTAATATCTAAAGTATGTTTGGAGTCAAATTTACTTCTTAAATTATATATTAATTCTTTTATTTATATTATATGTTAATTGTTATAATAAAGGTTTAATATTTTAAATTTTTTAATTTTGACTCACTTTAACACGTGAAATAGTTTTAGTATCATTTTTATAAGTACATTTACTTTCTTATTAAATATGTATACATTTATATGCAAATCTATTAAAAAATATAAAGAAATAAATATAAAGAAAATTAATTCAAGGGATTTTGATTATTAAATTTTGAATTTATCCATAAATACAACAATTAATGATTGATAAATAATTTCATAAAGAACTATACCTCTTTGATTAAATATAATATTAAAAATATAATGCATTTATTAGTTATAAATTATCATTAAAATCAATAAATTATTTTATTATTTTTAAATTTATTGAATAAGTACTTTTTTTTCACCTCAAAAGCTATTTTTAAGGAAAATAAATATTTGACTGTAAAATACAAAAACATCTTTCTAATAGAAATGGCTTTTTTAGAAGTCAAAATACAACTTTTTAAGAAGATCAAATTTAGAAATTCTCAACAAAATGCTTTTTTAGGTAGACTTTTCAAATCAATTAATAAGCTTATTGTTTAGTCATTTTTACCATCATGTTTTACACATAATTCTCACAATACTCACAAGCTGATCTTCCCTTTTATTACGTATTTAACTATTTATTCAACTTGAATATTTATTTTGAGATCTATATAATATTATTTAGCTTTTTATATATTTTAATATTTATTTTTAATATTATTTTTATTTCCTACAAGAAAATAAGACATCTCTTTAAATAATTTCTTACAAGATGGTTATTTAAAATTTCTATAAGATAGTTTAACATTATATAATAATTAATATATTGTGCTTTGCATATTGTTTAATATATTTTAAATATTATTAAATGTATAAAGAATTTTTATTACAAAATAAAATATAGTTAAGGTTAATAAAAGTGTTTTTATTTTTATGTTGCCAAACAGTCTATTGAATAAAGTTTTTTTAAAAAAACTCTTTTTTTAATTGACAGTTAAATAATTAATTAGCTTATTAAAAAAGCTTTTCTAACAAAAATTTTACTGGTAAAAACTCTATTAATATAAGTCAATCCAAACGGGCGCTAAAACTACTTGGTTATCTGAAGACAGGGCTCCAAAAAAATTAACTATGCTAAGATAAGCATTTATTCAACGTAAGCTACGTTCGAAACAATTGTCGCTTGGTTGTTTAGTTTAGTACATTGTTCTTACGTTATGAATTTCAGCTGTCATATAGAAAGTGAGAAAATAAAAACCATAATTTTATCGTTAGAAGTCCTGTACATATATAGCTATAAGTAGAAAAGCAGTCATCTATATACATTTAATGATGAGGTTATACTCCGATGTGATCAGGATTCAGGATACCGATACAATAGGAAACTTGTTTCCATTCAAGATAACTAGATAGATTTTTACCCAAAAAATTAGATATGCAAATCGTTGATCTATAATATGATATGACAGTGATAAAATTATTAGTTGTCAAACTTATCCTATTGTTAATATTTGAGAGAAAAACTCGGATAGATTTTCTGTTTTTCGCTGTATGCATTGGATCTTTATATATGTGATGAGAACAAATAGCTGGAACTGTAGAACTCTTTGTTTCGTGTAGTTTTGTCACACCTCAGGATATATGTTTAATGTGACGACATGCGTTTGATCGACATAAGAGGTCTCATGCACTATTGCTTTTCATCGGGAATTGTTCGTTAATTTCTGTTTCAATTTTGGGGGGTGACTGCTGCGGCTGACCTCTGTTACCAGCACATTACTGGTGATTTTAACTTTTGGGACTCAAAGCTTGGTTCAACTTGGAGAGGGGTAAGAAAATAACACGGATTTCGAAGCAATGGCAGGTGGAGGTTTCGTAGATGCATCCGACCCCAAAAGGGCTCATCTTTATGAGTATAACATTACTGCTTACTTCATCTTTTCTTGTATTGTTGGATCCATGGGAGGTTCGCTTTTTGGGTATGATCTTGGAGTTTCAGGTCAGTTTCTTAAGTTCATAAAGTTTTGTAATTAGTTACTACAGATTTTGCATTATAATTGTGGCATCTGATTGAAAATAAGAACAAGAAATTATGAACGGGAAGTGTACATGTTGTATGACCTTCACATGAACAAATGATACTACCAGGCAACGACTTTCAGTCAACTTTTCAGACTGAAAGTCGTAATTAATTTGGTTCCTATTGATTTGGTTTTAACCAAGTTTCTTTTAAAAAAAGATCAGGTCCTCAAATCTTTCTATTAACCGAACCGACTTGGCATGTATGACATGGCCTGTTCTTGTTTCAGGTGGAGTGACTTCCATGGACGATTTCTTGAAGGAATTTTTCCCACATATTTATAATAGGAAGAATGCCCATCTAAAGGAGACAGATTACTGTAAATATGATGATCAGATCCTCACATTGTTCACGTCCTCGCTTTATTTTGCGGCTCTTGTTTCTACATTTGTGGCCTCCTATGTTACCAGAAATCGTGGGAGAAGAGCTAGCATCCTGGTTGGCGCAACTAGCTTTTTTGCAGGAGGTGTCGTCAACGCTTTCGCAAAGAATATTGCAATGCTAATTATTGGACGATGCTTGCTTGGTGCTGGCATTGGATTTGGTAACCAAGTAAGTCCATTATACAGTTGTTTGACGTTTTGGTGACTGGTTTCGTAATTGTTGATATTGCAATGATACATTGATTGCAGTCAGTTCCGGTGTACCTCTCCGAAATGTCCCCGGCTAAAGTCCGAGGAGCAATAAACCAACTGTTTCAACTGACAACTTGCTTGGGAATTCTGGTAGCAAACTTTGTAAATTATGCAACAGAAAAGATCCATCCATGGGGATGGAGATTATCTTTGGGGTTGGCCACATTGCCTGCGTTAGTAATGTTTATTGGAGGCGTCTTCCTTCCAGAGACTCCAAACAGTCTTGTAGAAAGAGGTTACATAGACGAAGGAAGAAAAATTCTGGAGAAAGTTAGAGGGACCAAAAATGTTGATGCTGAGCTTAGTGATCTCATTGAAGCAAGCAACGCAGCTAAGGCTGTTAAGCACCCATTTGCCAATCTTCTGAGGAGGAAGTATAGGCCCCAATTGATTATTGGAGGATTGGGAATCCCTGCATTTCAACAGCTTACTGGAAACAATTCCATACTCTTCTATGCGCCAGTCATTTTCCAGAGCTTAGGATTCAGCAACAACGTTTCCTTAATTTCATCCACCATTACCAACGGCGCGCTCGTTGTGGGGGCGCTCATGTCAATGTCTTTTGTTGACAAATTTGGCAGGCGAGCTTTCTTCCTGGAAGCTGGGGCTGAAATGATCTTTGTCATGGTAACTGCGCCAAGTCTTTTTTTTTGCATGAACACTCTGGATCCGACTAACGTTATGTTTTCCTAATATAGATGGTTATTCCAATTTGCAGATAGCCGTGGCAGTAACATTGGCTTTGAAGTTTGGAAAAGGGGTGCCACTTTCAAAGGAACTTGGCTTGTTCCTTGTCATCATCGTTTGTATCTTCGTCTTAGCTTATGGCAGATCATGGGGACCTCTGGGGTGGCTGGTTCCAAGTGAGGTCTTTCCTCTGGAGACTCGGTCGGCTGGCCTCAGTTTGGTGGTCTGTGTCAACATGATCTTCACAGCTTTGATAGCACAATGTTTCCTTGCAGCACTATGTCACCTGAGATGGGGAATTTTCTTGCTGTTTGCGGGTTTGATTATTATCATGAGTGCTTTCGTCTATTTCCTCCTCCCAGAAACAAAGCAAGTTCCAATCGAGGAGATACATGAACTCTTTGAAAACCATTGGTTCTGGAAGAACATAGTCAAGGATGATAAGAATCCAGAACCAGAATCGCAACAGGGTAATTAGAATTTTTTTTATTTTTTCTGGGAGAGAGCCAGAGTAGGAGTTTACATTAGTGTTCTGTTTCTTGTTCAAGACGTCATTCCACAAGGTTTATTTCAATAAATGTCCCCCATGTCTGTTTCCAATCAAGAACACTCGAATCACACACGGACAACTACGTTTTCCGAATTCTAGCAATACTCGTGTACCAAAACCCGATATCAATATAAGTCGAACATCTAGCTAAGACGCATTACCAAAAAGACATCGTAACTAAATCATGAGCATATATGAAAGCTAATGAACTAATATGAAATCACCACCATTGCATCTCACCATATTAACAGCGTTTTATTGTAAAGAAATGGTATGTACACGAGTCTGCAAATATTTAGGTCAGTAGTTTAGCAAGTTCGTCTACATTTAGGCTTCCTTGTGGTACTGCATCTACTAAATGTTCACCCACGTCAACCTTCCTAATTTTATCCAATTTCCTGGAAACATTAAGCTTCCTATTGACATTCAATTTCTTGGAAATAGTCTCAATTTCTTCAACCTTCAAACCTCCACCTTCTTGCTGCTCGCACTTTTGAATAATTATCTTCTTAGGCTGATGCCTAAACACAGGCCCGGGGGCAGCAGACCTACCAAAGGCGACTGCTCTTTCATAAACGATGTCAGCGTCCAAATTTTCATCAACTAACAATAGAGCATTTCCATTTTCGATGGCCTGTTTCAATAGCAGTAGCAATCTCTCTACTTGGGGCAAATTTTCATTTTCTGGTTCATCAACATTGTGCGAGACTCCAGAAATATCATGGAGATTTTCTTTGCTCCCAAAACTCTCTAGGGCAGTGTTCAATTCCACTAAGGCAGCAGATTGTGCCAAAGATTTATCTTCCAATGTTGGTTCATCATAAGCATTCATAGCTTCCGACGCATTAACAGCAGAGCTGCCAGCATCTTCCAATGTATTTTTTATTTCATTGATCGCCCCTGTGGATGAGTGAGCTTCTGAAGCTGTACAAATCTCATCTCTTTTGACGGCAGGCATTAACTCTTCATGTTCTTCAGAGCCAAATGGTGCAATATTATTAGTGAATGTCAGGGGATTTGCATTCTCAACTGCAACTATTTCATTTTCTTTGATTTCTTGACGATGTCCTACAGAAGCGGGATCATCAATGAAAGATCTAACTGTTTCATCAGATTCATTTACTGGTCTTGAAAAGGAGGACTTCCAATCCCTTCCCCTCCACATAAGTATGTGCTCACGTTCAAATGAAATGAGAACACACGGAACAAGTTCCTGCCGAGGAAAACAATATGAACTGAGAATGCTATCTTTAGTAGAATATTGAACAAATGCAACAAATTGTAACAAAAAAATCCAATAGACCTTGAGTTTTGCACCGATCTTCCGGTAATCACCTGGATTCATTCCCTGACAATTTATCCTGACTAATTCACATTCATCAAATGCCTCTTTTACATGTTTCACTAGATTACAGTATACTCCATTTTTCCCTGCAACACAAATGAATTAAACATCAATGATGAGATTATCAACGCAATAAATAGAATTTAAACTCTCTTCCTCTACATTAAATAGGAGAATAGATGGCTGAAAGTTACCTAATTTGCATATTGGTATCAGTTTACGCCCCTTCTTTCTCATTTGAGCTGCCTCTTCCAGGGATAGACCCTCTGGAGCACGTTGAATCAACCTAGGATAAACGGGTGTGATGGGTTTCCACAGCATAAGAGGAAAGCGGGGTCGATATTTATAGTTGTAATTTCTTCCTCGGAACAGGTACATAACTCCTCCTTTCCTGTAAATGACTTTCCCACCAGTTTTTTCCTGTCAAATGCAAGTACAAAACAGAAATTGATTACATTAAACATAAAGGGTGCGGTGTAGGTTGCATGTAATAATTACTCCAACAGCCGAATACAAGATTCTAGGAGTTAAATTATACAAATTACAAACTCAACGACACTTTGTATCGTCAAGCTTAGCATAACATATGAAAATGAAAAATGAATCACAACTCAGTATGATAGATAGAAACCCACCTCTAACTGCTGGCAGACATTATCCATATCAACAGTACATACACCTTTGCATTTAATTTTACACACTCTCCTCCTTTTCCAATGAGCATGAATATTATCCAACATGTTATGAGTGAAACCATCTCTACCTGCAGAGTGAATCAAGACACAAAATTTTAGTGAGTTTCATCACCACAAAACAAGGCACCACAGCAGAATTATAGTTAGATGCAAAAGATTGCCCGAAGATGAAAACTAAACAAGCTCAACATTCCAGGCTCCCCCAACCAGAGACAGCCAGGACTCCAGGAATCCGACGCGCAAATTACAACCTCTACCATATATATACATAACGACATCAACCACACAATAGAAGAAAAGCCAGCAGCAATCTATGGATTCACTTCCAACATTAACTGATTAATGGAATTCCTCAACCAACAGAAAATGCCAGTTCCACTTAACTTCACAAATCAGGCGCATTTCCCAATTAAAGGAACTAGGAATTAAACACCCAACAAAAGCAGTAACAAAATGAAGGCTAAAGCATAAATACCCATATTCAATTGCCGGTTGGACTTCAAGCACCCATCAACCAACTCCTTAACCTCCTCCACCGTCAAAGGTTCACCCAATATCTCCTCCCTCGTCTTCGCGTACCTCGGACCAGACCCGGGCAAATAAGGACCAGGAGACTGAACCGGTTTAATCCCCTTTTTATTCGGTGGCGGCAACTTAAAAGAATCAAATTCTTTCAACAACTTCTTGCTCGCCGGCAATGGAGCCCTACCCGTCCACGGCCGGGGCATTGTGGTGGGTCCGAAAGGCGCAAACGCTGGCCCTCTCAGCTTCAAAGGTCTCACCTTTGGCGCCTCTGTGTAACTGTACTTGAACTCAAACGGCGCGCCGTCGATGACATACGAGAGACCGTCTTCACTAATCTTGATATCAGCTTTTCTATCGATTTCTTTTTCCTTGATCTTCGGTTGCGGTAGTTTCGTAATTCTCGAGAATTTTCGAAACGCGGGATGGGTTTCAGGTTTGGAGTATTTGGATTTTTTGCCCGGAATTGAAGGCTTTGACGGAGACGATGGTGTTCCCGTGGATTTGAAGGTATCGGTGGCCGTCGTCGTTGTGGTGGGCTCGTACTTGTCGACGATGTTGTCTACTGCGTCGAATCGGCGGTGGCGTCGGATGTCATCTTCGATTTCTTGCTGGGCTCTCTGGCGCAGTTCGAATTTCTCTGCATTGGCATTGTGCCACCGGGAGAATCGGACCTCAGTGGTCGGACGTTGGGAGACGTAAGACTGCATCGGTTGGAGGTTGGGCAGTGGCGCAAAGACTGGGGATGGGATCGGAAACAATTTCAGCGCCATGGCTGAAATGAAAATCTGCGCACCCTATCCTCAAAAACCTGAAGGATTTTGTATACAGAAAGCGGGGTCGTTTCTTTGTAGTTTGACTTCGATAGCCGTTGGACTTGGACCAATTTTACACGTAAAATTAGTATATAATAAGTAAGAGTAAAAATTATAAAAATAAATAAAAATAATTTTTTGAAATAAAAAATACATCAGCTAATAATAAATGAAATGTAATAATTCAAGCTAAATATGAATATATCATAGAAATTAGAATAAGAATAAAAATAAAAATGTATTTTTGAAATAAATTATATATTATCTTCGTCAAAAGTTTCAAATTCTCAAATGTTATTTAACTAAATTATAAATTAGTAATGTATGAAACTATTATCTATTGTAAATTTATAATACATTATACTTTTAATGTTAAATATGATCTAAGATATTAACTGACCATCGATAAATATACTAATTTCCGTTGCGATAAATGCATTTTCTTTATAAATCACCTTTTCAAGTTCATTATAATCAAGATCAAAGTATGGTTCTTTTTTTATCCAAAAATTATTATGGATAATACCATCAATATCAACTGAATCATACATTCTATTTTTATTGCTGAATACATAATAAAGAAATTATAAAATCAATAACAAAAATAAGATTAATAAAAAAATAAAAAATCAAATAAAACACATGTTTTTTATTCTTATATTATAAGTCACGTAAACAAGATTACTAAGTGTTTGATGTTCTATAGGATTTTGTTTCTTTGTACAAACACGTTCAAAAATGTTCTAATTACATTCACAAACTAATGCATAAGCTATTTGAGTGCATAATTTAAAAGCAAATTTTTCAATGTTAGAGAACCTTAACCAAATAAGCTTCATTAGTCATCTGCATTTTAAATTAATAATTATGAGAACTATAATATTTATATCTATTATTGACAAGTAATGGATGAAATAAAAGTATAAAACTTACCAAGCTGATCGTTTTACATTTTAAGTTTTATCTTTGTAGATGATATAGCAAAACTCCCTAAATCTTTACGGCACAATCTAATTTTATTTGTCACCTTTGATTGCTCTTTAATAAAGAAATTACCTTTGCATTTAATCACATCGAAGAGATCACCCATAATGTCGTTTGTATATGCATTTTCCCTTTATAAGCAATAAGGATTGAGAAAATAAGTTGCTAAGTTGATCTTTTGATTAAGATGCTTATCCCCTCATTGATTAAGAATATTTGTATAAGACTTATACAATCTCTCGTTCATTTTTAAAGGATTCATAATTGTTTTGTGAGTTCTAGATATACTATCATATATATACCTCAAAGATGACTTCTCATTTGAGTCAACAATGCTCAACAACCTTATCAATAAAGTCAAAATCTTCACAATAATCAAGTAGACATCCCAAGTTTATTATCTAGAATAATAACATAAACTTTTTTTTACTTTCGTACTCTTTAATGACTTTTGAGTTGAAAAAATTTTACTTGATGTCATTAAATTTTGAAGTAATTGTTTATGTTCATATATACTTTTCAAAGTAATAAATATAGTTGTAAACTTAGTAGTAGCAGAATGCATAATTTTAACCCAATCTTCTTACTTTCTTAACCAAGGCAAAAATGTAATATAATTACACACGAAAATTATAATCTTAGATGCACGTGAAGTAAGACCCATAAATATGTTTATACTTTGATTGTGATAAGTACTCAATTGATACATAATTAGCTGCAATATCTGTAACAAAATGCCCAATATTATTTGGTTCAACCTATTAGACAATTTTATAAAATAATTTAGATAATGCATGTGTACCTTTTACTATATCAGAAACATTAACAAACTTGATAAAAGTTGTTCCAATATGACAATATACTGAGAAATTAATCAAGGTTCTTTGTCTTTATTCAGTCTACCCATCTGTCATAATAGTGCATCTAATTGATTCTCAACTAGAATTATATGTATCCACAATCAATTGATATTCTTTTTTAAAATCTTGAAACAAAGGCATATGAATCTCATAATAAAAAAATACCTTAAATCCTGGAGCTACCATTGTTATATCATCTATTACTTATTAAAAATAAGATGAATTTAAAGCATTTAAAGGAATACATAAATGATAAAATCATCTATCTCATACTCATTTCCATCACAAAGCAATATCCTTATCAACTAAAATAGTGTTTAGACTAAGTTGAGAAATAGGAATAGTTCTTGGAGAAAAATAAAAATATATGGTAAATAGTAGCTTCCCTTTTTTCGTTTATTTAATATTTGTTGTGCTTCATCATCTCCAAAAGGTATATTATAAGCCTCTTTCTTTTTTTCTTATTTCTTCAAATAATTTTCAATTCTCTTACATACATCAAATGATACTTTTTTTACAAAGAGCAATATTACATTTAATACAACAAGATATTCTTTTACCCTATAAATTCCTCTCTTTCTAAATATATTCTATTGCAAAGCATACAATTTATTACCATTAGATGTTGACAACAACAAAAATAATTTCATACTGGATCAGGCTTACTATGATTAGAGGATGTTAAGTTTATTAAATCTTTTTTTATGATTCCATATTCTCCATTACAATTTTAACCTGAAAATATAAGGAAAAATATTTGTTTGTTTTGCACAAAGATAATCACAATAATAACTAGAACAAAAATAAGTCCCAAAATAATGAACTAAAGAATGAAGATGAAATGATAACATAAAATTTTGAAAAAAAATATCCCTTAACTTTTCTTGTGATTCTTGCATCTTTTGTGTCTATTTGTTAATATAAGATTTAACTTCAATCAGTACAACTAAAAAAAGATATAATAATAAAGGAGAGTTGACTTATACTCTTGACGCAATGAATCAAAGTATATTTAGAAAAAAGAGAAAACAGGTTCAAAAAAAATTTAGACAATTTTTAGTTTTTTTTTAGAAATGGGTTAAAATTTGAAAACATATAAAAATCAATTCAAATAGGAGACAAAAAATGAAATATTTTCCAAGATTGAATAAATGTAAGAAGTCAATAAAAAAAATGAAATATGTTTAAAGAAGGACATTGAAAGTTTAAGTATGTTTAAACAAAGACATTGAACATACTTTTTTAAAATTTAACCGTCATTCCTTAACATACTCTTAAATTATCTTAAACAAAATTAGTTATTTATGTTAAATTACTAATTAATAACTTTTTTAGTGTCCTCCTCTAAACATGCTTTTTTTAAGTTTAAACATTAGTACTTAATATATTCTTAGATTATTTAAAAAAGATTACTTATTTACTAAATTACTAATTAATAAATTTTTAATGTCCCTTTTAAACATACTTTTTTAAAGTTTAAATATCACTCTCTAACATACTCTTAAAGTACCCTAAATAAAATTACTTATCTATATTAACGTACTAATTGATAACTTTTCAATGTCCTTTTAATTTCAAAAAAAATTCAATGTCCTTTAAATATACTTCTTTAAAATTTAAACATCACTCATCCTGCATAATATTGCATACTAAAAAAATTAGATGAGGATTGGATGGAACAACCTTTTTTTACATTAAAAAAATTCCATTGATAAAATAAAGAGTTACAAATAACCTAATCACTATAGGTTTACCATTAGTAATGATATAGAATTATAGATCAATAGGGGAATAACAATTAATATGACATATTGGTTTTGAATAATCTATATCACTCCACTGAACATATTTTGAATAACTAATGAACTAAAACATGGACTAAGCTTTTGGGTATCCATGGGAACACATGCATAACTTCTAGCCTTCTACACACTTTGGACGAGGCAAAGGAAAATTGGAAAATCTCTCCTCTCCAAACTTCAAAAAATCAAAGCTTCAAGCCTTCAGCCAAGTTCTCTCATGAAGAGGAAGGACATTTAGAGACATCCTTCGTTTTCCCAACATCGTCCTCAGGCTAGTAGATAAATTGAAGTGTGTGTTTGTTGTGTTTACTTAGTTGGGCTGATGCTTACACCTTAATACCGAGAGTTTGACGTGTTTTTCCTAAACCATACATATATGCCCTCCATTTGTCTACCATCTCTGAGAATAAGCTCTAACCTGGCGATTGTCACCGTGAAAAAAAGGATGCTTACAATTGGAAACCATCGTCCCTTATATTTCCCAATTGCTTCCTCGACTAGCTAAGTAAATTTCAATATGGTACTCACTTAATGCCTGTTCATCTGCTTCTGCGTGTGATCTTGGTTTCATGATTCTCCATTAACATTTGTTTAATGGATTGGTGGACGAATCTCACTAGTTCTCCACCCACCTCATGAAGCGGATCCAAAAGCGATCAATTAGAGGAATCAAACTTCAAGAAGAAGAGCGCTCGTTGTTGTGCTCTACTGATAACCCAGGTCTTGCCTAATAAGAAGAAAACATAGTTTACGTTCTTCGCCGTTTAGATGAAATCAGATTTATTATTTAATTGGTAAGTTTTTATAAAAAATAAAAACCTTTGGACCAAAAAACAAAATCTAATCTGGGCTTGATTCGGTCTAGTTCAATTTTAAAATTAATTGCATAACAAGTAAGAGGAAAAGTTACATCGTTAATTTTCTTTCTTTTTAATATGGATTTTATTTTTACTAATATTATAACAGTATTATTAAAGCTAAAAACAACAATAAGTGATCACTCCAAGTGTCGACAGAAAAAGGTTGAAAAGTAACGCTTCTCTGAACAATATCTTAACTTCTTCAGGTACTGAAAAACACAAACACTAGCAACACTTAAAAGTCAATACTTATGTGAGAAAAAAGAGACTTGTTCCTCTTAATTTATAGATGAAAGTGTAGTAGAATATAAAAATACAGATTCTAGATTGGCGTCTAAGTGTTAAAAGTAAACAATCACTTAGAGCAAGACACGAATTTAATTCTTCTATAAGATGTATGTAGCTTCTCACATTGCAAAAATTAATAGTGAGGTCATTGCGGTTGAATACCTAAACAATTACTAATCAGGCAAGCAAGATGGTGGGGGTTGATTCAGCAACTAAATGCCAAAACTAATTATGTCATTTGCAAGACAAAGTTACTATTTAGGCCAGATTATTGAAGAAAACTCGTGTCTAATATTCAGAGGAAAGTTTTCATTTGCCCACAAACATTTGTATTATTGGTGTATTAAATTTGGGTACAATAACCTTCCTTCCTTAGTAGCTCTTATTGAGAGATGTTTTTCATTATTCATTCTAACCTAGCCTTTTCTGCACTTACATAGTAACATTTGAATTGTTAATTTTCTCATGCTTGGCATATATCGTGTATGGGAATGGATGACTTATAAATGATTTTACAATTATTGTTAGGTTCTGAATATCCATTGCTATTGTTTGTATACCCTTCGCTTGCAATTTAGGTCTAGGGGACAAAAGTGATCAAGGATTGGTCATATACCATCATGTTGAAGTTATAGGTTCAGTTGTTATTAGACCAGATAAAAAGCTTGATCATGCTTAGATGGTTTACTTCTCACAGAAGAGACTCTATCGATCTTGATTCTCTGAAATGTTAGAGGCACTTTTGACTATGTCCGTTGGGTTGGAATATCGGGACGGGATTCAATCCTAACTACATTAAAATAATTACGAAACTTTTTCGTATTTTGATTTCCCAAAAATCCAATATCACTTTAATTCTATAAAATGATTAACACATTAATTATAATAAAGCATGAATCTTAATTTATACCTTATTCTAAAGCTTGAACATATTTTTGTTGTCTCCCTTAAATTATTTTTGAAATCGATCCATCTCAACTACTATAGTCGTACAAGTGATTTGCCTCTAATGTTATTCACAGAACAAGTTGCGAGAACTTTGAAACTCTTATAAAGAGGGTTAAGCAAAAAGTGCTAATTCCATTAGAGCCTAAGCATATTTATAATAAAATTTGAAATTAAATTCTAATTTCAATTAAACTTAATTAGAATTACAAATAATTCTAATTAAATTTCAATTATGACCAAATAAGATATAATATCTCATATTGATACTTATTTATCAAATATCTCATATTTAATTATAACGTTTCTCAATCTTTACAATAAAGTCTAACTTGATTAAAATATCTTTTGTAACATCCCACTCCTGCAAGCCCCGAATCCGACATTGATGGGTGATATCCGAGTTCGTGCCCCACGGGGGTGGTATGCTAAATCACTCAATCATTCAAAATCAGTATAATTTATTTTTTTTAAACCGCAAACATAATATACCGAAATCCATAACCAAATTGGGCCCACTTTAGTCATAAACTTTTTCAATCATAACAATACAATTAGCAAAACTTTCAATAGCCATGAGGGCCCTTTCCCAAATACAAAACACTTTAGACATAATATCTTTTCGTTACAATATAGTTCAAATACACATTGAGCATAATTTTTTGGAATACATTATTCGATATAAAAGTTGCAAAAAATACAATTCAGTGCAAAAATAAAGAAATACAATGCATACGTGAACTGATACCGACCTTTATTTTTCCCTTGCATGCAGTAGGTATACTCCCGTTACCTAACAGGGTATTCTTCTGATCCTAAAAAATATTTGCAAATTTTGGGGGAGTTTTGCGAACTCAGTGAGATAACCATCATCGACGGTTCACTTAATTCATGCAACACTTTATTTCACATAACAAATATTTCAAAAAAAATTGCACTTTACATCAGTATCGCATTTTCATTTAAGCATAGGCAAATTTGGCATTTCAATCCAACAAACATACTTAACAAAATACATACGCAAAGCTCATGAGACACTTTTCCAATTATTATGTTGTTATGAACGAGTGCCTAACTGTCCCGTATCTATTGGATACAGGGCTCATTGATAATTGTCCCATATAGGGCTCATTAAATGTTGTGCCTAAGGCTTTGAATCACTTTTGAGCTTGAGGCTCTTTTTCACTTGTTAAGCTTTAAGCTCTGATCGGTGGCTACTCAGGTCACAATTCTCATTATCTGATATGCATTCATGTAATAAAATGCATCACATATATTCAATCAATTGAAAGCGCTCAATGTCACACAATCATATTCACTATCACATTTCATTCACATTATCATTGGACCTTAGTTTGGCATTCAACACTTAAGTCAAGAAAACACTTATTCCGTCCAATTCACATTCAATGAGCACTTCAATATTTCATTTATAC
>JANSVA010000217.1:11223109-11244511 GCA_025504915.1 Erythroxylum reticulatum
CAATCCAATTATACCCGGAATTATTCATGAATGCATGTACACTTATTTTCATGTGCAGATAAATTCACTATTCATGTTTATGTGTATGTCATATTATGCATAAGTATGAAATGTGTTTCCTATTTTCGCAGCAATTTCTCTCATTTATTGTTTTTTTCCTTAACATGGATAGTGGGATGTTACATCTTTGTTCTCTTTAACTCATTTTTTATATGATACCCATCAAGTTTTCAAATATGTTGGCAATGATTATGAATTAGAATTCTAAATTATAATTAGAATTAGATAAATTAAAACTCCTTTCAATTTATCTTTAATTCTTTAATTAAATGATTTATAATCATACATCAAGATTAGCATCCAGCAACACATTATAACTATTCAAATATTTAAGAATGTTAAAATAGTTTTGACTAGCCTTTCTATGCATAATTTTTCTATCCAATCATATTAATTATCTACTATTAGCTATCGATTCAATTAATGGGGGTTTCTTAAATTAATACTAATTAAGAACAACAGAACATTCTCCATAATTACTTTAGAGACTTCAAGTAGCACAAAAGCATAAAAATCCCTATAGAGGATAACTTTTTAGACCTCAAGTCAAATGATTACTTATACAATCATCACAATGAGAATTTTCATAGACATACAAGTAATGCTCTAAATGGATTTCTCATATCAGGTATTTTCCATGAACTTTTTCTATAACAAGCACTCATATGTTTGTTTAAGTGTCTTTTATTTTAGCCTATGAGATTGACTACTTCCTTCACAAGAAAAACAAAATGTGTGTTAGTCTTTTTGTATCCCATTAATGTCCAATCTTAATAAAACATTGACTAAGAAAAATTTAGGGATAATACATAAATGCAATATGAATCTCATAATTATAATTTCGTTTGTAATCTATAATTATCTTATAGACTTTATCATATATATCTAAACATGTACAAGATAAATAAGGTCTTTAAATAATTGTCACTAAACTATAACCAAACTAATTGGCTATAAGGCATAAAACAAGGCACTAAACTTTGCAAATTTAAGCTAGAAGTTAATGTGTATGAATGAATCACCATGAATAAACATAACAAAAGCTCAATACATTATCTATTTTTTGAACTCAATTCATCTTGGATATTTTTTCTTTAGGTGCAATGAGCTCTTAGACTTGGCACTGCCAAAATTTTCCACTTTAGTTTGTATTCTATAGCTTATAACCAATTAAGTGGTAGTTATTTCAATTTGCCCCAGGGAGCATTCTAATAGTAGTGATTGTGGTTATGCTTATTATCATAATGCTTAATGTGGACTATTGAACTCCACAAAAGGCCCTTGAAAGTGTTATAGATTAATCGAAATTGTTCTAATTTATTTAATAATAAAATCATGTTTTAAGTTAAAAATTAACAAAATAAATAAATCACATCGTCAAAAACCATTGCAAATGCCTCACATGTCAATAGAAAACTCTATCAAACAAACCAAAAACTCTATGCAATAAAAGTGCCACAAATCTAAATATGTTTCAATAACGTCTCCACTTGTATCATAGGGAGATAGAATCCTTTGAGATATTTTCTAATTTAGTGTAAAGTTTTTAAAAAATTAATTTAGTGACTGACCTTCTAAAATTTATACAAATTAGATCAAAATGTTATCTTTTTACTGGTGTGATTGATATATGAATATTTACATAGCATTTGTTAGACACATTATATCAACAAAAATAACATATTAACCTATTCACCCCTTTTACAATACAACAATGGTTTGTTCAATTGATATGCTATCTTCTTTGCTTCATTTTGGTCTGTAGCCCTTGAATTTCCTCTTCTTAAGATGTTGTCATTTTAATTTGTTGTAATTGCATCTCACAATGTTGTCGTTTTGCTTCACTCTTATGTAGGAGAGTATTCTCCAATTGTTTTGAAGTTCACTATTAATTCAATCAAGTTTTATTTTTCCCAAAAAAAGTTTTAAAAGACTTGAAAATTTTTAACATTAAATTGAAAAAGATTCTAAAAGGGTTAGACATTATTTAATTTGTTATCTCTCTAAAAGTCTATTGTCATGTCAAATACTCAATATGAAATGTGTCCCAACCATTACTCCATATGTCTCAAATTATCTCCATATGTCTTAATCATTATTTGGCACAAATCTCCAATCATTAATTAACACATCTTTTTAGTGTATTTTATTGGCCTATTTGGTTAATTAATTCATCTATTTGTTTTGAGTTAATTTTATCAATTCATAACATAAATCAAAATAAATCATCACAATTTTAATTGATTTTTTTTTCAAATTAGACTAATTTTTAAGTTTTTGTTGTTCTAAACTCAAACTTGCAATCCTTTTATACAAATTCCACATCTAATTATTAGTTTTTTCCATTATCATATCTAATTTTTTTTATCTTATTTACATTGTAGATTCTAGTTAACATATTCTCATACCAATTAATGTCATTTTTATGGATTAAATTATTATTTATGAAAACAAAAGATATTGTGCTTCTTAAAAGGTATAATTTTATGGTGTATTGTAACTAGTAAGGTTCCAAAATCCACCATAAAAGATAATAAAGATGGCAAACAATCCATTAACCTAATAGAGAAATAAGGTAACAAACACTAGTAGATCTTGATTTAGTTTTGCAACATATGTGCCAATATTATGAAACTATACTTTAGTCAATTTAACACTGCAAGAGTCACGGAATTGTTTAGAATCTCAATATTTAATACATGTTGCTATTTATCAGTTTCAATTATTTTAGTCGTGTCATAACAAATTGTGTTACTTGTATTTCATGTCAAATTTCAAAACATTATACTTTACCTTTTACTAATAATATTTTTATTTCTTTTATTTCCTTTGAATTAGTTCATTATGATATTTATAGCCATACTTCTCATAATTCTATAGGTAGTTCATGTTATTTTGTGATTTTTGTTAATGATCATTTTAGTTTTATATGTATATATCTTGTATGAAATGGATCTAAGTTGCCTTCATATATTTTTAGTTTGTAAATACTATTGCTAGTTAATTTTTTTTTGTAAAATGAAAACATTTTACATTGATAATACCATGAAATATAATGAAGCTACTATTATCCAATTATTATCCCAAAATGGAACAACAGTTCGAAGATTTTGATTCTATAATGTTACTATAAAATGAGCGTGTAGACAGAAAATGCAAACACATTTTAACTGTAGTTAAAACCTGTTTGATCTTATTATCCCATCATGAAACTTTTTAGGGAGAAGATGTTCTCACCACTATCCACACAATCAGTTACACTCTTTTCTAGTCATTTCTGTGTGAGCATTTATATAATCATCCTTTGTAATAACATACGTTTAAAGCATTTAGTGCCTCTTTTGCTCTCCTTCAACCTCATACGGTACTGAATAAAAGGGTTGTTGTTGTTGGGATTGTTTTCCAAACATTTACGAATTTCTTGTCGTGTTACTTTTTTGGAAACATAAAATATTCTTAACTATTTCCTCTTCTAAATCGATAAACTTTACATGTCTTCTCTCCAATGTCCATATTCCTCTTTATTTTTCTACTGAAATATATGTAGGTGATAGCTTTTTTAGTGTAAACTAACCTTAGACCTCTTCTAAACAATTTCCTCCAAACATGAAACCTATTGAAACTCTACTTATATTTCTTTTTCACTCTATTTATTTCACTTACTTAAACATTTTATTAATTTATTTGCATAAGTCAACCTTCTAATTCTTATTTGTGATTGTCGCTGTTATGCCATTACATCTTATAAGTCTTATATATACCACAAAACTAATTCTAATCATTTATGATAAAAAATAATGGCAGAAGAGTTTTGAATACTTAACGATCAATATACTTAGAATTTAGTTTACTTACCATTTAACAAATTGGTGGTTGTTGTAAATGGGTTTGTAAAGCTCAAGAATCATGCAGATAGTATTATCAAACGATATGCAAAAGTCTTTACACACAGATACGACATTGATTATAAAAAGGCTTTTGCTTCAATGGCTCATTTTACTTCTATTTAGAGTCCTATTATCATTATCACTGCGAAGTAATGGAATTTGTTTCAAATGGATGTTAATAATACATTTTTGAACGAGTGATTTATTTGAAGAAATGTACATGCAACCACCTTCCGACTATTATCTACCTATTAAAAATTTTCAACTATAAAAGGTTCTATATGACCTTAAATAAGTACCACAAGCTTGGTTTTTAAAGTAACATTATCTCTCGTCTTAGTTTCAAATCTAATCCTTACGATCGTACGTTATTTCTTTGTAAGACTGTCCCAGGATATACTATACTTTTCTTTTATAGTGATGACATGATTATTATAGTGATCATTTTCAAGGCATTATTGATGTTAAAGGTTTTCTTAATCAACAAATTAATATAAAGGATCTAGGACTTCTTAATTTCTTTTTTGGCCTTGAAGCCTCTTCCGATCAGTATGGACATTACGTAATATAAACAAAGTATGCTACTAAATTTATTTCTTGTACAATTTTCACATATTCTAAAATTGTACATATTTGTGTGGATTTTAATGTAAATTTTTCCACCAGTGATAATGCTCTTCCTAGTGAGGGAATTCTATACCATCAATTAATTGAGAGTCTTATTTCATAGTCACTCGACATTGATCATACAACCCAAAATGTTAATTTATTTATGTATGCCCCACGTATCACTCATTTCGATGTTATCCTACCCATCGTATGTTATCTCAAATGGACGTTAATTCGTGCCCTTCATTTTTCTCGACATTCATCTATTGTTCCAAAAGATCATTTTGATGTTGATTAGTCTGGTGAGCCTACCAATTGACACTTTACTACTAATTTCTTTTCTTGATTCATTAATTTCTTGACACAATAAGAAATAAACAGTTGTATGTTACTCTAGGACTAAAGTTGAATGTGGAGCCATAGTCAATACTACCTCTTTTAACTTATTAGGCTGCAGTGCTAACCCCAAATTATGGGTTAATACATTTACCAACTACTATCTTCCTTTATGACAATCGTATCGTTATGTAAACTGTTCAAAATAATACTAAATACAATGAAAATGATTTTCAATTTAGACAATCATATTATTTAAGGGACAATTCGATTTATCTTCATATTAAACTACTGATATTATCATTAAAAACTGACATTCAATCATTTTGAGTTTGTGAGGGGATATTAAAAACAATCAGATTAATTGGAACCAACATTCACAGTTATAGAGAACAACTTTCTAAAATCCACTCGTCAAAACTCACACATGTAACAGGCGAGTTAGGATATTACTATCAACTCTGTAACAAGCTTCAACGGTTGGTCCATTACTTCCAACTTCCCAGCAAAGTATGCATTTCCTATTGCTATCTTAGCACAGTTATGGCTCTCGAATGAAGCTATGCCGCTGGCAGTGTAGAGCAATTGCGACTTATGACTACCGTCTCTTGATGTACCTATGCAACTTCGAAACATGAGTTCAGAATGACAGAAACAATATTTGTGCTCCATTTCCAGATCAGAGTAGCTGGATAGGGGGTCCATGAGCAATAACTCGCTTCCTTATGATTGAATTACGTCGTGATATAGACTTTGTTGCATTCGGGAGCTTCAGACACCAAAAAGGACACTTCTGACCAAATATTCAGCGACCAAAATGGTCTGTCATACGGCTTTCAAAGACGAAGGAAGCAAGCCTATCTTCAGTGCTTACCAGCTTAATGGAGTTGTCATCAATGAAACCCCTCTCTCAAGTCTCAATGAAGCATTTGAACCATCATTTCTGAGAACATACATCTATTAAGATCTAGTACTGGGTTGTCGGTTCACCAATGGGCAACAGCACTAGAAGTTCAGTGATAATAAAGTTGCCTTCTAAATTTGGATTAAAGGTCACCATAAGTACGAATTTGTATTGCAGGGGTTATTATTCCCTTCTTAATATAGAATTAATATGGTAATATTGGGAGAAGCGAGAATTTGCAGCATGCCAGACTTAAAAAGTGCAGGATGTGGAAGGTAAGATAGAAGTATATGGGGGCCTATACATTGATAAAGCCCATCAAGTGCCTCCCGTAAGAATCCAAATGCAATAAATTCTTGTGGGTCCAGCCGATTAAAGCAATGCCATTGGACTTCTGCCTAGCCAACTACCCAGATGTCAACATTTATATGCATAATGACCGAATAAGCACTCACCGGATTAAGCAGGGCACATTGTAATTACAACGCAACTGCTGTTCTGTTTCTTGACAAATATATGATTACAGGGTTTTCATGAAGCTCCAAGCCACATGGGAGTGAAGGATCGATTGTACTGTGTGAATAAGGACAAAGAAAAAGAGATATTGCTCGTCAAGCAGGCATGATAAGTGATAAAATTGCTTTGTGTTTTTAATTCTAAATAACATGGTCCATCTTATCCTTCCCCTCCAGCATGGTACAAAACGAACCTAGGCAGCAGGGAAAACTCTGGACTAATATTGAGGAAATAAATGCAGTTTCTTTTTTTCTTCCTTCAACACCTTACGGGCATGGGTGGCACATGAGTGGCATGTGAGGGAAACACAATGATTTAACACATCCAAATCTTTGTGAAATGAAATAAGAAAAATGGAGTAAAATTATATCAGTGGGTCCACTTCATTAATGAAAGCTGAGGTTTGAATTTGATCATGTTCTAAGCATCTACTCTTTTCAGTGTTTAGTACTTGGCCAAACTGACTGCGGTCATCATCGTCCAAGTGACCATGGGAATTTAGAAAATAAATGGATGTACTTCTGAACCAGGAAATTGTATCTGTTGCTTGTAACGAATGATTTTGCCTTCAATCTAGCTTTATTTGACCAATAGCAACTCTTTCTTTGGCGAAACAGGCCCCCTTTTTTTTTTAAATGACCAAGTCGACGGGCCAACCTCATCAGTTAATCACATTTTTAATTATGCCTTCAGATTTATGAGTCGTCCGTTTAGCAAAGTAGAGCAAATATTGGTCATCGGTTTCGATAAGAACATCTAATTGGCTGGCGGAAACTTACTTATAAGTGGGTAAAATTAAATACGAATGGAGCATGTTAATGTTCCTCGTACTCAATCATAGCAGGGGATCTCATCAATGATAGTTCAGACACTTGGCTTGAAGGCTTCAGCCAGAATCTGAGTTGATGTTCATCTGTCTCTACGGAACTCTTCGGAATATCTTTTGAGTTTACACTCCCTTAGAATAAGGGGTATCGACAGATCAAATTAGAAATGAACTCTATAGCAGTGTTGAATCTCCTATCTTTCTCAACTACTCGATCAAGGGCTCACTCATGGCCATCAATAAATTATTCACTTGAAACTGGACTGTTATACATCAACATATCGAACAAAAAAGTAATAGATGTATAGACTGATTTGTGAATTTTGTAGAACGTTTTGACTTCGGAATTACGATTTTTAATATTACACCTATTGAGTGTCATTTTATCCTTTTAAAGAATATATCGAAAGTTTGTTTCCTTAAACTAATCGTGTAATTGTATCATCTTTCTTCTTTTATAAAAAAAATAGCCACTCTTTCTCAATGCAATTTTTAATTCTCAAAAGCTAATTCCATTCCATATTTATCTGCTGAAAATTGTCGTCCCCGACAAGCTCTTCCAATCGGGCATTTCCTAACAAACTCCATCTGCAACATTGTTAATTAAGAAAATAGACCCTTGAAAACACTAGGATTTCGTGGATAGGATAGTGATACTATTACGAGGGTTTTGTAATTCATAGTACTGCACAAAGCGTACGAATTTCTAACATTCGATCGGACTACGAAATGTCGGTAACTTGTTTGAGGATGGCCTGGAAGCCTTAACCGGGATTCTCCCTACTCTCATTTATTTCTGCACCTTGGACTTTTTATAACAAAGAAATCGCTATCAGCAGATGGAACGGAATTCAAGTTACAGTACCTGCCGCCTTTGGATGTTGATTTGGAACAAGTGACGCCATGAAAAAACTAGCTGTCGGCATGCTCATCCGCAAATACCGTACCTTGTACCAAGTTCTTAAATGACTGAAGCCGATAGTTCAAACTTGTCTAACACAATAATTTACCTCCATTCTCAATTTTTGTTTTCTTGCCTTAAGGGTACTTATTATTTAGTGTTTAATTCAGGCAATTGAATCCATATACATAAATGGTCTGGTATATAAAACTGAATTATTTTAATTTCAGAGAATAGAGAAGAAGCAAATTGTTTAACCATATGTCCTTCAGTCTTAATCGTGTAAGTTGGCATTCGATGACACCCTTGTAAATAAAACTTAAACAAGAATGCGTACGACTAATTTACGCATTATATCAATAATTTAACCTTTAAGTTTATAAATGTTTGTTTGCATGAGATAACAGATGCTTATAGGCCCGAGCAAGTCAAAGGCTCAGTCACAAATAGTATTAACCGGACCAGAATGGAAGATCGATCAACTCAAAAGATTTTAAGGTGACAAATTCAGAGAAGGAAAATAAAAATAAAAAAAACATTACTAAAACTGGTTTAACTGATTGAAATTTCTCGGGTCCGATCAGCCGACAGACAATTAAATTGCTAATTTCAATGTGGACCCAATCAGGTCTTTAGGTTTCAACTTCTAAAACCTTGGTGGTAAGGTTCTTCATCTGAAGACCAAATTATGGTTGGATCTGAGACTCTCCGCTAGATTTTGATTTTGAGTTTGCCATTAAGAAAAAATAATTGTTGGATTCACAATCACCCCTTCCAAAAAAAAAAAATTATTCTTGAATGTCTTGGGTCTCTTGACCTAAACGCAGAATCAAGACTAAACTACAATATCTTGTAAGAGAAACTGCGGAACAAAAAAGTCGAAACGCGAATTGCACAGGGATCATATAGTAATTAGTGGTAAAATGATGGGTGGATAATTTATCGTATCTTCTTTAGCCAAATGACCAAACACCAGTCCATTTATAAATATTGTCTAATTTTTATCATTTGGCTAAAGATGGTGTTCTATACCTAATAAAAATTTACATTTACTGTGTGCTGCTATGAAACTAGGATGAACGTTAGGCTAGTCCATTTCTGAAGGCCAGCTGTGAGTGCTTCATCCCCTTCCCATTCTCCAATCCTATTCCTAGGGGCTCGGCCACTGACTCTTGAAGAGCATTAATTTTGGTGTCTTTATTATTTTCAAAAAAAAAATACAATCTAAATTTTAATTTCAGATTTTATGAAAGTCACTAAAATTCAAATTTTGATAGGTTCTATATTTTTTATGAGATTATTTTTAATGAAAAAACTCGTGTATAATTAGTATGGGACTACAGCCCATACTAATTATATGTACGTATTGGGCTAGTTCCTTGTTTGGTGGTGAGTGCAGCGTCTGCCGTTGCTGGATTCACTTATTAAGTTCCACGTTTTCCTTTGCTTTGACCCTCTTCTCCTGTGACCGGTCCTATCTCCTAACTCTCAATTCTCCAGCTAGCTTCTACTACTGACGCTTTATATATAGCTTAACACTCACCTCTCCTTAAGCCTCATCTCTCTTTTCCCGCATTTTCTGCTCTCCGTCTGCCTACAAGCTACAACTATAAATAAATTTACTCACTCAGAATAAATATCAACCCCTTTAAGTTTTTGCTCTGTATCTGAAACGAAAAGAGCTTATATATCAAAGTACTTAGCAAGTGAAGGTGTTTCTTAAGCTAATTAACATGGCTGACCCGCCAAGTCCAACAAGAACTTTCTCAGTGGCGGAATCAAGCGTTAACTCCCCTTCTTCATCACTAACTCCATCCTCACCTTCTTCATCATCCGTGCTGTCTTCGAACCCTAATGCTGAACTTGAACAGAACCAGAGAAAGCCCAAAAGAACTAGAGACAACAGCAAGCATCCTGTGTTCAGAGGTGTCCGGATGCGCAGCTGGGGTAAATGGGTGTCGGAGATCCGAGAGCCCCGTAAGAAGAACCGGATCTGGCTCGGCACCTTCTCTACACCGGAAATGGCGGCACGTGCTCATGACGTCGCTGCTATGACCATTAAAGGTAACTCTGCCATCCTCAACTTCCCGGAGCTCGCCGGGTTACTTCCCCGGCCGGCTTCCAACTCACCTCGAGACGTGCAAGCCGCTGCAGTTAAAGCCGCTTCAATGGAGTTTAAATGCAGCAACGACGACGAAGAAGACGACAATAACAATACTGCAAATAATGCGTCATCATCGTCCACTGTGGTGCAATCATCGTCTTCATCGATTATGGAGGTGACGTCATCGGCGGGTGAGTTGACAGCGGCGACTCCAGAAGAGTTGAGTGAGATAGTGAAGTTACCGAGTCTCGGGTCGTCGAGTTTCCAGGACACGCCCGAGTTAAGGGATGAGTTCGTGTTTGTTGACTCGTGGCTGTATAGTCCAGCTTGGTATGAAGAATACTGTGGCGGTGGAAGCGGTGGGTATTTCATCGAACAGCTATCAATAACGCCAGGAATTGTTGGCAGCACAAGTAGCTTTGAAGCCTTATTGTGGGAACATTATTAGCTTTTTAGAGTGTTTTGACTTTTTGGTTGTGTGCTTGTGTCATCCTTTTACTTTTTATCTTCTTGGGATTTTGATGATATTGTGCCCTTTTCCAATTTTTCTACTTGAAGGGCTCTATATAATACTCTCTTTTCCTCTTTTAAGACTTGATAATCAGTAATTTTAGCAGCTTTTGGTGAGTTTCCTCCATTTATGTTGCTTTGTAGATTCCCCTCCCTTGCATTCGTTTTTGAGGTTGAAAAGAAAGAATTTGGGCTTTAGCTCTTCACTACCAACCAATATTAAGAGTATTTAGGGGATTTAATACTGTCTATATAATATGCTGTTTTTGCAGATAACTGTTATTGTCTGAATGGTCCTAGCTTTTACGGATGATACAAGAAGGGACAACTGGATTTTCTTTTTCCTTTTTACCTTCTGCTTCAATAAGAACGAGAAGGAATTGAATGGCCATTAATTGAGGTGCATTGCTTTCTGGAACAGTGAATATGCTTAGAGTAACTGGGGGGCTCGGAGCCTTGTTAAGTCTTTGAAAAGATCAAGAAATGGAAGGTCCAAGAAAGCGTATGAAGAACTGATGTTTTTTGGCACTTGGCGCTCCCTATGTTCTCTTTTTTCTTTTTAAAGACACGTTTTACGCTCAATGAACAGGTTTTTTATTTTATTTTATTATGGGAATTGGTTTGCTTCAACTTGGGACCTATATAGTTTTGTCTCTGATAGTCATAGGGTACAGATGTGATTGGGTGCGTCAAGTATGTGCTTTGGAAGATTCTAATTGCATCATGAACAAAGCCTTTTGTTATTCCAGTTTGCATGAGTCACCGGTTCTCCGAGGAAAATAAGCCTTTTCCCAAATAATCGTTACCAATTCTTTTTAACTAGATCGGATAATTTTGTTCTTTCTTATAAAATAGAACAATTATTAATTGTAATTTTTAATTTTTTTAGTAATTTATCGATTAAATTATGTAATTTGGTTCAAATAAAGATAATAAAATGACTCAATAAATGATCTAAATCAATGAATCCAAATCCGTATGAAGAATGGATCTTGATCAACATAGACCGAACCCATATCAAAACTGTAATGAGAAATTTTGATATAAAAGCTATATATAAAGGTTAAGGTCTCCTGCAGTTGCTCATAAATCAATCGTAAGTACAAGGATTCGCTGACCCGTTAAGAGAGCTTGCATTTTGAGAAAACTATTAAAAGCCCTTACTCATATCTTGGATAGCAGTTTCCATAAAGGTGACGGTGGATTCGTTTTCATTTCGGCTTCGGAAAGTTCATTTGAAATTATAGAGACCGAAATTAAGTATTTTCTGCATTTTTTCGTTTCTTGTCCTTTCATGTTCGATTTAAGATACGTAATTAAGGTACCGTTACGTATTATGTCCATAAGGACTCGTTCGTGTGACAATCGTCTCAACCACCACAATCAATGATACATGTGAATTATACAAAATTGTTTGAGTATTTTAGTTCTATATCAACAACAATAACCTATAAGAAAGCATATGACTGTATAAACAATCGGGAGTGTATTATTTTCATTTCTTAGAGATTAAATAACTCGAATGGGTCATATCTTTGTGCCTAAATGATTATGTGAATAGGGTATCTATGGTTGATATAATATTGCACATCTTTTTAAAGTATAGTAATGTCGTTTTTGGGATGCCATCAGCTTGTCTTCCCCTATATAGAACAACAAAGTGATATCATTTAATTTAATATGTCAACGAGACTTTTGAATCAATAAGAAATCTTCTACTATCAAAATATTTATATATATATGAAAAAAAAGGTATGAAGCTACGGGGATTGCAGTCTTATGAACAACTCTTTTCCACAAATCTTAACACTACTCCCATTAAAAGGTTGATTTCCTCTAGTTAGATAAGCTGAAAGCTTCAATACATCGGCTTGCCTAGAGCCCATTGTACATTTTCGTGTAGGAAATATACGAAATAATATAAAAATACGTAGAAACAGTGGTTTCATACATCATTGATATTCGACCTCCAATAATTGAAACAAGGTCTCTGAAGTACTCGACCTTGCTAAACTTCATTCTTCGCGACGGAAATATCCATACGTCTCACAACGTGCTAGCCTTTTTCCACCCATTATTAATTTTTTATAGACCATTGCCACTTTGAAAGAGCTTGACATTTCACATTCCCATTTATTTTTCCATCAATGATGGACCTGTTAGCAAATAATTATTTATTTTCCAGAAATCTCCAATTAATAATTGTAGACCATAATGCATGGTTTTCTCGAAATACAAAACAAAAAATACAAAAAATCTTATTTTTAATGTATTAAAAAGTCACACTTCTCCTAACTTCTGCATGAATTGAACCCCACTCATCATCACCTCAATTTGTTCTTATTCACACAAGTAAGCCATCCCCGTTTGCTCAAAATCTATCCCCTTAGGATTCTGATGATGCTAAATTTTCTTATGTTTATTTGGATACAGAAACGGTGTTGTGTGGGGTTCTATTGCATGGACTCAATTACAATACAAGACATACAAGACCAAACGCGAAATCCAAAACCCACTTTCCAAGTTCCTTCTCCATTTTGCAAAATCATCAACGATTTGATTGTATATTACGTATACTCTCTTCAAATATAAATAAATGCACAGCTATTTTGTTGTTATTAAATATATTTTAATCTTAACCAGTACTGTTCTTTTGTGTGCAACAGGTGTTATTTTATGTGGTTGGAAATTGGGAGACCTCAAACATAGCAATGTAGACCGCCAGTTTCGTGTTACTTTAACTGCAGTTGCAGCCTAAGGAAAAGGTCTTCCGTCGACGATTACCGATGACGTACTACATTAGTTTGTGTTCTTTCTAATTAATTCATTGGCGTTGAACTGCTTAAAGGAACGAGTCATCTTGACCTAGCTAGAATTTCTAACTTAATACTCTTGCTAACTTGTCTTGTAATCAACCACATGCAACTTTTCTGTTAAAGTTGACTCCTAATTGTTAATAGAATTTACTTGGAAAACTCGACCTTAAGTCTTTGTTTGAATCCTTACTTGTACAAGATAAAGGAAAGAAAATATTGAGAGGAAAAGAGGAGAAAAGAATGGAAGAGAAATGAAACTTCTTTTCCTTTGTTTGTTTTCTTAATTTATCAAAGGAGGAAATTGAAACTTATATTGAACAAAAGAATTTTTTGAGACCTTTATGCCCTTAATTATAGAACTTGTTTATCCTTTTGTTGAGTTAAATAAGGATACTATGGTAATTTATATATATTGAGATTTTCTTATCTTAGATTTCTCCTCCTTTCCTACAAATTTGATAGGAAATATATTTGGCCCAAACTTCCCTCAGTTTTCTCTTCATCCTCTCACTTTCTTTTTGCTTCTTTTTGTCCAAACAGTGAAAACCAAGAGAAGTTCAATTCTCTTCCTTTCTTTTCTCTTGCTTTACTTCAATCCAAATCAGGGCTAAACCATCTGGAATCATATGAATAACTGTAACTTTCCTCATTTCTATCTAATACTCTCTAATTTTTACCATTTTAAACTTTTCCAGATAATAATCTATTGATGAGTGATTTCTCACTTATCTAGAAGTAACCAGTAGATGGTTAGATTTGCTCGAACTTATATATATATAAGGTATTGAATGATAACACATTGTCAAGGAATCACTTATCAGTAATGTTTAATTAGAATAATCATCATAGAATGATCTTACTTTAGGCACCTTCAGAAAATTTTAAGTTACAACGGAATAAACTGAGGTCGACTCCATGATCTTTTTTTTTCTTTCTCTTTTTTTGGGGTGCAAAACTCCAAGGTTTTATCCAGGGTTTTTAACTAAAAGGATTACATGGCACATGCTGCCCCCAGAATCGTAGGACACGCTCTCGGACCATGTTCATAAGCTTGCTTTAGTAAAACAGATGAAAATGTGTGACGACGTTTAAAAATTTCAAACACCATTAAATGCGCATATCAATCAGGGTAAGAGAAAAGTTAAACACATCACTTGCTTGACATATTGACACCCTCTATTTGTTGTTTTCTTGTTTAATTCTTGTTATTACTGTTAGATAATTTTGTCATTTCGAACAATATTTAATTGCATTTTTTAGTTTTTTTTAATAACCTATCAATTAAGTTGCATAATTTGATCCAAATAAAGATAATAAAGTAACTCAATAAATAATCTAAATCATTAGGTCAAAGTTTTTGTAAAAAATAGATCTCAATCAGTGTGGACCGGAATCATATCAGTCTTGTAATGGGGAAGTCCGATATAAATGCTACATATAGAGGTTAAGGTCTCCTGCAGTTACTTCTATAATCAATTATAAGTATAAGGATTCTATGACCCGTTAAGAAAACTTATGTTTTTGAGAAAACTGTAGAAAGACCTTATCTGTGTCTCAGAGAACAGTTCCCTTGAAGACGACGGTAAATTCGCGCTCGTTTCGGCTTCAAAAAGTTCGTTTGAAGTTACAGAGACCGAAATCAGGTATTTCTGCATTTCTTCGTTTCTTGCCCTTTTATGATCGATTTGAGATATGTAACTAAGGTACCATTACCTATTACACTTATTGCTCTGGGCTAATAGATCAAATCAAACATCATTAATATTATCTTGAAGTAAAAAATTAATACTAAAATTAAATGATTCAAACTAAAATTTACACTTACAATTCCAATAATTAGAAATTTAAATCCTTGTAGTTATTGTTAATTGTTTATATTTGATATAAGGAATTACTTATAAGAAGTATGATATCTATTTGATATTAATATTTTTAACATTACAATAATATCATCATACCTAATAAATTTAATTATGTTTCTACTACATTAGGAGATGATTAATAATTACATCTTTTACTTTAGAAAATAGTAGTATGATAATTAAAATTCTAACATTAAATAAAATTTTTATAATTTAGGATAATTATAATAAATTACAATATTATAGAATTATAATATATTATTAGAATAATTATCCTATTTCATCATTTTCGTATATTACTTTATTATCGAACATAGTAATTAAAAAGTGGTTAACATAAATATGTTTGACCCACATGTCAGAAGCAAGCTCTCTCTCTAAATAATATCTATAGTCTGTCACTGCAATGTTTGTGGTTTAATATGCACCTCGAATTGGTTGGGACTTGATAGCTCTTGAAAACCCTAGAGCCCTGATGGGGCACCATATCTTTAGAGAAAGGGCATTTGTTTTGTTTGACAAAGGACTTGCCTACTACAATATCCTCACCCTAAAAAAGTACGTACATACATACACATATGAATGTTAGGTCCATTATGTTTTGAAGGGTCAGTTTCTAAGCGGAACCCAAGTTGGAACTCAATAACGCCCGAGTATAAGCAAGTTTACAAAACACCTCATAAAAGCCTAAACAATGTATAACTAGTAACAACTCGACTTGCTGTTATGCAACAAGTGTGCACTAAATATGAACTCGATGTTCCATTCTTAGATATTTCTTGATCAACAAAATTGAAAATTTTATTTTGGTTAACAAGTTTAAAATTATGAATACGTTGTGTATAGGTAAACAAATTGAAAAGACGATATTTTGTTCCTAAATTGACCTCAAAAGAAGTCAAATTCCATAATTTCCACCAGAAAGAATTGGCTCAAATAGCACCGTATTCTCTGGCTGCAACTTACGGCAATGGCCACTTAGATTTGAGAAACAATCCAGCCCCGCATTTTAAATGCGAAAATTGACACATCCGATATGCTAATAGCCACCAAAAATAATACTCTCCAGATTCTGAGTTCTAGGATATTAGCAGCTATGCACATATATAAACACACACGTATGGACATATATATATATATATAGAATATCCTCGTTAGGTATAGCAGATAACGACGGTTCAAGATCGTACATCCAGCATCGGCCCCCAGTCATGCAATTAGTGCCAACCGGAGGTAGCTGTAGAGATTTCTCAAGAGTCCTTTTTTGGTTTTTTGTTCGCAGTGTAATTTAATAATTTATAGACACTGTACCAGGAAGCAAACAGGCCATCGATATCGGTACCTAAGCGATTGTAATTGGTGAATACTTCTGGAGTCGTCTTCTCTTAAGAGCCTATCTTTCAGGACGTCGCGGTCCAGATTTTGGAGGTGCAATTGAAATTATGAGTATTCTTTTTTAAGGAGTTGGAAGTCCTTTCTTTTATGTATCCTTACCAACGATTAACGTTTATATAGCTTGCAGGCATAGCAGTTCTGCTCGGTTCAAATTAAATAATGATAATAAAAATAGAAAAAAATATTATGAAAAAAATGAGAATGAATATAATTATTATAATTATAATGATTGACTAGAACGAATAAATGATTACTATTATTATTAATAGTGATTGGTTTATTAAAAATATTAATGAATAAAAGCTTATTAAAATTTTGGTTTATAATAAATTTTAATAAATTTTAATTAGTTATATTTAATGGCTAAAAAAGAAAAAATAATTAATTAATTAAATTTTAATTAAATATATTGTAATATTATTTTAATTAACTATATTGTAGTCAATTAATTATATTATAATATTATTTTAATTAATTAATTATATTGTAATTAATTATAAAAAGGTCAGAAAAAAGATGGAGTGCCACTTAGAAATAATTGATATTCTTCTCGTGCTTGAAAATTAGGAAGCAATACTTAAAAGTTGGATATCATAATACTATTCTTATAATAATAATATATAGTTAATTATATTGTAATTAATTATGAAAAATAAGAAAAAAGATGACATTCTTCTCATACTTAAAAAATAGAGAGCAATGCCTAAAAGCTTAATATCACAATACTATTCTTATAATGATAATATATAACCAATCAGTGATTTTACCCTTTCGAAATCTACCAAGCAAGCACTGTCTAAGAGTTTATTTATATTTGAGTACACAGTATTGGTCTTTTACATGGTTAAGACTATCCACTTTATTCATAACTATTCCCAATTGAAAGTTTTGAGCTACGTAAATAGAAATTTGGCGTCCTTTCTGAAGTTAAATCCTTGGGGCCCCCACCGAAAATTTGACGGAAGAGAGCTATGTTCTTGTGGTTTTAACTTTTAACAATCATACCACGTAGATAATGGAATCATTATTTATCTTGTTTGTTTCCTAGTGTTGATGATCCTTTTCGTTATAGTAACTATTTGGTTATGATTGCCCATCGGGTCAAGTTGCTTTTTATTTTCAACAACGATACGTGTAATTGATCAGTTTCAGATTTTCCTTTCCCCAATTAAATTAATTAATACGCGTCAGCTATTTGATGTGCCGATAGTTCTCCCTGTGTCGCAGAATCCAGTCAGTCCATGTTTAATGCATCTTTATTTTCGTTTTATTTAATTACTGCCTTGATTACATTGTTTATTATAATCGTACGAAAATAAGTTGACGAGATAATTTGGTGACAGGTTTGATTAACTGACGTGACATGCCTGTCATCCTCTTTTTATGTCACACTAATTAAAAAATAACAAAACATGAAACAGAAAGAAGAGATAGTGGACCACGTCTCAGCATCCTTGACCAATTAAATTCCGCTAAACATCGACAACAGATAATGAAAATGATTGGGTTCTGTAGAATTTTGTTGCTATTTCGATTTATCCATAAAATTTTAAACAATTGCCTTGACGCGATTATTAAGTGGCTTTGAGCCATCATTAAACCTGGGCTAATTCTAGCTATTAGTTGTGACAGACAGAGGTACTTTCCGCCTAAAATGCTAAAAGTGGTCTGTATCAGGAAATTTCTGAAGCAATAAAAAATTAATCCATGCATGGAGTCAACTAAACTCATGGAAGTTAAATCATTGGTTGAACAGTACATGTTTCAACCCACCGTCATCGATGAACACTTTACACGTCTTACATTGGTTGGTGATCGGTAGAGACAAACAATTGTAAGAAGACTGGGCAGTGGGAAATTTGCATGAAACTTTAGAAAAGAACATCTTGTTTGTATCTCCCTCATAGAAAAAAGCAAAACTAGATGCTGAGTGGGTGTACCCATCAAACAGGTTGTGTTAGAAAACAAAATGCCCATTAAACAGGGTTTTAGTGGAAAACCATTCCATATTTCCATCTGATGCTTCCGGCTGTTTAATGATTGACAGCCTGAAATAGATGGCCACACTACGTCTGTCTAATTCAAGTCTTGAGACCTTTTAGCTATGATTTTTATTTAACTTGGGGTGATTAGTCGCATGTCAGGGTTAAACGTGTTGCACGAGAAAGAAAGCTCCAAACTAAGAACAACAAATTTTTGTTATAAGAGAAAAAGATAATGTCAAATAACAGTTCCATTACTCTTATAGCTTTGAATGCTGAATGATGGGAAGTAGACTCAGAGCTAACAAAAGGATTTTTCATTTTTCATTTTCCTTTTTCTTTTTGGTTTAAATGTTGGAGATAATGTGTTCATTACCGACATTGACATCACAGCAAAAAGTTCGGATGCATACGTTCGTGCTTATGTTCATAGGTATACGGAACTCAATTCTCATGTACACCAAGTCGAAATCTGGCGATTCTCAATTACTGTCAAAATTTCATACAATTTAACGGAATTAAGTAATACCTTTATGATTTGTAATTGATTTTAACATTAACTCCAAAACAGAACCTATGTGGTACACGTGTGTAAGCACGTGATCACAAGACGGTAAAAAGCAGAAAGAGCAAGGCCGCGCCACCGGCGTAGGAACCGTGTTCATGGTAGCTGACTGTCAAAATCGTAAAGTGACCAACTGCCAGCGAAGCGGAAAACACTATCCAGTAAACAGCGACTGTCGGCATGCTGAGGTCACTGGGAACTCCATGTGATGTGACGTTTCCTTCCCAAAAGCCTGAGATGGTCCCACTTATCTCTCTTCGTTGGCCCCACTCTTTGATCATTTATGTTTTTAAAGATTGCGATTGTTGCCTATGTTCCCAGATCATTCAAAGTTATACAAGATTATGCTTTTATATAATTTTATTTTCTTAATTATCCTATATATAAAAGATGATCTTCTATATTTTATTTACTCCATTTTTAGTTTTGATATGTTTTCTATCCTACATTTTAGTTTCTATTTTATTTGTGTGATTTTTTGTAAATAAAAATAAAAAAGAGAGTAGAGTGTATTAAAGAGATTGAGATATGTTTATCTTAAATATATGCCTTGTTAAATTTGTCTTGTGATGATTTTCACTTTTTTTTTTTCTCATTTTAACTTTAGTTGTATTTTAGGTGTTTTACGCTATTATATCAAAGGCTAATTTTAGCATCGTTTTTGATATAATAATTATATCAGTCACAAAAAAAATCTTCAACGAGGACAACAAAGTTTGAAATAGAGAAGTTTAATGGAAATAAATTTTCATTTTAAAAGATGAAGATAAAGGCAATCTCAATAAAAGAAGATTGTTTGGAGGCCATTGGAGAAGAGATCAACAAAAATAGCAAATAGAAGAAAATGAGCCATAAGGCTATCATCAATCTAGATCTACGTCTAATTGATGAAAATTTGTCAAGTTTAGAGGAGAAAAACATAACAAACACTATAAGAAAAGTATGAATTAGCGACAGAAAATTACCGACGGTAAAGAAATCGTTGCCAATTATCGACGAAAATACTATACCTGTTGGAAAAAGAGTTTGGAAAATTTTCGATTAGCAACGGACCAATTACCATCGGCAAACAAGGTGGGAAAAACTGGCGGAGAATTGAAGATTTGACTGTACTGACGGAATATTAGCAATAAAATTTCGTCGGTAAATTTTAAACTAATACGTTGTCGTGTCCTTGCGATTGAATGTTATTAAATGAACGAAATATTTAGAAATGGTTATGTTCTTATATAAATGATTGAAATATTTAGAAATGATTATGTTTTTATATAAATGATTGAAATTGATTAAATTGAGTTATTGCTGATTAGAATTGAGAATATCTTGATGTATTGACTATAAATGAGGGTGTATGGGCTGTGGTTACTAGTGGATATAGAAGTGTATTTTTATTGTAAGAATGACCCTTCTTTTAAAAGTGAGATGTCTATTTTATAGGAAAAACTTTGCCGAATTTTCAATAGACTCCTCGTATAGCTGATGACCTTAATTGATTATAATATTTTATGACAATTGTTTTAATATATCTCGCTTTGTAAAATATGAACAATTTTGGGAATTAGTTGTAGGAACCCATTTGTTGCCAGTATTTATATTTTGAAGGAGAATGAAGAGAAGCTTTACCAGGTATTCAAATGACATTTATATCCTTATAACTATTTCTGTCAACAATGATTTTTCACACATGGCCTACTAACATTTGTATTAGTTTATATATTTCTCATTCTAGGTCTGTCATCATCATCTTCCTTCACATGCTTCAGGAATATTCTTCTGCGTGTCGGATGAGGTTAGTGATTTTGTTTTTTACTACTTTTTTTGAATGTATTTTTATTTAGGTATTTGTTTGTGGTTTGAAAAAATTATGAGGACTTCCTGCATTTTCAATTGAAATGACCTGCACGATATGAAACTTGTTTGTATTATGAACTTCGATTTATCATTAAATTAATATAGGATGAGTTTAACTTATATTATAGTTCCAATATAATGATATGACATCTAAGTTATTTCATTTATGCTATCTGAAATGATTTGCTTCTCTTTACTTTTCAAATGAAAAATTTTACACGTATCTTTTTAAAATTGTATATGTTAAAACAATTTATTAAAATAAGTATTCATATTTT
>JANSVA010000217.1:11253499-11264862 GCA_025504915.1 Erythroxylum reticulatum
AAACTAATATTTACTTTGTATATTTTTAATTATTAAATCAAAATTTATTTGAAATTTATATATTTTAAAAATATCTTTTAAATTTAGTTATATTTATTAATAATTATTAAATTAAAAATTAAATTAAAATTGCAATTATTATTTATTATTATGATTTTTGGAGACAGGGTTAAAAACATACAGTACAACTATAAAATATGACAATGAACTATTTTGCAATTTTAAAAATAATTTAGGAATTATTTCATAAATTTAAAAAGTTGTCTGAAACGATACTCGGTATTAACTGATATCATTACAGTACCATACCAGAACCCAATTCAGTTCCAAGTCCAATATGGTATTCGTAACATTGGTTAAAGAGGAGGTAGGGTTTTATAAAAGAGTTGTCATAGAGTTGAGAGAGAAGGAAGAGTTAAATTGGCTAGTATATTTTTTAGATTAAATTCTTGAGAAAAATAATCTAAATACCAAGGGAGTGCTGGGATTTAGAATCCAAGTAAAGTGCTACTACTTTTCCTAAATTAGGAAGTTTTTACTTTCTTAACCACTTGAAAAAATGAACCAAACGTGATAATATAAATTTTAGGAAAAAGATATACTTTCCTAAGTAAAAATACATGCCAACTAAACAAGGACAAAGAGATTTAGTGATAACGATTTCATTATTTTATTGTTATATGTTAATGACATGTTGGTAGCACGTTCCAAAAAGCGATAATATTGAAGGGATAAAGACTCAGCTGGCTAGTGAATTTAAAATGAAGGACTTGGAACCAATAAACAAGATTCTAGTGATGCAAATTTATTGAGAGAAAAATAATAGAAAGATTTAATGTTCTCTTAAACGAATTATTTGAAGATAATCTTGCAGCATTTCAATATGTAAGATTATAATCAAAAATTTATCCATCTTCATATTAATTTCAAGTAATTTTCAAGTATAAGTCCTAGCAATGCAAGAGAGAAGGAAATGTCTTGAGTATTGTATGCATTAGTGGCAGGTAGCTTAAAGTTTACTATTATCTTTATAAAACCAAACATTGCATATGCAATACGAGTGGTTAGTTGATACATGAAAAATCTTAATAAAGAGTGTTAGAGTATTATAAAAAAGATTATGAGATATATTAATGGTGATGCAAATACTACAATATGTTTTAGAGGATCAGATTTTACTATTAAAGGCTATGCTGATTCAGATTACACAAAATCATGTCCACCATAAATTCTATGTTTACTCTTGCTGAAGTAGTTATAAGCTAGGTCTCAAATTTGGATTCTATCATAGATACTTCTATGAGGGAGGCATAAAATATTGCAACTAATATAGGCTTAGAAAGAGGCAAATTGGTTATGAATGTTAGTGCAGGAGCTCGAACACAAATAAAAGAAGATTGATCTATTTTTTGATAGCTAGAACACTTTACTCTTAACAAAAATGTAGCATTTCATCCAAAGACAAAACACATTCTAGTTTAATATCACTTGGTAGAGAAAAGGTGGAAGGAGGAGGTACGAATGTCTAGAAAACCCATACTAAAGATAACTTGACAGATATGCTAATAAATTTGATCAATACTTATATGTTCTTATGGTGTCGATCCTCTATCAGCCTATAGAAATATAAGCAATATGAACAAATAGGAAATGTGTCTTTAAATGGGAGAAATCTTAGTATTAAAGCCACCTTTCCTTCATCATTAAAGCATTGATGATGGAAGTTGGCTATGAATTTTATCTTTAGCTCTTAGTATAGTTGTAATAACAGTTAAGAAAAGCTATAGAAAGACTTAAACACACGGAAATGAATTAGGTTTCTATATAATTCTACCACCGTAATTATCCTATATATATTCTATATATATACTCTGGTCTCCTATGCTTTATCCACCTTATTTTTAGCTTTGATATAGTAGTTATCCCATATTCTAGTTTATGTTTTATTTTTATAGCTTTTGTAAACAAAAATAAAGAGAGACTACAGTGTATTAGAGAGACAAAGATAGATTTCTCCTAATTATATATTTTTCTTTGTTAAATTTATCTCATGTTAGTTGTTTCTCCTTACTTTTTCATTTCAACTTTAGTTGTATTTTAGGTGCTTCATATCATTATACCTTGAAAAACTCTTCCTCCTTTCTAATAAAAACATATTCATCAAACTATTCATAATTTTCTGTATTTGATCCTTCAACTTTTAGATATTCTTTTCCATATTTATATTTAACTCATATTTTATAAAAGAATAAACTTATAAGCTCCTAAAACTTAGGATAAACTTTTTTTATGTTAAAAATATAACCATGAATAACTTTATTTGATGGTTAAAAAAATATGAGTAAAAAGTTGTAATAAATATAAGGAAATGAAACATATGTAAATGTTTTTAATTAGGCAAAAGATATAATTTTCCCTTCAATGTTTGATGAAGTCTAAAAGGCCCTTTCCGATATTGCAGATAATAATTCACCCTCTACTATTTATAAAATATAAAAATTTGTCCCAAAATAGACACTTAATCATGTTTCCATTAATTAGATGCGATGCCTTGTTATTTTAGAATACTTGGCAAGTTAGATAAGCTTAGATGCCAATATAGCAATTAGAGTGTCATATATATATATTTTAGTTTTTTAAGAATTTACTTATTAATTTTTAAAAAAGCTTAATTGAATTTCACCCAAATTACCTCAACACCATTTGTAGAAATTACTAGCATTCATCTAATAATCTAAAACATAAACACTAATCTTCATTCTTCTTCTTCTGTCTTTGATACAATTTTATAACCTGTTACTAGAAGAGCTCAAGAGCTTTATGCCCATTACATGCATGCACAACCATCATTATTGTATTCTAAGAAACACGATGTTTTATACAACTCATACCCTCATACACCGAAGCCTTGTCCACTCATACCCTCAAACACCGAAGCCTTGTCCATAAGCCCACATTTCAAAAACATGTTGATAATAGCACTAAAAACAATAACATTCATATCTAACTTCCTTAAAAGCACCTTGTTAAGAACATGCAACAAAATCATCAAGAACTATGATTTCATTAGGTTTAAATCCCTCAATCTCCATCCTCTTAAACAAAGATGGCAATGGGTTAGTCCATGGGCCTAGATTCAAGTGTTTTCAATGGATCGGCCCATAGGCCAAATCAGGCCCAAATTGATCCGAGACCTAACTTTTCTAAGTAAAACGACATTGTTTTCTTAGAAGAGTTAAGCTTAGGGTAAGCTTGGGTCTGGGCTTAGGCTTGGGAAACCCAAGGCCAAACTCAATTGAAAAAAATAGTTGTTGTACATTTTTAATTTTAAAAAAATTAGCTAGATTGGCCTATGGGCCTACCCATTGCCATCCCTAATCTTAAACAAAACCAATCACCACAAGAAAACAAGGCCTTCTGCGACATTTTTAAAACATCGTGAATTCTATTGATTTGTTGTAGTGAATGCCTTATTAGACCTATCTTTATAACCAAACCCTAAAATCGAGCATTCCACGATGCAATATCTCTTATAACTATTTCATTGAACACCTTTTTTGTACTATCCAATTTTATCATAAATGTCCAAAAAAGTAGTACTTAGAAAAGAATTCACTACAAGAAAAATAGGTTTTAGTGATGAAAATTACCAACGGAAAATAAAGATATTTCGTCAAGAGACAAATTTGACGACGAAAATTACCGATGGAAAGAATCGTTGGAGACATGACTGTAAGTAAAATTTAGCGACGGATAAAACGAATGCATCACAAATTTAGCAGAAATTTGTATATCTATCAATAAATTTAGTGAAGAAATTTTACATTTCTGTCGTTAAATTAAGGTGAATTTATCGATGAATTTAGAATATTCTGTCGTTAATTTGTTGATGGAATCAAAATAATCCGTCGGTGAATTTGACAATAAATTCTAGGTCCATCGTTAAATTTACTGATGAATTTAGAATATTTTTTTACTAATTTATCGATGGAATCACAATAATCCGTTGGTGAATTTGGTGACCGTAAGTTCTAGGTCAATTGCTAAATTTATCGATGGACATAAAACATTCTATCACTAAATTTACTAATAAAAAAATTATCCATCATAAAATATTTACCCTCAGAATAGATTATTTTGTCGGGAACTTAGCGATGAAGATGTATATCTGTTAGTAACTTAGCGTCGAAATGATATATTATGTTGGTAACTTATCGAAGGAATATAACAATCTGTCACTAATTAGAGATGGAATATTGTATTTCTGTTGAGAAATTTAATTATGCTAAATTTCAACCGCCATTTCTCACTTCCTACCCGAGTTTTCTATTAATAATTTTACAATTTTTTTACATTTAATTTCTGTGAATAATATATAACATTGATTGATAAATGTAAAGTAAGCATTATCCTAAAAGGTATAATAAAAAATTATGATGTACACAAATAAGTATCTTGCAGTTACTGTTAATTAAGAATTTATACAAAAACTTACAAGTAGCAGACTATCATTGCATTCACTTATCTAGAAGCTATGTAGGTGGTGAAGGCAGATGCTCTGACTGCCACGATGGGGTCCTGTCCTTACCCTTTAACTCATCCACCTCATTCCGGAGTTGGGCTATCTGCTCTATTAGCCTCTTTACTATGCTCCCAAGCTAAAGGACTCTCTCATTTGATGCAAACCGCCTACTAGATCCAGCTGTAGTGGATGTGGGGGATTGCGAATAACATGTGTTTGTAAATGAACCTAAGCTGAAAATCTTTCCATGGTGGTCACTACCACCCACTGTATCAAGATACACTTGACTCTCATCAACAGTTTCAGAGTTCTGATACTGTTGTTCATTGTTTTCTTGTATTTGTCCTATCATTATAATTGTTTATGTTAATAAATGATAGTTTTAAAGAATTTATATTAAAGTATAGATTTTACATACATGAACTTCTCTGCATCGGGTGTTGACGAAGGTCTCACCATCATACTTTTTGGTGTGAGTGTGCAAAAAGAGCTAGCATGGTGTAGGCTTCCTGGCGATAAACTTTTCCTACTCATAATAAATTTTTATAAGTGAACTACAATTTACAAAAATTTTGGTAGAAATTTCTCTATTTTTATGATATTTACCCTTAGTTAGACAAAAAAATTTAACTCAACAACACAACCATTAATGACACTAGACATTTATAACATTATTATTCTCCATAATGCACATATTTCCATTTTAAATTTCATACATCAAATTGCATTAAAATCAAATTTCATAAATCAAAGTACAAAAATTAGGATACAAGTGTAAAGTTTTGATACTTACAAGTTAAAGTGCATGCTCCTGGTGGATCAAAGATCTTCCAATGTGTACGGGTAAACTCTCTATCTGGACCTCCACGTTTGTTAGCAGAATTGCACTCTGAAATAGATATCGCCTTAGGTGATGCCCTATACTACTGTCAATGACTCCATATTTATATATATATATGGTGGTTGTACATTATTCTTGTTTATCGAAGCAATAAAGTCTCTATAATGTGTACGAGCTCGTCTCTCCCATACATTATAAATTTCCTGAAAAGTTCTTTATGAAAAAAGAAAAACATACTATAAGTACTTATAAACATCAATATTGATCTAATTAATATATAAAATTAGATAAAATAAAAAGATTAAAGAATATATTTCATGTACCTCAAACTTTTGATAATAAAAATCCTTTGTCGGTTGAGAGACATTCTTCCATATATAACCTTTAAGATCTATCATCTCCTTGAATTTGGATGAGATATTTTTTGAGCATGTTCTAGACAGAACTAACCTAACATATATGTTATTTTAGATCATTTTCATATTAAAACCTATAACTTCAGTATAAACCTATGATGTTATCATATATTACAAAATTTTGAGAATTTTACTTATAAATTATTAACAAGAGTGATGTATGTTCTTCCATCAACTTCCATAACTCCAAGCTGGAGATTGCCTCCTTTATCTGTAATGTTTACCCCTAATACATCTGTTGGTACAAGGGTGGTGGATGGTGTAGGGTTGGTGGATGGTGTAGTACAGCTGCTGGATGGTATAACAGTAGGTACAGAAGGTGATGCCTCATTTGGATGTGCAGTAGCATCTGTATAATGCGATGCTTCACCTAATAAATTATTGTAACCTTAACCTTGGCCACATCATATTCTGTTTTCTCTTTAGTGGCATATTTTTAACCTGAAATTTACATTTTATTGAGTTTTCTAGTAATAAAACAATATAAATTCAATATATAACAATATATTATTGATGCAATAATAGATTTATTCATATAATATTATATTACAATCACAAATTAATCACTATCAGCACTTAATTGTAAATCAAAATCATCATCATCTTCTTTTTCTGAAGAATTTAGAATCAAACTCTCCTCATCTTCTCCAGATGAAATTTCAACATATTTATCATTTGGATCGTTAAAAGGTTCATTCTTATCATATTTTACGCGTGCATTTATTTCATAAACATCTTCCTAAAATGCTTCACTTTCAACCCTCTTATTTTCCCCTTTTTCATGTAATTCAAAACACCTTTAGATTTTACTTTGCATACGGCCAACCAATTTGATTTATTTTGTTGTAAGTTGGGAAAAGGAACATAATACACTTGAATCGCTTGCATCATCAACACGAAAGGTTCAAATTGTCTAAATCTTCTTCCCTGGTTAATTTTAACTAGATTGTATCGGCTATGCATCGGCTGTACACTTTTGTTCCAACATTAGGAGTTGAATCAAACCATTCACACTTCGTTTTATTGGCAATGCAAGGTACTCAATTTCAAGTATCTTAATAATTTTACTATAGTAATCCATTAATTCTCCCTCTATGCAAACCCCAATATTTATTGTTGTCATACTATGACCATGATATTCTGTATGAAATTTATATCCATTAATAAAATATGCCAGATATGATATAACAGTTCGCAAAGGCCCTTTCACAAGATCACATATGAACTTGTTCTCTATTGGATTTTCTAAGGCCTACATAAAAAAAATTTATCATATTAAATAGTATAATGTCATCTAATCACCTTGATATGATAATTTAACCATTTCAATTATTACAAGTGAAAACTTACATCTTTCTTGAACCATTGAGGAAAGTGTCTTTTAAGTTCTTTATTGAAATCTTCCTGTTTTTTTTTGGGTATTAGCTCACATAATCATTCTTTGAATAATATAAAAGCATTATTATATCTTTTAGTTGTGAACAACATTAACTTTGACAACCCAAATAATGAATTTCAAAATCAACTTACACTTACTACACGAAAGGTTGAACCTCTTGACAATTTAATAAAATGTAACCATGAGCAACCTCCATTTTTTCTTCTGTTAACATTCCTCTTGTTGACCGTCCATATGTTCGTCTAGGATATGTGAAAATGGATAAGTTACCATCAACATCACCCGTTCCTCCCCCATTGCCATTACGAGGAACTTTCTTTCTCTTGTGTGTACATGCGACTCAAAATGATGTGGAATAAAATATACTTGCTTCCTCCACTAAATAAGCATTAGATATTGAACTTTTAAATCAAGCATTGTTTTTGATATTTTTCTTCAAGGGATGTAAATACCTAAATCAAAAATAAGGTTATTACAATTCTATGATTAAAACATGTTACAACTCCAATTTAAATATTAACTATAATTACCTCTCAAACGGATACATCCATCGATATTGAACTTGACCAGTAAGTCTAACCTTGTGTTATAAATTTGGTCCCCTTCAAATCCATCCACATATGTTGATGAGTTTACTTCATTACCCCTTGAGGTACTATAAATTGATGGCTCCCCACGTCTTGTCCAATCAAAACAATTTGGAACAAATCCTTTTCTTAACAAATGTAGATTCACTTCATCAATGGGAAGAAGATGAATATGTTAGCACTTTTTACATGGACATCTAATCTTTAGGCCGTCCATATATGCAGGTTGAGAATATGCATAGTGAATAAAAGCTTTAACTCCCTCAATAGAATTAGGATTAATAAAACAATCAGGTGTTAATCGTCTATACATCCAAGATCTATCAACTTTACTCATTTCTCTAAAACTGTTAGTTAGAAAAGTTATTTCATAGTTAGCATCCTTAATTTCCCCTAAGTTTATAGAACATTTAATCTTTACTTTACAGAACATCCCCTAAGTTTTTACAGATCTCTGACCATTTCTCCTTCATATTGAAACCAACTTATCCCACCATATCAGTTCAAGTATTTATGTTCGAATTAATCTCCTACAAGTTGATTTCTAAAGTTTTATTTTATATAAGCATTATGATACGTGGCATTGTTTACACATGTGAATTGAGAAAGCAAGTTCTCGCTGTGACTCCAAAGCTCATGAAATTTTTCACTGATAAGCCTCATAGGAGCTGCATCACGAGTTTCCAAACTATATATCATATTAGGGGTTTATTTTGCTATGAATTGTCATGCCAATTACGTGAATTTTTTATATTAATACTAAGTTTGAATTAATCACATTGAAGTTCAAGTATTTATGTTTGAACTAATTAACTACAAGTTGATTTCCAAAGTTTGATTTTAAATAAGCACTATGGCACGTATCATTGCTTACACTTGTGAATCGAGAAAGCAAGTTCTCCCTGTGACTCCTAAGTTTGTTGAATTTTTCACCGATAAGTCTCATGGGAGCTGCATCACGGGTTTTCAGCTTATATATCGTCCTAGGGGTATATTATGCATTTGATCATCCATAAGAGATCAAACTCATTCCATGTATAGTAAATACTTATGTAATTCATACATATACTCATCAATGATTCAAACAAAACCCAAACATAAATACTTATACCATTAAAGAAGAACATAAAAACTCATAAATGATTGTAAGAATATTCTAAACAACAACACAAAATTAAGATCTCTTTTGCATTCACGCAAATCCCAAATGCAAATACTCATATTATTAAAGCAAAACATATGATAGACATTAGTTGGACAACTTACCTGGATGGACAGACATCCACAGTCTACAAAGAAGAAGGATGAGGTTGGACGATTAGCAACACTCTGAAAACACAAAATAGGACCTGCTAAAAGGAAAATTTCGTATTTAATATAATACACTAGTTTAATAGTTTTGTATTTATATTTGTTCCATACAATGTCGTTATTGAGAATAAGATGAAACCTTTGTTTGAAAGAAGTAAAAATTTATATGAAAATGTGATCTTTGACTTTCATGGACTTATATATCAAATTGTTAAGAAAAAGTGAGGAATGTAAGAAGTATAAAAAAGGTTCTAATAGATTAGATATTTAACTCTAAATCAAATTATGGGTGATGTTTAACAAGAGCTAATTAATAGATTGCATTTTAAAAGTATATCACATCTAGTTTTTATTTTAAAATTAAACCTATGACTATAGAACAAGCACTTATTCATGAAAGTTACATTTTGTTTCCTATAAATGAAGACTTGAACTAATCACAATGGCTTGTCAAGTCTTAATGTTTCAATTTAAACAATGCCTATACATAAATACTTAGACTATTAAACTGCAGCCTAAAAACTGATGTTAAAGGTAAAATTGCAAAGAATGACTTACTTTGATAGACGTGTAATAGCAAACTACAAAGAAGAAGAATGACATTGGACAATTCTTGACATTCTTCAACTTAAAACATGACCTGCAAGAAAGACAATTCATGTATTTTTCAGATTCTACAAATGAACAACATAAAATTAAAGGCAAAATAACAATAATTCACATATAAAGACATAAACGGCATCCAATGTGAGTAGCACAATAAATAAGAATAAAGAAAATAGGAAGAAGGGACCCTCTTAAATTAAAGAGGCAATAAGAAGAACTTATAGGTAGCTTAAGTAAAGTTGAGAAAGAAAAGAATAAGGAAGTTTTGAAATCATAGGTATGAACTAGTTTAAAGTTTTGAGATTGTAAGTATAAAAAGGAATAAACTATACTCTAGGCTGAAAAGAGCCTCAAAAGTATTTATATGTGTACATAAGTGATATTGATATGATGAAGAATGAATTGTATACTATAAAATCATATAAGAGTGTGGCTATTATTAGCAATAATAACTTAGTTGAATTAAAGCACAAGATTAAGACACTAAAGAAGGAGGCTAATTCTTTCAAAGACTCATTGACTAAATTTACCAAGGAAGTGAGAAACTAAAAAACATGCTAAGAGCATAAAAAAATTCCAATAATAGGAATGGGATTAAATATAATTATAGGCACACATCCAATTATAATACTATATTTATCAAAGGAAAAAAATTCATATTGAATAACCTTTGCCTAAGATGAAAAATAAACATAGTTCATCAATATCTAAGCATACATGTAAATCATATACATGTGCTTATCCATTAGTCCTTACTCTAAAGGCAAGTCTTGTACATTCATGTATGGTTAAAGATTTAGGCATAGAGCTTAGCCTTTGTTTGGTTCAGCTTTTGGAGGGTTCAAAAGCCCTTTTGTCTACCGCAAAAGCTATTTTAAAGAAAAAATACCTGTTGGGTTGTAAATTTTAAAAGCACTTTTGAAGTAAAAACAGCTTTTTTAAAAGCTCAAATATAACTTTTTCAAAAGCTGAAATTTGGAGCTTTTCAGAAAAGCCCCAAATTTTAGCTTTTTCGGGAAGCTAATTTTTCGTCACTTGCATAAGGGAAAGCCCCAAATACGTTTGATCTGTTTCTTCTATTCATCAGTCACAACGCTTCTTCTCAATCACTCTCGTCTTCTTAAGACACAGGTTAGTTCTTCTAATATTATTTCTTCTTTATATTTTTGGTCTTTTCCTTCTAAAAGTTTATTTTTCTGCGTTGAACGTCTGCCTTCAACGCAGAAGGTCTGTTTCAAATGCAGAGGAGTCTATGTTGATGCAGACCTACGTAAACCTCGTCTGCGTCAAACGCAGACGTTTGCGTTTGACGCAGACAAAGGTCTGTGCCAATAACGCAGACGTCAAGGTCTGCATTACTCCTCTGCGTTAACACAAAGGAGTCTGCATTTCACGAAGATGTTCTGCTTTAAACGCAGATAAGCATGTTTTTTATGGGACATTTATTGGATTTTATTTGATTCTGAATATTATGTTCAGGGGAATATTAAAAAGTTTGCAAGGTTCAGTCCCACTGTTATTTCGTTTGTAGCTATGAGAACAGCTGTTGGTGTCTGAATGGAAGCTTTCTTGCCCAGAATTTGATTAAAGATAACTCCCTTCTGTTATTCTTGATAAACTTGGAAAAGTTGTCTGCTTTACCTTTTGTTGTGATCTATTGCTATATGATAGCTCTTACATG
>JANSVA010000217.1:11272561-11291973 GCA_025504915.1 Erythroxylum reticulatum
GGAATTTAAAATCAAAATAGGATTCCTAAAGAAGTGTCTGGGATCTTGAACCAAATACAAATAGGAATCTAGAGAGGTATCTAAGCATTAACAAATAAATTGGGATACTTAAAGAAGTATCTAAGAATTTCACTTAAAATAAGAAGAAACAACTAAGGATTAACAACTAAATTGAGATAAGAAATAAGCATTAACAACTAAATTGAGATACCTAGAAATATATTTGGGGTCTAGAAATAAAACTCAGATAAGAGATCCAAAAAGGCATCCAAGTACTCTAACTAAAATCCAAATATATATTTAAGGTTTGAAAATACAATTTAAATGAGAAATCTAGAAAAGTATCTAAATATAAATTACGAATATAGAGTTTATGAATAAAAATTGGATAAGATACCTAAAGAGATATCTAAGTACAACTATGAAATTAGAAATATATCGAGAATTTGAATTCAAATTTAGACAAGATATCTAGAGAGTTGTTCGAGTATTCAGTTACAAACCTAAAGAGACATCTAGATTTTAGAAACAAAATTTAGATAAGAGGCTCAAAGATATATCTATGTATTCAACTATAAATCTAGAGAGGTATCTAGGGTCAATTGAATATTAAAATGAGAGGCCTAGAGAGGCATCTAGGTATTCTACTATAAACATAGAAAGATATCTAGATTTTGTAAATTAAATTTAAACAAAAGATTTAGGGATGTGTCTAGGTATTGAAGTACAAACCTAGAGCAATATATAAGGTTTAGATATAAAATTTAAATAAAAGACCCTAAGAAAAATATAGATATTTAACTACAAACCTAGAAGGATATCTATGGTTTAGAAAATAAATTTTGAATAAGAGACACAAAGAGATATCCAAACATTTAATCTATAAACATAGAGGGATATCTTGAGTTTTTGAATGATAATAAGCTAAAACATGTTTTAGAATAAGGCATATATTTAATTTTTAGAGGATTCATTTTAAAATGTTGACATATAAATTGAAAATAATGAATATTGATAATTAGAAGATCCCACTTCTTTCATAATTATCTATTTATTGGCATGTCAAGGAGTTTTCGTCACTAGTTCCATCATTTATGCCATCTGTTGAAATTAAAACAATAAATGCATGATTAGTATAATGATTCAAAATATATAAAATCCCACATTTTGATAACTTTCACTAATAAGAGCAAAAGATAATTATTTCTTTTTGCATTTTCTACTTTAGAAAAGCGTCTTTAAGTTTTTAGAAGCACTTAAATTGATATAAATTTTCATCTAACAAAAATAACTTCTTTTTTAAATGTTATATGTATGAAACAAGTCCAAATTTCGAAAATAGCATAAGATCATTAAATTTAGCAAAATTAAATTGAAAAATAAAATGAGAGACCTAGAGAGGTATCTAGGTATTCTACTTATGAACATAGAAAGATATTTAGATTTTGTAAATGAAATTTAGATAAAAGATTTAAAGAGATGTCTAGGTATTCAACTACAAACCTAGAGGAATATCCAAGTTTTAGATATAAAATTCAAATAAATGACCCTAAGAGAACTATAAATATTTAACTACAAATCTATAGCGATATCTATGGTTTAGAAAATAAAATTTGAATAAGAGACGCAAAGAGATATCTAAACATTTAATCTATAAATATACAAAGGATATCTAGAGTTTTTGAATGATGGTAAATTGAAACATGTGTTAAAATAAGGCATATATTTAAATTTATAAGATTCATTTTAAAATGTTGTCATATGAATTGAAAATAAAGAATATGGATTATTAGAAGATGCCGCCTCTTTCATAATTATCTATTTATTGACAAGTTGAGGAGTCTTCATCACTAATTTCATCACCTATGCCATCTGTTGAAATAAAAACAATAAAAGCATGATTAGTATAATGATTCAAAATATATAAAATCCCATATTTTGATAATTTTCACTAATAAGAACGAAGCTTTTTTTTTTCAAATTCTACCTTAGAAAAGTGTCTTTGAGTTTTTAGAACCACTTAAATTAATTTGGTTCTAAAATTATTCTAGCTTTTCATTTAATAAAACTAACCTTTTTTAAATGTTATATATGTGAAACAAGTCCAATATTCAAAAGTTGCTTAGTACCATTAAATTTAGCGAAATTAATTTGATCAATTATAATATTATAGAAGACAATTGATAATAAAAATGCTTCAAATAAGGGATAAATTTGAAACTGAATTCAAGGTTTCTGATAATCTAAATAATATGCTATGTAGTTGAATTAAGAAAATATTAAGGATGCGTCCTAATTTTATTGATAATGAGTTATAATCTTATTTATTTTATAGGTGCAATCAATCATTAAAGAAATTCTTATTCTTACAAATTGACTTGAAATTGGAGTAAGGGAGATTATTAGGGATGGAAAAAGGGTCCGGGCCTAGCTCGGGTTGATTAGTCCTCGAGCCGAGCCTCGGGTAGGCTTAGGCCTGGGCTGCTCAAGTCAGGGACCTGATTGATTAAGGTAAAACCCCAGCTAGGCGTAGTCATGCTTGAGCTGGCCGATGCTCTAAATTGGCATCTTAGACTCGATTGGACCTCAGGTTGAGCCTATTTTCATCCTTAAAGATGATCAAAAACCTTAATGAATAAGAAACTTATTAATACCTTATATTTTTTAGTTGTTCTCTTCAAAATTTGTTCTTTCCTCTTTATCTTCATTTATTGAAAAGGATATTCATTCAAATTTGTTTTTTGTTATTTGATACATTTAGGTTATCATTTATTTATTTTTTAGCTTTGCAAGAAGACCTTTTTATTAATTTGTAAAAATTTCTAATTTTTCCTAGGTTATTTTTCCCATTTTTGACCTAACAAGCTTTCTCTCTTTTTTTAATGAAATATCTGCTCTAGAGCCTACTTTCACTAGCTTTACATCCTACTTTGAATATTGTTGATGCTTTTGTTGTTGCATGTTTTGTAACTCATCAACATTTAAACCCAAAAACTTTCTTTTTACACTCTAACTTTTATCCAAATTACCATTTTTTGACCTTTTATTTTATAAGCTTTGATTTGGGATTTTAAGGTTACCTTTTTATTAGTTTTGTTTGTAAAAAGAAAATTTCTTACCTTTATTTCTCTTTTCTTTCTTTCTTTTTTTGCTTCTTCGATTCTTTTTCTCTTTTTTGGGGACTAAGGATCTAATAATTGAATGATAGTAGAGAAACATCAATAAAAATTAAAGTAACAATATTGGTGTTCTAAAATTAATATAGCCTTTTTCTAAGTCTTCTTAGTCAAAGGTGAGTGAATAGACAATTCAAATAAGGAATGTCCTTCTCTAACATTAAGGGATGTCTTTGTTAAAGCCACATTTTTGGTGCTACAACCACATCTTTTGATATACGATAGTCAAATCCCTTTCCATAATAAATCAATAATGATCTAGTCAAGAGTTTTTTATATCTTCATATGTTTTTTCATTTTAAAGGAACCAAGCGGTCAACAAATTTTCTTTAAAAGTTCTTTACTTAGTTTTTTATGGAATTTATATTCCTCAATTGTTTTCCAGTTTAGGTTTTGTCACTATTTTCGTTACCTAAATTTTTGACAGGTTTTTATTGATAGTTGATAAACGTCTTCTAAATTGACCAACTGATTTTCATATGCCATCATTTTCTTCAAAATTATCTAACCTTGAAAAGATAAGAGTAATATGATCTTAAAAAGGCAAGAGTATATTAATAAGTATTAGGCCAAATGTCAAAAAGAGTACTTATGAGATATTTTTGTCTCCAATTTCTTGTATGTATACTCACATTCTTTCCATTACTTCAAGCAAAAATGGATTTGATTTTTTAAAAAATGAATCAACATATACAAACACTACAAGAAAATTAGGTTTTAGCGATAGAAATTACCAACAGAAAATAAAGATATTATATGGAGAAACAAATTTAGCGATGGAAATTATCGACAGAAAGAGTCATTAGAGAAATGCTCGTATATAAAATTTAGCGATGGATAAAATGAATCCGTCGCCAATTTAGTGATGAAAATTTTTATATCCGTCAATAAATTTAGCAACAAAATTTTGCATTTCCATTGCTAAATTAAGGTAAATTTATTGACAAATTTAGAATATTTCCTCGCTAATTTGTCAATAGAATCATAATATTCTGTCAATGAATTTAACGACGGTAAGTTATAGGTCTGTGGCTAAATTTACTGACGAACATAAAACATTCTGTCACTAAATTTATCAATGGAAAATATTATTTATCGCTAAATATTTACCTACAAAATAGATTATTCCGTCAGGAACTTAGCAATGAAGTTATATATCCGTCGGTAACTTAGCGTCAGAACGATATATTCCATCTGTAACTTACCGACAGAATATAACAATCTGTTGCTAATTAGTGACGAAATATTAAATTTCCATCGAGAAATTTAATTATGTAACTTTCAACTTCCATTTCTCACTTCCTACCCAAGTTTTATGTTGATAATCTTATGATTTTTTGTACATTTAATTTCTGTAAATAATATATAATATTGATTGATAAATGTAAATTAAACATTATCCTGAATGGCATAATAAAAAATATAATGTAAATAATTAAGCATCTTAAAATTACTGTCAATTAAGAATTTATACAAAAACTTAATAGTAACAGACTATCATTACATTTACTTATCCAGAAGCTATGCAAGTGGTGAAGGTGGATGCTCTGACTGTTGCAATGAGGTCCTGTCCTTATCCTTCAACTCGTCCACCTCATTACGAAGCTGGGTTATGCACTCCATCAGCCTCTCGACCGTGCTCTCAAGCTGAAGGAGTCTCTCATTTGATGCGGACCGCCTACTAGATCTAGCTATAGTGGATGGAGGACTGCGAATAATAGGTGTTTGCAAATGAACTTAAACCGAAAATCCTTCCACGATGGTCCCTACCATCCACTGCATCAATATACACCTGACTCTCATCAACAGTTTCAGAGTTATGAGACTGTCGTTCAATGCTTTCTTATGTTTGGTCCTAACATTATAATTGTTTATGTTGATAAGTGATTCTTTTTAAGAATTAATATTAAATTATAGATTTTACATACATGAAATGCATTGGGTATTGAAGAAAGTCACATCATCATACTTCTTGATATGAGTATGCAAAAAGAGATGGCATAGTGTAGGCTTCCTGTCCATAAACTTTTTCTACGTTACAATAAATTTTTATAAGTGAACTACAATTTATAAAAATTTTAGCAGAATTTTCTTTATTTCTGTGATATTTACCCCCTCTTAGTAAAAAAAATTGAACTTAACAACACAACCATTAATGGATCTAGACATTTATAACATTATTATTCTCCATAATGCACATATTTTTTCATTTTAATCATACATCATATTACATTGAAATCAAATTTCATACATCAAAGTACAAAAACTAGGATATAAGTGTAAAGTTTTGAACTTAGAAGTTGAAGTGCAAGCTCCTAGTAAGTCAAAGATCCTCCTGTGTGTATGGGTAGACTCTCTTCGTCGGGACCTCCATGTCTGTTGACAAAATTACGCTCTGAAATGGATATTGCCTTAGGTGATGCCCAATATTGCTACTAATAACTCCATATTTTTTTTCAGATATATATGGTGATCATGCACCATTATTATGAATCTGAAGCAAGAAAGTCTTTATAACTTGTGGGAGCTTACCTCTCCCATACATTATAAATTACAACATCAAATTTTGGATTCTAAAAAACTTCTTTTTGAAAAAAAGGAAAATTTCTATAAGTACTTATAAACGACAATATTTATCTAATAAATGTATAAAATTAGATAAAATAAAAAATATTTAAAAATATATTTTGTGTACCTCAAACTCCTAATAATAAAAATCATTTATTGGCTAAGAGACATTCTTCTATATATAACCCTCAAGATATATCCTCTCCTTAAACTTGGATGAGATATTTTTTTAGCACATTCCAGATGGAACCAACCTAATATATAAGTTATTTTAGATCATTTTCAAATTAAAACCAATAACTTCAGTATAAATATATGGTGTTATCATGTATTACAAAATTTTTAGAATTTTACTTACAAATTGTTAACAATTGTGATGTAAGTTTTTCCATCAATTCCCTTAGCTCCAGGCTAGAGGTCGCCTCCTTCATTCGCAACATTTACTCCTAATATCTTTTTCGGTATAGGGGTGGTGGATGGTGTAGGGTTGGTGGATGGTGTAGTAGGTCTGCTGGATGGTATAGTAGTAGGTACATAAGGTGATGCCTCATCTAGATGTGCAGTAGCATCTGCATAATGTGATGCTTCACCTAGAAATGCACTGGCTTCTCCAAATCATTATAACCTAGACCTTTGCCCCATCATATATTATTTTCTCTTTGGTGGAATATTTTTAACTTGAAATTCACATTTTTTAATTTTATAACATTAAAACAATATAAATTCAATAAATAACAATATATTGTTGATGCAATAATATATTTATTCATATAATATTCTATTACAACAAATTAATCGCTATTAGCACTTAATTGTAAATCAAAATCATCATCATCTTCTTTTTCTGAAGAAGTAGAATCAAACTCAGGCTCCTCTTCAGAGTTTCAATATATTCATTATTTGGATTGTTCAAAGTTTCATTCTCGTCATATATTACAAATGCATTTATTTCGTAAACATCTTCCTAAAATGCTTCACTTTCAATTTTCTTATTTTCTCTTTTTCCATATAATTCAAAAACACGTTTAGGTTTTACCTTGCATACGACCAACCAACGTGATTTATCTTGTTGTAAGCTAGGAAAAGGGACATAATATACCTACATTGCTTGCATTGCTAACACGAAAGGTTCAAATTATCTAAATATTCTTCACTAGTTAATTTCAATTACATTGTATTGGTTGTACACTTTGGTTCCAATGTTAGGAGTTGGATCAAACCATTTACACTTAAATATCACACTCCGTTTTATTGGCAATACAGGGTACTCAATTTCAAGCATCTCAATAATAATTTTACTATAATAATCCATCAATTCTCCCTGTATTCAAACCGTACTATTTACTGTTGTCATGCTATAACCATAATATTTTGTCTGAAATTTGTATCCATTAACAAAATACACTGAATACAATTTAACAATTTGCAAAGGTCCTTTCACAAGATCACAAATAAACTTGTTCTCTGTTGGATTTTCTTAAGCCTCCATAAAAAATAATTTATCATATTAAATAGTATAATGACATTTAATCAATTTGATATGATAATTCAACTATTTAAATTATTACAAGCGAAAACTTACATATTTCTCGAACCATTGAGGAAAGTATCTTTCAACTTCTTTATTGATATCATCTTGTGTTTTTTTAGGCATTAGCTCATCTAACCATTCCTTGTATAATCTAAAAGCATTATTGTGTAATTTAGTTATGAACAACACTAGCTTCAAAAACCCAAATAATCAATTTCAAAATCAACTTAAACTTACTACATAAAAGGTTGAACTTCTTGACAATTCAATAAAATGTAACCATGGGCAACCTCTATTTCTTTTTCTATTAACATTCTTGTTATTGACTGTCCACGTGTTTGTCTAGGATATACAAAAATGGATAAGTTACTATGAACATCACCTATTCCTCCCCCATCATCATTAAGAAGAACTTGTCTTTTCCTTGTGTGTACATATGACTCAAAATAATGTGAACAAAATGCACTTGCTTCCTGCACTAAATAAGCATTACATATCAAACCTTTAACTCTAGCCTTGTTTTTGACATTTTTCTTCAAGTGATGCAAATACCTATATTACAAATAGGGTTATTACGATTTTGTGATTAAAACATGATATAAATCTAAAAAGATACATCCATTGATATTGAACTGCACCAGTAAGTTTAGCCTTCTGTGCTAAATGTACAGGTAGATGTTCCATACAGTCAAAGAAGCTTAGAGGGCAAATTCCTTCTAATTTGCATAAGATTATTAGAATTTCCCTTTCTAGTTTTTTTAATTTCAACTAACTTTATTTTAGATGATGTTTAGCTTTTGAAAAACAAACTTAATTATGTTTTAGCTTCCTAAAACTTATTCGGTAGTAACTACCAAAATGCAATTGGAATTAGCCTTTGCATAAACATATGAAAATCATGACTTTTCATACCAAACAATTTGTATTTCCTCATATCCACACACCTTGTTAAGTTCGAAACATAACCATCACCAAACCTTAGACTTTTCAACCATTGATGCAAATTTTCCTTTTTTTTGTCCAAGATGTAACATGCTTTTGAATATTTACTAGTAAGAAGATCTTTATCTAACTCATTCCTTCTACAAAAAAGTTTTAGATCAACTCGTGATTTTGCATTGTCCTTTGTCCTCCCTTCAGTGTTCATTATGGTATTAAACAAATTGTCAAAATTACTTTCAATATGCATCACGTCTAGATTATGATGTATCAAATTAGTTTTCTAATATGGAAAATATAACATCCCAGACCACCCGCCCACAGATATTGTCTGGTTTGGGCTTCCCTCAGGCCAAACCCCTCAAGGTTTTGCTCTTCGCATCTTTGGGAAAACGCGTCTATGGGGAGGAGGTATCCATACCCTTTATAAGGCATACTTCGTTCTCCTCTCTAACTGATGTGGGATTTCATAATCTACCCTCATTAGGGCCCAACGTCCTATGCTAGCGCATCGAGTCGGGAATCAGCTCTGATACCATTTACAATGGCCCAGACCACCCGCCTACAGATATTGTCTGCTTTGGGTTGCCCCTAGGGCCAAACCCCTTACGGTTTTGCTCTTCCCACCCTTAGGAAAACACGTCTTAGGAGGAGAGGTATCCATATCCTTATAAGGAATACTTCGTACTCCTCTCCAACCGATGTGGGATCTCACACTCTCCACCCCTTTTAGGACCCAACCCTCTTTAAGGCCCAGCCTAGCCAGCACAACGGTTTGGGTACTAGCTTTGATACCATTTGTAACATCCCAGACGACCTGCCCATAAAATTGTCCACTTTGGGTTGCCCCTCAGGCCAAACCCCTCACGGTTTTGCTTTTCCCACTCTTGGAAAGATGTGTCTTCCTTGGTGTGGGAAGAGAAAAACTGTGAGGGTCCTAGCCCAAGGGCAACCCAAAGTGGACAATATTTGTGGGCGGGTGGTCTGGGCTATTACAGCAAATCCCAAAAGATGCTTTATTTTCTCCAACTAATTTTTTTACTAATTTTTGTATTAAATTCATCAGCTTTAAGTTTTGTAACTTTCAAAAACCCTAATTCATCAATCTCCTACAATATATCTTCACCAGCTTTGTGAGGGGGAAGAGGTGTTTGTACCATCCTATTCTTAATGAACTTTTGTTTATTGCATCTAAATGGATGGTCTGAAGGAAGAAATTTCCTGTGGTTGTCAAACCAAGATGTTTTGACCCCATTAGGAAGATAGAAACACATAAGAATTATTGCCACAATAAGGACAAGTCAATTTCCCTATTGTGCTCCATCTAGACAACATAGTATAAGTCGAGAAAACATTAATATTCCAAATCAAAATTGCTCTCAACAAAAATTTTGTTTAAGAGACACGTTATATGTCTCCACACCATATTCCCAAAGATGATGCAATTTTGACACCAATCAGAAGGCAATGAGTCATTTTATCAACCAAGAATTTTATTAAAACTTCAATCAGAAATATGTCTTTTAAGCTTTATGTTCAATATTCAAGCAATTAAAGATAATTGAGTCATGGTCTCACAATTTGGCCATAATTCTTGGTCAGCTGATTGTAGTAAGTCAAAAAGCTTTTTACATGTGGGTTTGGTTCTTCTTTAATATTTTTTATATTTTACTTAAAAGGATAATCGACTGCATCATAAACCATTTGGATGTAATGAATTTCAGTTGCACCCATATTATTTGTTGTAAATCCATCCCCCTTCAAACCTATCCATATATGTTGATGAGTTTACTTTATTACCCCTTAAGGTGCTACAAATTAATAGCTCCCCATGTCATGTTCACTCAAAATAATTTGGAACAAAGTCTTTTCTTAACAAATGGAGATTCACTTCATCAATCAAAAGAAAATGAATATCTTACACTTTTTACACGGACATTATCTTTAGGTCATCGATGTATGCAGGTTGAGAACATGCATAATGAATAAAAGCTTCAACTCCCTCAACAAACTCAGGATTAATGAAACCATTGGGTATTAATCATGTATACATCCAAGATCTATCACATTGCTCATTGCTATAAAACTGTTATTTAAAATTTTGTTTCAAATTAGTATCCTTCATTTCCTTTAAGTTTACAGAACATTTAATCTTTACTTTACAAAACATCCCCTAATTTTTTATAGGTCTCTGACCATTTCTCCTTTATATTGAAACCAACATATCCCACCATATAAGTTTAAGTATTTATGTTTAAATCAATCACTTGTAAGTTGACTTCCAAAGTTTGATTTTAAATAAGCACTATGGTATTTGGCATTATTTAAACCTGTGAATCGAGAAAGTAAGTTCTCGCTGTAACTCCTCAGCTCGAGAATTTTTTACTGATAAGCCTCATGGGAGCTACATCATAAGTTTCCAACCTATATATTGTCCTAGGGGTTTATTATGCAATGAATTGTCATGCCAGTTATGTGAATTTCTTATTTTAATACTAAGTTTGAATTAATCACCTACAAGTTGATTTCTAAAGTTTGATTTTAAATAAACACTATAGTACGTAGCATTGTTTACACTTGTGAATCAAGAAAGCAAGTTCTTGTTGTAACCCTTAGGCTCATAGAATTTTTTACCGATAAGCCTCACAAGAGTTGCATCACGAGTTTCTAGCCTATATATCATCCTAGGGGTTTATTATGCATTGGATCATCCATAAAAGATCAAACTCATTCCACATATAGTAAATACTTATGTAATTCATACATCTTCTCATTAATGATTCAAACAAAACCTAAACATAAATACTTAGACTATTAAAGAAGAACATAAAAACTCATAAATGATTATAAGGATATTCTAAACAATAACACAAAATCAAGACCTCCTTTGCATTCACACAAAACCCAAACCCAAATACTCGTACTATTAAAGCAAAACATATGGTAGACATTAGTTGGACGACTTACCTAGATGGACGGACAACCACAGACTACAAAGAAAAAGAATGGGGTTAGACAATTAGTGATGCTCTGAAAATACAAAATAAGGCCTACATAAAATAAGAGGGAACCTTTGTTTTTAAAATAAGTAAAAATTTATATGAAAATGTGATCTTTGACTGTTATGGATTTATAGATCAAGTTGTTAAGAAAAAGTGAGGAACGTAAGAAGGATAAAAAGCTTCTAATGGATTAAATATTTAACTCTAAATTAAATTATAGGTGATGTTTAACAAGCGCTAATTAATATATCACATTTTAGAAGTATATCAAATCTTGTTTTTATTTTAAAATTAAACCTATGAATATAAAAGAAGCACTTATTCATGAAAGTTAGATTTTGTTTCCTGTAAATAAAGGGTTGAACTATTCACAATGGCTTATCAAGTATTTATGTTTCAGCTTAAACAATGACCATACGTAAATAATTAGACTATTAAATCGTAGCCCTAAAAACTCATCAATCATTGTTGAAGGTAAAATTATAAAGAACAACACAAAATTAATCACACTGTAAACATTACTTAGTTGAACGACTTACCTTGATAAATGGACAATGGCAAACTACAAAGAAGATGAATGATGTTGGAAAATTCTCAACATTCTTTAACATAAAATACGACCTGCAAGAAAGATGATTCATGTATTCTTGTATTTTTTATATTCGACATATGAACATTATAATATTAAAGGCAAAAATAGTAATAATTCACATAAAAAGGCATGCAATGTGAGTAGCATGATAAATAAGAACAATAAGAATAGGAAGAGGGGACCCTCTTAAATTAAAGAGGCTAATAAGAAGTAGTTACAGGTAGCTCAAATAATGTTGAGAAAGAAAAGATTAAGGAAGTCTTAAGATCATAAGTATAAACTAGTTTAAAGTCTTGAGATCATAAGTATCAAAATGAATAAACTATATTCTGGGCTCAAAAGATCTCAAAAGTATTTAGATGTGTACATGAGTGATACTGATATGATGAAAATGAATTGTATACTATAAAATCATGTAAGAGTGTAGCTATTATTAGCAATCATAACTTAGGTTAATTAAAGCATAAGATTAAGACATTAAAGAAGGTAGCTAATTCTTTCAAGGACTCATTGTCTAAATTCACCAAGGAAGTGAAAAACTAAAAAGCATGCTCAGAGCACAAAATAATTTCAATAATAGGTATGAAATTAAATATAATTATGGGCACGCATCTAATTATAATACTACATTTATCAAAGGAAACACTTTCATATTAAATAACCTTTGCCTAAGATGAAAAACAAACATACGACATAAATATCTAAGCATACATGTAAATCATATACATACGCTTTACCCATTAGGCCTTACTTTAAAGGCAAGTCTTATACATTCATGTATGGTTAAAAATTTAGGCATAAAGCTCAATATTGTCAGGAAAAGAATAGTTATAAATTATATACAAAGACATAAGGTAGCATGCAATCTCATTCACAGTCATCTAGGACTCAACATTATTTTAGAAGCAAGAATCATGCTCCCACATATAATAGGCCTTATATTAAACATAATGTCATAGCATACATTTTAGAAGTATATCACATCTATTTTTTATTTTTAAAATTAAACCTATCAATATAGAAGAAGCAGTTGGTCATAAAAGTTAGAATTTGTATCCTATAAATGAAGAATCAACTAATTTGAGAGATGTAAAGTTTGGAATTTAGTACCTAACTAAGAGAGATGTAACTTTGGAATTTCAATTTAATTTTAGGACCTAACATCTACTATAGGTATTGCATTTTTATTTTCAATACCCAGCCCCTAGGTAAGACTATAATTAATGTATAGTATAAACTAATTCTAAACCTATAGTATAAATATGCCAAATTAGTATCTATCCTTTGTTTTGCCATGCCATGAATGATTTGTCTCATTTATTTTCTTTTATTTCTTAACACATGTTTTGACCTTTTGTTATTGTTAACAATTAAGATTTGGGAAATCATATATATACTAGCTCGATTATGTATTTGTTATAAAAGTATAAACATTGCATCTGAGTCCTATCCATACTATATCTGAATCCTCACTGTATCTGATTCTATTTAATTGACCATATTAAAACAAAACAAATTTATCCCTTTAAGCTTTTCATCGAACACTTTATATGCATAACAAACTCATCCCTAACTATTAACAAAAACATCGGTTCCTTGCATTCTTCACCAACTGTAACATGTTTAAACGCATAATGAACCACTAACACCTAAAATAGACGTAGAAAACATAAACGAAATCAACCAAAACCAAAAACAAAACCTTCCCAACAAGAAGAAAAATGAAAAACCAAGTGGAAAGGAGGAATAACTAACCCTAATGAATGACTAAGCGGAGAAAGTGACAATGATGATGGTGTATAACTGGAGAACACTAGAAAACGAAGACGGCTAGGTTAAAGGGAAAGGCTTTCTGAATTTTTCACATACTAGATGAAATATAAGAAGGAGGGATTGACCTGTGTTAAAATGTGATAAAGAAACAACGTCATTTGTGGTTTTAAACAAACGACATCGTTTTCCTTCTAATTAAAACAACAACTCAGCATTATTGAACTTACCGACAGAATTGGTAAATTACCAACAAACAGAAATTTCGTCAATATTTCTTGTCAGGAATCATTGGCTTTGTTATGTCAATAAATTACTGACAAACAGAAATTTTTTCAATAAATTCCGTCGATATTTCTTACCGAAAATCATTGGCACCTATTTTTACGACGACTTTCCCTAATCCATCGCCAACTTCCTTCAGCAAAAGTTTCACCTCATCCTTTATTGATAGAGTATTTTTTTTATAGCAAAGCACCTTTTTTCCCAACAATTATACTGATATAAAGCATGTTCTGTCGATAATGTACTACATAGTTTTTTCCGTCGATAAATTTTCGTCAATAATGTACAATTTTCTTGTAGTAAAAATAGTCAAAGATACTTAAAAGGACATTCAAGCATTCATTATCCAATCATTCTTTATGACATTCAAAATTAACATCTAAATAACAATGCCATTTATCCAAGAAAAGTATTCAAAATCTAATACGTGTCAAATTTAAACAATTGTTTAAATATACAAAAGCTCCATGTAGACACCTAATTATGTCCTATGCATTTGTCTATTTTAATTTGTTTTCTTTAAAAATTTAAAAATGAGAAAATCATAGTTTTAATAATTTTTATTTTAGTCAATTTTTATTTTCATAACCTTTTCATTATGTTTGATTTTTATGTCATTAATTTCAATTTTTAAGCTTTTATTTTTCTAGTACTTTTTTAGTAGATTTGATAAGGTAAATAACTCATTAATCTTCATTCATTTACTTTCATTGATTTTTGATTATATATTTTTCACATTTAAATATTCATGATATTAACTTTAATTTATTCTAATTTTTAATAAGCATGGTTAATTTTTCTTTAAATTGTTTTGAAAATTAAAAAGGGAGAGTTTTGGGGATTTTAATAGAAGATTAAAAAATTAAGGAACTAAAACATAAAAAAGAAGTTGGATACGAAGTAGCATACAAATGGTGTGAGATCCCACATCGGTTGGAAAGGGGAACGAAGTATGTCTTATAAGGGTACAGATACCTCTCCTTTACAGACGCGTATTTCATGGCCTAATGCACTGGATCCTGTCAGAACTTCGAGATTAAACGTGCTTGGGTGAGAGTAGTACTACGATGAGTGACCTCCTGGGAAGGCCTTGAGAAAAGCAAAACCGTGAGGGCTTGGCTGGGTCAAGGCCCAAAGCAGACATTATCTATGAGCTGGTGATCAGGGCTGTTATAGGTGGTATTAGAGCCGGTACTCAAACCGTTGTGCTAGCTAGGCTGGACCCTAAATAGGGTTGGGCCCTAAGGGGGTGGAGAGTGTGAGATTCCACATCGATTGTAGAGGGGAACAAAGTACGCCATATAAGGGTACAAATACCTCTTCCTTACAGGTGCATTTTTCATGGCCTAATGTACCGGATCCCATCAGAATTCTGAGATTAAATTTGCTTGGGTGAGAGTAGTACTAGGATGGGTGATCTCCTGGGAAGGCCTCGGAAAAGGAAAGCGGACAATATCTGTGAGTGGGTGATTTGGGTTGTTCCAGGGTCCATTGTAATGCTGAACTTTTGGAGCCCTTTTGTGTTATACTGTATTCAGAGGTACTACTATATATTGATATATACATATGGTTGTATATGAGTTCAAATATGTATTTATGTCATTTGGGTGTATATGTTAATTATTTAAAATGATTATATGCCCCTACATGAACTTAGAATTCATCAGTATGTGGAATCTTAGAGATTTATGACATATGAGCTTTTAAGTGAATCAAACCGAGTCCATTGGATGGATATGACCATGGTGGGTAAATTAAATGAGTTCTAATGCCTTAGAGGTGATTAGACATGAATTATAGATTCATTGGACACTTAGAAAACTTAATTGGAAAAGTTGATGTATATAAGGGCTTATTTGCAAATTGTCAAAAGTTAAAAGACTTAAAAGTAATTTTTCAATTCTTGGAGGACCAATTCGTAATTTTATAAATTTAAGGGACTTAATTATAATTTTTAAAATTTCGAGGACCAAAATGAAAATAAAAGGTTTTGGTGATTCCCAAATTTTGGGCTTAATTGCAAATTTAGGAAAAGTTTAGAGGGTATAATGGTAATTTCACATAATTAAGGGCAATAAAGTAAATTTATCATACTTGGTCAAAGAAGAGTCAAATTATAGACCCTTCTTTATGTGTATGGCATTGCAACCCCTTCGTTTGGCATTAAAACACATTTTTTAATTAAAAGAGAGGAGAAAGAAGGAAAAAAGAGGAAAGAGAGAAAGTTTTGGCCATCACCAAAACTCTTTTATTTTTCAACTCAAACCAAGGTGTTCTACACTAATTTGGGGTCAAGGAACTCAAATCTATCATTAGATTTGAGAAATTTTTAAAGGATTGGAAGATATCACCAAAGGAAGGTTTAGGTAAATTTTGTCTCATCTCTCTCTACATTGGAGTTTTAGAGTTTAGTGTTAAGATATGTTGTTCTCCATGCTTGATTATGCATAAAACATGGTTTAGATGAATGAAATATGTCGTGGAGAGGGTTCTTTAAGTCAAAATCGAAATTGTCCCCTTTAGGTGAAAGTTTGTGAATTTTTGAATATCTTTTGGAATTGGTGGTCTAAATGAATACTATGGTGTTAATTATACATTTATGATTTGAATTGATGATGAAGAATGAAGAAGATGTGTGTTAGCTAAGTTTAGGTCAAAATGATGGAGAAGAGGTGGATTAAGGTAATAAGTTGTACAATTCATAAATGTAGCTTAAATGAAGGAAATTGGGTGGAATGGAGTGGTGGAATGTGTAATTGATCGGAATTGTTACTATATGACATGATAGGAGTAAGAATTATTATGATAAAGTCTTGAAAATATGACTTGAAAATCATGCACATTAGATGTTTGATAAAATGCCTAAGTGAACTTGATTTAGGATTTAAGGCTTTATAATGGTATGCATTGGAAAACACTTTTATGTTACTTAAAGTGAAAATGAAATGTTGCCTAGATTGATGAATAATGGCCTAATAAGCTTGGATAAAGATGTGCTTAATTATTTGTGAAATGAGTAAGTTTGGATTAAAGGCTTTAAATGCCTTAGAAAATGCAAAAGAGAAGCTAATGTGATGGTGTATAAATATTAAATTATGTTTAAATAGTAATTTCATTGTATGTCTTTTTATGTAAAAAGGCTCAGAAGCCGTAAATTAGGGAGCTCGTACCAAGGATTGTTGAAGTTAGGAGAGAGTGTATCTTCTTTTGAGATGAGTTGGGGAACCACATTTCTCATATGGGATTAGATCACTCTAAGACATGTATGATGACTTGTATGTGAATTTTGACCTAGGTAATGCATAGTAGAATTTAATCTCCAATAGATGCTAGTATATCTGTGTATTTAATAAACAATATTGTTCTGAATAACTCTTTGCTATTGGAGTGCAAATGATGCTTTTAATGCGTATCTTAAGAAATGACATTGTTTTCAACAAACCTACACTCGAAGTGTAAAAGAATAATGTTTTATTTTTTGAAACTATGTTTTTGAACAACTTTGCACTTAGAGTGCGAAAGATGACTTTTATGGCATGAAATAATGTTTTCGAACTTACTTATACATAAATGAGACATATATGCTACATGTATGTTTTCTCTTTTGGCTTAGAGCCACAGCAAGGTTTCATTTATCGGTTGGACCGATAAATAAAGGCATGATGTCTTACTTAATTTTTAATACTTAAATATTGTATATGAATTTTGTGATTGGTCAGGAAACGATTGACCTATCGTGTGCTAGGCACAACTGATTAAACAACCCCCGTACCCTTGACGCTAGTACATTAAAGTCAAGTCACCATATCGACACTTTTCTACGAGACTTGCGGGTGATTCCACACCTAGGGTCTGGACATTGACGAGGTCATCACTTAGGGTTATGACGCTCTTGTCGACTATAGTCCGGACTCACCACGGATGAAAGTCGAGCCAACACCGAGTGTTGGTGGATGTGCACATTAGTTTGGCCAACTACTGGTGTCACACATAATTGTTTTTGCTTACCTTGATATTGGTTTTTCTACCGAGATTTGATTTATACGTATAATATTTTTATGCTTTTGTGTATTGGAACTAGGATCTATATTTCACAGAATGAGTGAGTTAATAGGCTAGGCCTATGGTTCCTAACCAGTATACATTGAGACATAGGCTAGGCCTATGTGTTTTCTATGTGATATATATTCACTTCATAGGTTATCTACACCGTCTTGATATGAATCAAATTGTCACGACTCGGTACCAGATCAGGTCCATGACAACTGCTGCATACTCGGGCAAAGGACATTCACAGTATCCTTAATCCGACTATGCAAGGCTAACCGAAATATCCCTTTGTTCTCTTTTTTTTGAAAAATTTTGGCAGCACAACGACTGTATTTTCAAAATCCCAAAACCTACAAATGATTTTAAACACGCTTCTATATTCACATCCAACCACAACTTCAGGACTCTCTAGTCCACTCAAGCCAATTTCAACAACAGTATTGAAAATTCATACATAAAATCATTTATAAACACCAGACAGTCAAAAGTTAACTTACAAATTTATAAAGCATAATTACATAAACACAGTTCATGAGCCACTAGACAATAAAAGTACAAAATTAGAAACTACCCACATGTGGTAATACCTCGAAAATGTTAAAAGACCACATGATCCACTTAGAGCTTGAAACTCACTAAATTAACCTCTATGGTTGGAAAACGTAAGGGGTGAGTACACTAGGTACTCAGTGAGCAAGAAAAACATATATCATAGATAGAATTGGTTCATACCAAGACGGTATAGATAACCTATGAAGTGAATACATCATGCATAAAAAAAAACACATAGGCCCAGCGTATGACTTAATGTATACTAGTTAGGAACCATATAGGCCCAACCTATTAATCATCGATCCGGTGAACATTAGTTCCAGTTCCAATATACAAATGCATAAAAACATCAGATGTATAAATCAAATCTCGTCAGAAAATAAATATCAGAATAAGCCAAAACAATCATGTGTGACACCACTAGTCAACCAAACTAATGTGCACACCTACCAATTATCGGTGTTGGCTCGACTTTCATCCGTGGTGAGCCTGGACTATAGTCGACAAGAGCATCATGACCCTAGGTGATAACCTCGTCGGTGTCCAGACCTTAGGTGTGGAATCACCCGCAAGTCCCTTAAAAAGGTGTCGATATAGTGACTCGACTTTAATGTACTAGCGTCAAGGGTACGGAGGTCTTTTAATCATAATTAGTTGTGCCCAGCACACGATTGGCCAATCGTTTCATCACCAATCACAAAAATCATATACCACATTTAAGTATCAAAAATCAAGTAAGGCATCATACCTTATGTAGCGGTCCAACTGATAAAATGAAACCTTGTTGTGGCTCTAAGCCAAAAGAGAAAACATACACTTAGCATATATGACTCATTTGTGCATAAATAAGTTCAAAAACATTATTTCATATCATAAAAGTCATCTTTTGCACTCTAAGTGCAAAGTTGTTCAAAAACATAGTTTCAGAAAATAAAACATTATTCTTT
>JANSVA010000217.1:11345314-11361041 GCA_025504915.1 Erythroxylum reticulatum
AAAAAAGAACAGAAAAGTATCCAAGTTCATGGAGAAATTTTCAGTACAATCAATCATTAACATCATTCACAATTCATCCTAATTCATCATCATCAATTCTCTATTGTAACATGCCATAAACATTAATATTTTACTTAATTGTTTAGTTCTAATCCCAAATTAAAAATCACTCTAAATTAGTACTCCAAACATGCAAAATCGTCACACATTCAAGGTGGAACTTGGATGGATTTCAACTAAGTTCAATGAACAACAACAATATAATCTTTTACTTAACTTTGTGAAGGTAAAACATGGATTATTTATGTAAAAATTGGACATGTTCATAAACAAACATTGGGAGGTGAAAGAGAAGAGTGTTTTGGCGGTGTGCCAGATGAAGGAAGAACTAGAATGAGCTTAGTTAGAGTTGCTCTTACACCAAAGGTGTTAGGTGTCACCTTACTACTATGGCATGTGTCACCAAATTAAATTGCCATATGTCTAAAGGCATGTACAACATTTATCAAGTAAATATGCTTCCATATTTCACCAATAATACTAAGTCATATTTCATGTAATCATAGCTTCCAATTGTTATCAACTTACTAATCTATTTGTCACACAATGATCAATGCCAAATGTCACTCAATTATAGTCTTAATCATCCTAATTTCCATGTATCAATTTTTCTTACTACTTGGAATTTTTCCTAAACCAAATGTACATTTAATTCCTCAATTTTACAATTATATCAATTAATTACAAATTCACTACTTGTAATCAATCAAACCAAAATTCAAAGTATAAACGTTTCACAATTCACGTTATGAAAGTTTTAATCTTTTCATACCCCGGAATGAGTCAATTGAGTGAATATGCATTCCTTGCAATGTGTACAAAATCATAATTCATAATTCATGTATGTATACTAATGATATGTATATGAATGAAATGCAATTCGTTAATTCTCGTTGACAACTAAAGCTCTAACGCTCAATATAGATATCGGGTTATTACATTTAATGGTTTATGTTATAGATTTTTGCTTATTTGTGATGCTTTGGATTAATTTATGCTTAATATTTAGGATTTATGCATGTTTTAAGATTTCAATTAATTTGGGTTTTTATGCAAGTTATGTTTGTTGGCAATTTTATTTTGATGTAATTACTTTAGGTTTTGTAATTTGGGTTATGATTAGTCTAGCCTAAAGAGTTTTAATTTCTATTAAGTTATTGTTGACTTTCAGTTTTTGTCACTTCTTTATAGCAGTTCCTTTTGATCCTAGAAAACGTATAAGACTGGAGGGGTGGAAATTGTGAGAATGGAGTTGAATTTGTCTTAAATTGGTGCTTGTAGGTCTAGGTTGGTTTAAAATTTAGAATAAATGTCATGAATTAGAAATTGCTTATAGGTTTAATAATCCTTTAGGTAACTTTCTAATCCGAAGGCTAAGGATGAGCTTATGATATATAATAGTCTATAGTGATTCCAGGAAGTAGCAATAGGTTAGTTGAATTTATCAGGATACTTAATCAACTAATCTAGGACCCCATACCTTTAGGTTACACCTTCCAAGCTTATGAGTAGGTGGCCTAAGTTAGTTGTTTCTTAGTACCTAATGCATCTATGCTATTAAACTTAGAGAGCTTATTCTAGGTTATAGTGGAGATCGGGGCATTTCTATAGCTTATTAGTTTTGCCTATTTTAAGGAAATTAAGGGTTCGAAAGCTTAATCAAGTCCACAGGCTAACTCTAAGATGAGAGGACCTTTTCTTTAGGTTCAAAGATTAATGAACATCCTAGAATATTGAAGATATCTCTAACAAGCTTCTTTACCATTGTTATTACTACTTTCTAAATCCACTTTATGTTTGCCTTTTTGTTTACGTTCTTTGCATCTTAGCTGTTTTGTTTCATCATTTTAGAATGATTTTCTTTCTTTTGTTTGCAATATTTGAAATAACATTTGCATCCCATCTCTTTGTGGTATGACCTGAGCTTGCTATTTACTGCAAAATTTGGTAGTTAGGCATTTATTATTTGGTAGTTAGCAATAGGCTATCACATTTCCTTCATGTCTTCTCCTCGAGTCTTCTTCTCTTCTCTCCCTTACTTACTTTTTGCACTTACTTGCTTCTTTCCTTTAGACAACTCTAAGGACTACTTTGTAATTTTCTACTTTCCCTTCATCACAATTTGCTATTTTTAGAAGCTATTTTAGGAACTTTTAAGCATAGTTCTCCATCATATACCCTATAAGAGCGGTGATTGTTTAAGGATTTTCTAGTATTACCTTCTAAGGTTTAGGCTCGAAAGCTTAGTGAAAGCACCAAATAATCTGCTGATTATCCTCCTATACGAACATTCTCTCCACCTTGACCTACCTCCTTTCCCATCCCCACTCTTGCCCTATATTTGTTGCTATCAACTCTAAACCTACATGAAAAAAGAGATCATATCCTTAAGTCATTAGGCATTCAGATCCATATTTAAAACTCTCATATGATCCCCTAAGTAACACTGAAAGTTCTCAAATAGTTACACTACCTTTAAAAGCATTAAAAGTAGATGCTAAGCTCTGGAATGCAACCTTAATTTGATTCTTTCAATATAGGAGAATCTCCTTGCCTTCCATGAAAGTCTGGAAATGAATAATTGAAAATATTTAGGGTTCAAAGACATGCTTATAAATAATCAAGACATCTTCCTCTTTAAATTTCATAGTAAATCAAACGCTAGCCCTTGGCATATGAAAAATAAGCCATTGCTTCTCTAAAATTAGAGGTCAAGAATAAATTGTGAAGAGATTAAACAATCCAATATTCCTATATGGATGTGCATTCATGACATACATTTGGAGTATTAGACAACTACAAGATAACCAAAGGTAGATTATTTAAGTCTAATTTCTCCCAAGGTTTAAAAGATGCTAATAATATACAATTTTAGAATGAAAAAGTAATAGAAAAAGAATCTAACAATATTGGACATACCATAGTAGTAGATAATGGTGGAGAAATTAACACAGATGAGAATGAATTGCCAAAAATTAATAAAAACTTTTAGGAAGTAACAGTTGATAACAATACCACTAGCACTCCTACTAAGGTAGCTTTGAACACTATCATTTGTAACAATGAAGAAACATTCTTCATATCTGCTAGTAAGAAAGGTTCAGCAGAAGGAAAAGGTCTCCACCTAAAGACCAAACATCATGATTGTCTCAACATGGAATGTCAAGGGTCTCAATTCCCCTGAGAGAAAACTTTTGTTAAAAGATTTCATATGGGAGAATACGCATATCCTACTAGGTATTTAAGAATCTCAAGTTAGGTAATGGAAATATAATGTTCTAATATTTTTACTAAGTTAGTGGAAGTTAACACAAAGCTATGATGCACATCCTAATGGGAGAATACTAGTGGTATATAATGAAATAAGGAATTCAATCTTCAGCTCCATAATTGAGGACTATATCATCCACTTAGAGGTTCATTGGCTGCAGATTAATGTTAACATCCATCTATCCTTCATATATGCTTATAAGTATTTATTTCAAAGAACTGCTTAGTGGTCTAAATTTAAAATCATTTCCACTTTGATAAGGGATCCATATCTTTTATTAGGTGGCTTCAATGAGACAAATCCATACTAAGCAATCGAAAGGTGTAATTGCTCATAAAACCTTATGTGAAAAATCAAAAGAATTGACTTAATGACATTCAAGCGACTAATCTCCCTTAGGGAGGGAACTTCTTCACTTAAAGTAATAAATAGGAAGAGAGTACATTCATTAAAAGGAAACTAGGTAGAAGTTAACTTGGAGGGGATTCAAGAATTTCCTCAAACCCAAGATACCTTCACACAAAGCTTTTTAACCACTCCCTTATACTTGTCTCCTTAAATAAAGCCAAAAAAACTAGCAATACCCCTTTCAAATTCAATAATTTGCTTACTAATATTGGGATTTCATATAGTGGTGTAAAAAGGGTAAAATCATCATGTTAAGGGCATTGAGCAATTGATTCTCATACAGAAGCTTCAAAGAATCAAGAAGGAAATCAAACAATTTCATAATAAAAAAGCCTTAGATCAAATTCAATCAAAAGTCTACAGTGGCCCTGCTTCTACTTAGCTTAAAACTTAGGAGAAACAAGCTTTGCAAAATCTATCCCAAGCCTTAACCTTTCATCACTCTTTGATGAAACAAAGATTTAAGGTGACTTGGTTGCAACATGGAGATAAGAACTCTTCCTTTTTCCTACAACAATTATCTCCAAACAAGCCGTTAATAGGACTGTATCCATCTGTCATTCAGGTACTATCCTAACATCCTAATGTAACATTATTAGAGTAGTTAAGGAGCACATCTCCAATCTTTTGAATTCTACTTCCAGTTATCACTCTTCACGAAAATTACTATAAGAGATTATCTAGGACCAATTGTCTCCTCAAAAGATCAAGTTTCTTTCTAAACATATATTTGTTTAGGAGATTAACAAAGCTGTCAGATCCCTTCATATAAAGAAGGCTCCCAGTTTGGAAGGATTCAATGCCAATTTATTTCTCAAAACATGGCACATCATTAATATATCCATATTGAAGGCAATATTGGAATTCTTTAACAAGGTTAAGTTGATGAAAGAAATCAACAGGACCTTGATCACATTACCCTAAGGGAAAAAGTCCACAAAATTTGGTGACTTTCAACATGTATCCTTTTGCAACATAATCTACAAAATCATCTTCAAAGTGTTGTCAAAGAGATTGAAGGCTATACTCCCAAATCACATTGATTATAAGAAAAGGGCCTACATACTTGGTAGATATATTGGTGATAATATATCCATTATGCAAATTATGCTATGAAATTTGATTTCTAAAAAGCTTATGATATGATGGATTAGTCCCTTTTAATTAATATGTTACATGCTTATGGATTTCCACCACTCTTCACAGCATGGATACAACAATGTGTAAGCACTATATCTTTCAATATCTTTGTTAATGGTGAGCCATTAAAACCTATTAAGGGTGTGATAGGAACCAAATAAAAGGATCCACTTTCCCTTTACATATTTTCATTAGTAATGGAAGTTCTTAATAGGCTATTAGTTGGGGTGGTTGTGAGAAAGAAGCTAAAGATCATAAGCATAAGTTTTGCTGATGATTTGTTTCTTTTGTCTAAGGCAGATAGTAACTCAATTTCATCCCCCAATATAACCCTTAAGATGTTTAATAGAAGTTTTGCCTATCTATCAATAACGACAAGAGTGCTACTTTTATATCTAGAAGTGTAGACAACATTAAACCATTACTAGCTTCTAAGTATCCATATCTTCTAAGCTAATCCTACCTAGGGAGACTATAAACCTCTGATTGACAAGATCCTCAACATAATCAATAACTAAAGTCACAGAGAGCTATCTGTTGTAGACAGATCTCATATAATCAAATCAGTCATATCCTTTATAGCTGTATATTTGGGATCCGATATGGTTTTCCCTAAATGCGTCAATAAAAAGATAGACAAAATCCTTAAAAAAATTTTATAGTCTGGTCACAGGCTAGAATCTAAGGGGAGTAGAGTGAAGCGGTCTAGAATATGTCTACCATAAAATCAAAGAGGATTAGGCATTGTGGCTGCTAAACTAATAAACTAGACCCTTCTTACTAAAAAGCCCTAGTGGCTGATTCAAGTTAAATAGTCTTTGTGGGTTAGGTGGGTGAATATATGTTACATCAAAGCGAAATCCTTATGGAACTTCAAAATCCCTAGAAATGCCTTAATATTGATAAAATTCATTAGGAAAACTAGAGACAATATGAAATAATAGTATGAATACTATGTTGATTATGGGGAATCCTTTAACTTCTAGTTTGATCCAAGGTCCCAATATGGTACTCTTTATTATATTTTTGAGTTAGAGGGATTCAAAAGTTTTATCAGATACGATGCTAATGTAGGTTATAGTCCAAACATTATAAAATAGTGCTCTAATATGAATTCATCATCAAATGTAGTTTAATTTTTATTTATATTCAACTTGGAAAGACATGTAAAGAGGCCTCCAGATATTTCCCTAATTTTTCAGGAAGGCTTATTTACTATTTGGAGCAATCTCAAGTCAAACGGCACTAGGTAGTATGGTGCAAGAATCAAGATCGTAAGATTCACACATACTAAGGAAAGCTTTCAAATTAAGGTTATCTATACTGGATAGGGTTAAATTCCTCCACATCCCTAACTATTGCATCCTTTGTAGGAACCATATAGTGAATCTCACGATCACCTCTTCTTCCTATGTCCCTACTCTAACAAAATTTAGAGAACTATAATGGTTTTCTGTGGTATATAATCCTCCTACATCCTGGTCAATAATAACAAAATGGAGCATACTACCCACTCACATACAAGAAGGAGATAGTTGGATAATTTTTATTGAATTAGCTTCCCTTGTTGCTAGCATTTAGTCTGAGAGAAACAATATAATCTTCAACTCCCTTTCACATACTATAAAGGAGACCATATGGGGCATTATGATAAAAATTTGAATGTACATCAAATTCTACAAAAAAAAAAAAAATCAGCAAGGCATATGATAACTGGCAATAAATAAATGTGTTATGTAGCTTGCTCTGAATAGGCAACTTCTTTTGTATTAAGGTGAAGTTTACATGAAGTCAACACAATAGCTACAGGATAACAAACAAATACAAACAATATGAGTCAGAAGATGGTGAGTGGAGAAAACTAAGTTTTAACAATGAAATAACAACTCTTGTATAGAGTACGGATTGTAACTAATGGTTAAAGCAAGGTTAATGATTCTTTCTTACATATGCAACACATGGCCCTTAAATATATTTTTGTTGATTTATTAAACAAGATGACTTAAGGTGTTACTTAACTTAGCATGTACATTGGTTTAATGTTGATTGTAAGCTAGTTAATGATGTACACTTGATATGATTCTTTGAATGAATTATGTATTTCTTAAAAATTAATTAGGTTTTCTTGTTTTGATTGAGTAGTTTGTAGGATTCTCATTATTAGTTTAATTTGTTTCCTTCATTTTAGTCTTTTGGATCTAATTTTTATACTTGAGATTTGATAGAGTTTCACAAGCTATGAAAGCAATATCACTAAAATGATTTAAAGTAGAAAAGATTTCACCATCACTAAATGGATGTTAATGACTCTTTTGCTATAATGAGAGAACTAGTTATCCTTACCTCCTTTATTATTTTCATATTTTTCATCATTCTTAGATGTTTTGTATATTAAGGATAATATATAACCTAAGTGTCGAGGAGAGACTAAGCAGTTAAGCTTGCCAATTTATTAAAATTAGCTTAATAATGAATAATTCGAAAATTTTGTTCTAAAATAAGATATTGATTAAGATGATTCATTATAATTTTGGTCCTGAATTTGAATTGATTTTTTTAGGCAAATAGTTATGAGTTTTGATGATTAAGTTGATTTCAATTTATTCATTGATTTTGAGAATGGATATATTATTTGTGTGTAATCTATACATACATTAAGTTAAATACGACAAATTTTTGAGCATTTTCATTATTTATACATAAATAAAAATAGAATAAAAAGAAAGAAAAATATTGGTATGTGAATAATGAACATAAATAATTTCACTCTTTTATCTTTGTACTAATAAAAAGGTTAAAATTAAAGAGTGGTGCTAATAGGGAATTAAGATCGTGACCTAGTTAAGTAATTGGAAGTATTCATGACAAGATGTTTACTCTCGTGACAAAAGATTAGGTAACTTTTCAAATAGTCATGTAAATGCTTCTATATTATTTAAATTTAATGTTTTGTTTTTAATAAGGGGCATGAAAATATTTAAAGGTTTTAGTATTTTTCTCATGTATGTTTACTTTATAAATTAAGTGGAATGGTGAAGTTGAGTTAAAATTTGTAGAATTGTACAGTGAATTATAGAAATTCATTTATAATTTGATATAAGTAACTAAGTATTTAACAATTCAATGAACTTTGTGATTAAATGAAAAATGGAGAATCTTGATATATATCTTTGATGTGTTTAATGCTTTCCTGAAGTTGTTTCTTATTAAGTTAAGAGTAATAAAATTGATTCACTTAAAGATAAACAAATGCTTAAATGGGGGTATTCGATAAGTGCTTAAATGAAACAAATGCTTACATGGGGGTATTCGATAAGTGCTTAAATGTTGATATTTTTAAGTTTATATTTGATGCATTTTATTTGTTTATTTAAGTGTTTTTATTGTTCCTAGTACTTAAATCATTTACATTATTTTCTAGTCATAATTCAATAATTTGGAGAAAAAGGAATGAATTTGAATAAGTTTAGGGTGATTTGGAGTTGTTTTGATCAAGTTATGAAGTTATAAGTGAATTACATGGGTGTACTTCATCACAACCATATTTCGGGTACAATATGTTATTTTAAAGTTTTAGAGAGTTACATGACTATGAACACAATCGTATTTGAGAAGTACATGCTCACGTACTTTTCTGTGTTCAAATTTTGAGCCTATATTTACTCCATATTCGAGATTTTTGTGATTTTTAAAGTACAGGACCACCAATATGCTCATGTACAATCCTAAAACCTAATTTTTAAACTCTAAAAGGACAGATTAAGAGGAAAATTAAAAAGGAGGCTCGAGAAACATAATAGGAAACCCTAGAATGGTAGAATTCATAAAGAAAAATAAGGAAACCCTTTTAGAGTGGATTTTCATTGATCTATAGTAAAGTTTTGAAGATTAAAGGGATTTCATCATATTATCCTTGATTTTCAGTTTTCCTTTTAGCTTTGACTTTATGTTTGAAATGTTCTTGAACAAAACCCTTTTTGTATCTGGATTAAATGTACCTTATGATGGACCTTGTAGTGTTTTTATTTTATTTTAATTTGTTATTTAGCTTCATTGAGATTCAATTATGTGTTCTTTATTATCCTTGAATTAATATTGTTAGCATGTTGATTCAGTGTGATTTCATACAATTGAGATTGATAAATCCATTATATAAATAAATCTAGCCTAATTGAAAAGAGTTCATGCAAACCTAGAGATATGTTAACATAAATCTTTTGGATTAGGTTTAAACCTAATAGTGATGTTTATAAATCGATTAATAAAATTTTAGGAGTTTTAATTAGAAAGTGATTTTAATTAATCAACCAAGCATTAGTAGTTAATAGTCTTGAAAAATATATTAGCATAATTAAAGAATTTCCATGGTCCAATAAAATTTATATTAAATTAACATGTGAAATAATGATTGCTAAAGAAGTCTTAGGCGGATTTGAATTATAGATACTATTGTTTCATTGATTGATCCTTGGTACAATTATCATCATTAATTATTAATTATATTAAATTTTCCTTAGTTTATTGTTTTAATTTTAAACCTAATCAATCACTATATCCAATATTTTTCGGTTTGATAATAAGGAAAAGGTTATTACTAGTACTTGTAGTCCTTGTGGGATCAAATCATACTAGTTAGTTCTAGCTAGAATTACACCATGCACTTACGATTAGAACATAAATCAAATCAAACTCAATCACTAATTAATATAATTCTTAATCTTAAGACTAGGATCTTTAAGATGATCTTTTAAATAGTGTTGTAACATGGTATTGGTCTACAATATTGGAAGGATGAGCAACTAGAAGGTTTAGGGATAAGAAAAAGGAATATCTTGCTCAATTCCTTGAGCATTTATCCTTTAGTGTCAAAAATTCTTTTTATTATATTGACAAGTTAATTCTCACCACGTTTCAAATTTTTTGAAAAAAATGAAGCATTAAAACCATTAGGACCAAGTGAATTATTGGGATGCATACTAAAAAGAACTTTTTTAATCTTTAAAGTAGTAACAAGAGAGCTGAATAGTGATAGTTGATCATGAGATAGTAAAGAGTAACTGAAGCACTTAGTGTTTACATAGATGATAATGTTTCCACTCATTTTTTAGAATGAATTGCATTAAAGGAGTAAGGTTGGTATCCCCTTGTTTTAGCCAAAGTCCCATATACTTTTGTTTTAAAAGAGGAATGTAAGCTTTTAGAGTTAGCAAATAACAAACAATTGCTCAGAGATATTTTAGCAAATAGCAAATAATTGCTGAGGGATGTTTTCTCTTTTTACTTAAGGGATGAATTATCTAGATTCTTATTGAAGTGATTTTTGAGGAGTAGTCAAGTTCTTCATGAATTTGTTAAGGTTTTCTTATAATATTGTAAGCTTCATATCGTTCAAATTAAAAAGAAAGATCCTCTACTACAACTTTCTTATATCCTTTAGGTTTGATTAAGAAATTAAAGAATTTAAATAGGGCTTTCACTGTTCTCTTTGACATAGGTAATAGACACATATCAGGGAAGCATTGAAGAAACCCAAGTTATTTGGCAAGAGAGACACCTAGGGGAGTTAACAAGTCCTATGTTAGGAATTTTTACTAATAAGTCATTATCGTTTTTGCTTGTTGGACTAGATGAAGAAGCTACCTTTGATATTTAAGTCTCTAAGGCTAGTAAATTTGAAACATTTTCTAAACTCCTCGTTATCATGTTGAAACAAAAGATATGAACCTAAAGCCTCTTAAGTTTATAAGATGCAATTGAAGACTCCTAATATAAGCCAAGGGCCCTGAATAGAGTTATAGAGAAACTCCAAATCCTTCTATAGCTGAAGTCTTTGAAATGCCATATTACTTGCATAAACAAAAGTAACGTTAATCCCTTTCAGGATTGATGCATAACTAATCTTAAAATTGAGTAGAATGGTTAGATAAGGATCTTCATTTATTCTTCGGTAACCATTGTCCCTTATTAAAGCAATTATCCTTTGTCTTGGTTTTTAATGGGATAATTAAAGAAGGCTTTTTATCAACTAAATAATCATACATTGACTATTACTTTCTAAGACAATTCATGCCTCTTATACCCTAGAATATGATCACTAAATAATCAAATAATGAGAGCCAACCTTTCCTTTTAGCCTTTCTCCTAGGCTTTCTCCTAATGACTGATTTAAATTCTTCCATTTCTTTATTATGCTTAAATCTTGAGTCAAAGAGGAATTGAGTAGATTAGTGGACCCAAGGTTATACTTAAAAGATATCTCCTTTGAGAAAGTGACATCATTATATACAACTTCATCAAGTTTATAAGGGAAAAGGCCTTTATGCTAACTTTAATACTAAGGTTAATGATCCTACCAACAGCATCATTTACAATTAAGTTGAAGTTTGTAGGTATAACACTCCCTTAATTCTCTGAAAGGTTGGCAATGATAAGGGTATTTGGCCAAGTTAAGGGATTCTCAACAAATACATCTCAATTTGATCCATTTAATATATTATTCTCCTTATAGGTCTCTAGATTCTAGTTTGGTTAATTTGGCATGGCTTCCAAGGGTAGTTTAAAGACATTTCTAATGACTTTGTCCCTTTTCTTTATTAAGCCTTCATATTGTAGAGTTTCAGGCAAGTTTGCATCACTTTCATCTTTTACATCGACTTTGGCATATCTTATTCTTCTTAGACTTGCAGTATTTTCATTAAAACACAATTGCTTGCGTATAGAGATAGCAAGATAGTTAAGACTAATAACTAACTAATATTCAAGTGGTATATTATAAAAATAAACCCATATAATTATATTCTTGAATCTTTTCTTATATCTAAAATTATGCTAGGTTTCCATTTTAGCAGGAAAAATGGATTCTTATTTTAATGCCAAGGACCTTGCTCTAAGGTAGTAAGCGGTAGTGTGTGTCAATTGCACTATAAAATTTATCTAACTCTGCATACTAAAAATTTGTATCTGTAGTGAGTAGGGATGGTATCCACATGGAATGTACGTTTAATTTTGCAGTAAAAATAAAACACCTTAAGGAAATAAAGGGGGTTTTGGGTCGGTGCGATTGAGAAAACAAAGTAAAATTAAACTAACTTAAGCAATTTATAGAAAACAATCAAAAGTGATAAAGGTGATGAATATATGTAAGTTTTAGTTCTTAGATTAATCTCTGCCTATACACGATTAAACCTATTTCATTGTTATAATGTTTTACACCTCTTCTATAACTATTAATAGTAGACTAATAATGATTTATGTTAATTCCAATTTTCCCATAGATCTGTTTAAGTAAAATAAGCACTTTAATTAAACTTAGCTATTAAACAACCTAGAACAAGCTCTCTAAATTTAGTCAGACAATCTCCTTAATGATTAAAAGTCATTAGTTTCCACAAATGAATCCAAACAAAATTATTACGTATTGTATTAACGATTCTAGCAATGGGTTCATATATAAACAATCTAATGATAACGAGAATAACAATCATCTATACATGAATACCCAAATCAATTAAACAAAGGATAACCTAAAACATCTTTAAAGAGAGATTCAACATTAAACAACAAACGGATACGCTTAATTGTGACTCTAGGCATCAATTTCACCTCTACATCGAGGTTGAAAAGTTTAGCCATCAATGGGTGTCTCAAAAGAGTAAGTTTCTATTTTACACGAAGTCCCAAAAATGATTTCTGCTTATTTTGCCAACAACATTTTCTATTTATTCTAAAAAGTTAGGTTTCGAGTGCTAGGTCACATAAGTCACGATTATGAATTGATGCACGACCTTGACTTGATGGTCAGGGCCTTGAGCAGGCACTGTAATATATAAACTTCATTTTCTAGCAATTTTTGACTCCTTTTCGCTCTAATCCTTCTCCTTCTTATTCCATGAAGACAATTAAGTGTGAATCTCAAGATGAAGACTTAGAGAGTGTGCTTTTAACTCATTTTAGCTATTATGCTTCCAAATTGTACCTAAAACCAAATATGAACTAAAGTGAATGTTTTAAACATTTTAAAGAATTAATCACTAAGTGTCATAAATTAAATTTATCAATCAATTAAGCACATATTAAGTTCCCTCACACTTAGCTTTTGATCGTCCTCAGGTAAAACATCAAAATCAAAGTCATAAATTAAAACTTTTCCACATTTTCCATATTTCCTAAGAATTTATAGTTATAGGAAAAGAGGAACAAATTTCAAAAACCATAGCAAGAACTCAAGATTCAATGCCTCTATTCATGATTAATCAACATTCATCCTTAAAAAATTAAGCAATCTAGTGTTAGACTTAGACAAAATGTGTTTAAATAAGGTAGATATATGGGTACGTTCAAATACCATTCATAATCATGAGATTTCACAAGTTTGCAAATCATTTCATTTCTCCACCACTAGAGGTCACAAGCATAATCATGAATAAAAGGACTTTTTAAAGCTTGTAATATGGGACAAGGTTAAGGTGAGATGTGTTTAGGTATTGTAGTGTAAAAGCCATCAAAGCTAGTGAAACCTAAAAGACACTCAATATAGCTTCAAGCACAAAAACCAGCATTCACTCACAACTATGTACATCAGTTATGATGAATGTAAAAACTATGTTCCACAGCCCAAATTCAAGCCTTGGTACCATAAAAAACATGAAGCATAATTAATTAGAAGGGATCACTCATAAAAGTTGATGATAACAATACATTAAAACTGTAAGGAGTGATCCTTCAAAACAAAGTCTAACTCTTATGCATGATACTCAAATTACCCATTGCAGACAACTTTAGGAGGAGACACTAATCATGAATGACCTTTCAAAACAATTGCATTTCCTCCTTGATACTTTTATTTAAGCATATTTTTCTTTCTTTTTCTTTTTCTTTTCTCTTTTTCTTTCTTCTTATTTATTTTTTTGATAAAAATTGAAAGAAGCTACATCGACATTTGGAATTCATTGATAAGAGATAAGATGACATTCTAATAATTATAACCAACCTACATATATGCACACCCCCAAACTTCTACTTTTTTGCATCCATAATCATCAACAATCGATAAATGCTCCACTAGCTTTAAGGTTTGGGTAGGACATTTGGTTATGTTTAAGGCATGTAATGTGGTTTACACAAAAAGAAAAGGCAAATAAATCTTAAGGGGGTTTAACAAAGGGATCATATCAATAGGTAGGCTATTTGGTTAATATAACTTATGAAATAAAGAATGCCTATATCATTTCCATATTAACGCATGTGATAAAAATATGGTCTTGAATAGAAGATCAAGGAAAAGCTAGGGTGAACATGTTATGATGGTAACATATAAACAAAAGACAATGAGACTGATATGGATGTGTCAATTTATAAAGGCTTAAACTCTCACTAGCTTGTGTCTACCACTAGTCACTACTCTTCTAAAGATAATGTTTATTGATCAATCATAAGTGTAAAAGTATATGGTCAAGTTGCCTTGAAATTTTCTAGTCAATTCACTCTTCAATTATGGCTATATAGTCTTAAAAACAATAGAAAAGGAGAAATTTTTTGTTTACAAAATTTAAGCTTAAAAGTATCTATAAAAGCTGAATCCCCACCCCACACTTGAAACTTACATTGTATCCAATGTAAAATTAAATTTAAGAATGAGTATTTAACAGAAATGAAAAATTCGATTATGTAAATAAAAAAATAAACTTCCCTTAGGTCACCTCCCAAGCAGTGCCTTTGTTTATTATTATTGGCTTGATTAAGAAAATAAAGTAAGATTAAACTAATGCAAGCAATTTATAGAAAATAGTTAAAAGTGATAAAGGTGATGAATATGTGTAAAATTCGATTCTTAGATCATTCTATAATTACACATGATTAAACGTATTTCATTGTCATAATGTTTCACACCAGTCCTAAAACTATTGATTGTAGACTAAGAACGAGTTCTGATAATCCTTGTTTTCCCTCAATTATGTTTAATTAAAAAAGTTCTCTAATTAAACCTAGATATTATATAACCAAGAATAAGCTCTCTAGATTTAGTCAGACAGTCGTATTGCAAGTAACTAAAATAGATACTATCGCATTACAACTAATGAAAACAGATCAATTTAGACAACAACCATACAAGCTCAGGTCATTAAACATGTGTTTCATTATCCTTAATGATTCAAATTCATTGGTTGTAGCAAATGAATCCAAACAAAATGCTTACGATTTTAGCAATGAGTTCATATATAAACAATCTAATGATAATGAGAATAGCGATCATCTATACATGAATACCTAAATCAATTAAACAAAGGATAACATAAACAATCTTTAAAGAGAGATTCAACATTAAACAACAAAAGGATGTGTTTAAATGTGACTCTAGCATCAATTTCACCTCCAAGTCGAGGTCAAGAAGTTTATCCCTCCATAAGTGTCTCAAAAGAGTAAGTTTCTGTCTCTTGCATAAAGTCCCAAAAATGACGTCTGCTCATTTTATTGTCAACATGCTCTATTTATACTAAAAAAATTAGGTTTCGAGCACCATGCCACAAAATTTATAGTAGTGACTTTTGAGTCACGACCATGAATTGATGCACGACCATGACTTGATGGTCATGGTCATGATTTGATGCTTATGGCCTTGGGTATGCACTGTAACACATACTCTTCATATTTCTAGCATTTTCTTGTCCCCTTTTTGCTCTAATCCTTCTCCTTCTTGTTTTGTGAAGACAATTAAGTGTAAATCTCAAGACGACGGCTCAAAGAATGTGCTCTCAGCTCACTTTAGCTATTATGCTTCCAAATTGTACCTAAAACAAAACATGAACTAAAGTGAATGTTTTAAGCATTTTAAGGCATTAATTACTAAGT
>JANSVA010000217.1:11366006-11394458 GCA_025504915.1 Erythroxylum reticulatum
AAAGGTCATTCCTGCAATAAAAATACACTTCTATATCCACCAGTAACCACAGCTCAATTTTGGTCTCCAAACTATATATCTATTCTCAATTGAGTCCATATGCATTTACATCGCAAAATCTATAATAATCCAATTCAAAAATCAAGGATACCAATTTCTAACCCATACACCATCATTTATAGTCAATACATCAAGATATTCTCAAATCTAATTAACAATAACTCAATTTAATCAATTTCATTCATTTATATAAAAACATAACCCTTTTTAAATTTTTAGGTAACTCGAGAATAAGATTATTTAGGTCTTAGTTGTTAGGATTTGTAGAAGTCAACTAGATTATTTAAAAAATTCCTGGGCACGAGAATTAGTGAGGAAGTCTAATATGTAGGAGTCAAGATAATTCCTACAATATTCAATAAATCTTTAAGGCTAAATAAATTTAAAGAAAGCAGCATTAGGTTAATTAATATTTTAAAATACTTGGGATAATTAAGTTGTATCTTACACATAAGATTATCATTTTAATTATAGCTCTAGAATTTTCGATTATAATAGGTAATGTTGAGGAATTGGGCTCAAATGAGGATTTTATGCATAATGATAAAGTTAACTTAATTAAATTCAAAATATAAAGTTAACTTAATTAACTTTATCATATTAAAGTCAACATTATTTCAATTAACATGATGCATATGCAAAGTGACAAAGCAGGAGGAGATATATTAGACTGTACATGGGAATTAATGACTACTTAACAATTGTCATTGTTGTTAAGCAAATAGGATGATGTTGATGATCAATATGCCTGCCCAATAAGAATAATTGCACATATACATGATTGTGATGTTACAGCTCTTTTAAATTGTCACAATTAAGAAGAAAAGAAGATAGGGTAAACTATAGGTAATAGAAGAAGTTCCAAAAGCAATCCAATTATATGCTATTGTGATTCTTCACTAATTAAGATTAAGTAAGTCTTTTGAAGAAGTTCCTTATTTTGGATAGCGTATCCATAAATCCTATGTTGATGCTACAACTTGACAACTGAAAAAGCTATCATTGCTCTCAGTGCTCATAAACAACATGACGAGGTATGAGTGTGGACTAACATCAACTAATAATTATAATAATGATCTTTTTCCATTTGCATAAAGAAAAGTGTAAAATAAGTCTAACACTACTACTAACAAGTTTATGACAATTTAGTAACTATGAAAACATTAAGATGCCCTTATATGAAATACCTAGTTAACTAACTAAACCTCAAAAAATTCACTATCATTATAATATGTCAGTTTTAACATTCAGACTCTTCCTACATCGATATATGAACAAAAGAACAATCGTTAATCTATAATATAATATGTAAAACAATTCAATCAATAGCCCCTATTAAATTTTCTCACATGTTAAATGATAAAACAATCTAAGCAAACTAAGGTTAATACTATGACATGCTAAGAGGGCCTAATCAACCCAATAAGTATCAATACAAACACCAATAGACTTTCATACATATCACATTATCCATAACATTCATACTCCACAAATAACTAATCATAATCATCAATGTCGATGCAATGTTGTATTCAATCAAATTCTCATAGAAAATTTTCAATAAGCCTTAACTATAAACATTTAGCAACCAATCATAACTATAATTAGAGTTAAAAATGACAACTCAAGCTAATGTAGTAAAAAAACATTAGGGCAGAAGTAAAAAAAAATTAGATAAATTAGATCCATAAACACTTAATCATCCATGAATAAATTAGATAAACACTTAAACCATAGTAGCTTCCAAATCCCATACACAAACATTTCCACATAATAGCTTCCAAATCCCATACACAAATATTTCCACATAAATCTTGTAAAAAAATGAAACATATATTCGTTTCGGCTAAATAATGAAGGGCTCCACGTGGTCGGCATATCTTCACCAAATTTGTAGTTCCACAATCGAAGAAGACGGCGGCAATGGACGACGAAGACATGATAGCTGGACAGAGAAGACAACGATGAAGAAGAAGCAACAAAGAACAGCGACAGATGTGGAGAATGAAGGAAGAAGGAGGAAGGTCAGGTGGGGGGGAGCCTCCCAAAGCATTTTAAAGGTAACAAAATGTCGTCATTCATTTAAAACCATACGACATCGTTTTATTATTCTTAAAATGTTCAACAGAAGCAGTCAATAGATGATGATTTTTTAATAGCCAACTTACTGATGGATTATCGATGGAAGGTTTTCGTCGGTGAAGCGAAAAAAGTTAGCGACAAACTTCCCCATAGAACATTAGCAACGGGTATTATCACCGTCGATAATCCAAACTTTTCCAAACAAGTTTTCCGACAAGTGTAGGATTACCGTCGGTAATTGGCTATGGTTTCTTTACTGTTGCCAATTTTTCGTCGGTAATTGGATTATTTCTTATAGTGTTAGTTCTTATTGAACTAATCTCATAACTCCCATCTTTTTATTCCAATTATCTCTAAAATTTCAATAACATCTTCTCGCAAATTCTAAAGTCATCGACTAAAAAAATACAATATCATTTGATTTTTACTTATATTTCCATTCATCAATTTACTTGCCAAGTGGCTTTTTTTCCTAGTCTGATACTCTTCAACAATTTCGGAAATTCTCCAAAAATTCTCATTTAACAAATACACTCTCCAATTCAATTTTTCCATACATAAAAACCACAATTATAAATAAAACCACATTTTACATATATAAATCAATTATACCCGGAAGATGTTAATGAATGCATGTACAATCATTTTCATGTTCAAAAATTTAATATTCACATGTATGTGTGTGTCATATTATACATGAGCATTAATGTACTTCCTAATCTGTCAATAATCTCTCATATTTACTATTCTAGCTTTAACGTAGGTGATGGGATGTTACAGATAATTATATGAAATTTTTTCATTTAGATGGTGCTTCTGAAATGAATAAGTAAAGTGATTATATTGTTCAAGTGCTTGTTGAAGCATGATGAATAATGTGATATATGAGGCATAAATCTATATGATGTGTTATATTGATTGAGCTAGGATTTATTCAAGTGATATATAAGATTTTTTTTTAGTAAACACATCGATGATGGTTCACTCATTGAGTTCTCAAAACTTATTAAAATTGCAACATTGATTTTTAGGTACTGAAAGGAGACCTTGCTTATAAAGCAATATAGTTGGATTCTAGTATTATCCATTTTAGGATCAAGATATGACTCAAAGGTCTAGTCAATTGTCATCTGAGGAGTTTAGATAGAGTGCTTTTGTATAATTGTTCATCTCATGTAGAATATTTTGTATAAACAGTGTGAACACAGATGGTTTTTGTATTGTAACTATATAGATGGTTTGTAATGATATGACATTGTAAAACATATTCTTTATGATGTCATATGAAGTGAATGTAATTGCTCTAGCATGCCATTCCTGTAGTATGTGCTCGGATTTCTAAAGAATGTCAGTCATATGTCCTATAGTAGTGGGATGTTACAATAATCCTTCCTCAAAGCTAAATACTTGCATCAGAAAGTCATTGATCCAAAAAGGATGAACATTTCTCTCTACAGTAAAAAAGTGAGAATGGGGGTATGATCTAATAAGTGATTAGTGTCAAACTTTAAAAAGAAGTTGGGAAATAAATTCATCCATCTTGAATTTTCCAAACTTCTATCTGGTTTATTCTTTATCAAATTTAAACTAGATTGCTTGTTGGTCAATGTATAGAAGCAACCTCCCATCAGTATATCCGTGTACTAGGCTTCCTCAAAACTTTTGTTAAGTTCCATGCAAGGATTACAAAATGACCTTGGACCTTTAGCTTCCTCAGCTCTTAGTATGGAATTGAAGTCACTTGACAGCATCCATAGGATCGTATTGGAAGTGGCAATTTCTTTGAAATGATTCCATAGAAAATTTCTCTGATATGCACTGTTACATGCGTATGTAAAGGAGATACACAATCTTAGATTAAGCTATCTAATAGAAACTTCTAAATGGACCATTTGATAAGTTATGTTGGATGAGATGATAATTAAAGCATTAGAGTCGTATAAAACAAAAATTATGCCATTCAGATGACAGTAATTCAGTAGTTTATAATTCTCTCTCCTTATTCTCGTTTCCAAAATACCAGCCATGATGACTTTGTTCTGCAAAATAATGTCTCTAATAGTCAATAGTTTATTAGGGGTATTAACCTCTCTTATTTTCCAAGTGAGAAAAATCATGCAGTTGTCTCCCCTAGGTAAAGTTTTTTTTCCCTATTTGATCTTCTCCTAGTTACTATTTTAAACTCTAATGCTGATATTGTCTGTGATTGCTACTGTTTTTTTAGGAGTTTCAATAAGATTATTCTTTAAATTTCCAGAATTCCCCCTTATCACAACACTTGTCTTCGACTCCACTATCTGTGTTGTCTTTTTTAGTGCTTCGTTGGTTATGTCATTGTCTTCCACTACAATTATATTTAATTGCATTATCTGTGTTATCCTTTTCTTCGTTTCATAGATTATGTCATTGTCTGTACCAGGGGAGTTTATATTGTTGCAGTTTTGTTAGTCTTTTCTATGGCATGTGTAACTACAGAAATAGGATTTTGTCATAAGATTATGCTTGCAGCAGCAACTCCAATTTCGGCTTCTCTATTGACTACATGCTTCTCGTTGCTTGTTAGCAATAATTCCTAATAATTGCTTGATTTGAAAGTCCTCCCCTTAGGTATCAATTTCCCCTTTTTACCAATCTGTGGCCTTCATGCGTACGTGACTTGTAGCTAATCTTCTATGGATTCTAGGTCCTCATTCAACCTGGATTCTAGGTCCTCATTAAAGGAATGATATCAGGTAAATCAGTTAAGGAAGTCACCAAGACACATACTCTACCATAGTTGACACTCTTTATTTCAGCCATTACTTGATCAATTGCTATAGGTCTTCCAATAAAACTTGCAAGATAACTTAAGCCAGTAGTGGTCCAATATTCAAGAGGGGCCTCATTTAAGCTTAACCATATCCATATGTTGTCTAGTTTCAGATCTTCTAGTTTAAGGCCTAGTATCTAAGACTGCAGTAATAGGGGCTTGTTTTACATGTGCCAGGGTCAAGATTGCAAAACTATTAGCTTCCTCCGAGTTGGAAACTTTAAATAAAAATACATGGTCATTATTTACTAGCACCTCCATTAAACCATGTTACTTCCATATGTTGAGCGACCAATGTTTCATTACAAAAAAAGAAATTCTTTTATCGATGAAAAAACTAAATAGTATAGTTCTCCATCTATCTATACCTACTTTTAAGATGTCCAGATGAGGGGAGACAATCCTCTATTCAAGTGATTCACTAGGTGGATAAAACCTTAGTTTATGCTCAAGTTTAGTGTCATCTACAGCCTAAGTCCATGTCTTACGGATTTGGAGGTTTGTTTAGGCTTACTGAATGAGGATTATCCAAGCTTGAGGCAGGGACATGTTCCAAACATGCGTTGGCTTTATGGACTGATGGATAATAAGTTGTAGCATAGGCCACAATGGGTGCAATACAGGAATTGAGGGGTAGATTAGTTGTTTATAGCAAGCTTTCTGGTAATTACGCAGAAGTGGGCAACGGGAGAGTTTATGTTCAAAGCTAAATGATAGAAGGGTTTTAATAAAGTGAAGCTGGGTAAAAGAAGTTAGATTAGACTTTATGGAAAATGCAAAAGATAGCAGGTGGGGGAAGGGGGTGGGTGCTTTCTAGAGAAGAAGTAGACATTGCAAGAAAGTAACCCTTGTAAACCATATTTAATAAGTGCTAATTAGCTTATGTTATTACCATGATTTTAAGGGCATTTTGCTTATGTCTTGGTTTTTTCTTTTAGAAATTAGTATTCAATTGGACTTAAATTTTTTTAGGCTTGTTTAATTCTTTAATAAAGAAGGAATTAGCTCAAGAAGATTTAAGTTAAGCTAGAGCAATTTTGTTACAATTTTAAGCTAAGGACTCAGGTTACAACATGAACAGAAACTCATCTTTTGCAACACAACCTAAACATTGATTTATGTTCATGTCTTCAAGACTTATTTTCTTAAAATTAACCCTCAAATTCATAATTTATTAATTAGCTAAGCCAATATGAATTAAAATATGGGTATATATTATAGAACTATATTAGTAGTCATTTATTATATAAAATTCTACCTTTTAGCTAGAAGGAGCTATTAAGCAATACAAGACTAACATAGGTTCATCTTAGACCTGTGCTAGTCATAGTGTTTAAAATTTTTAAGTTTTTTAAATTATAGAAAGGATAAAGAGGAACAAGAAAAAAAGGAGGGCCATTAATAAGAGTTGAACTAGAGCATCTTATCACAAGAAAGAAGCAACCTTGGAGACAAAAACAAGGATTCCATCAAGATCTAACCAAAATATCAAGACTTTCTTGATTACTGTTGGAATTGGGAAAGATCTAGATGAAGAGTTCTTACATTAAGTTATTTTTTAAAACATCCTTATCATCTAAGGAGAGCTTATGAGTAATATTGGGAGAAGATTCATCACAACTTTGAAGCAATTTGTGGAAATTTTTGCTAGCCTTTTCTTCTTTACTTTCTCTTGAGATAATATTATTTTGTTTTCATTTCACTTACATTATATTTAGCAACTAAATCCCTAATTAAGGTTGGGAATGTAACTTATGTTGAATTTTTAAAGCATTATTAGTTATTGCTTAGGTCTAATTTATTCTTTTTAAGCTTGATTCTTTAATTTGTATTTAGCCATCATAGATTCAATCTTAAAGATTTTATGTTATACCAAGAAAGAAGTATAATTATGGGTTGGGAGAATAAAATACTGTAGATTGAGTGATGGAGATATCATAGATTATAGTGATAGCTAATAGATTAGCTATTCTTATTGAATTTGATTAGGTAAATTGTTTACTAATAGATCTAATTGCTTAACTAAATACACTTTTGTAACCTTGAAAGAGGACATAAATATTATTTTTATTGATTTCCTTTTGATATTTAATCACCTTGCTTTAGTGATTAATAATTTAATTACTTTTTAAATTTTTAATTTAATTTAATTTCATTACTTTGCTAAGATTAATAAACTTAGTAATTGACTTAGCCTTCGAGGGAACGATAACTTAAAGTACTCTAGGTCTAAGTTTACTGTATTCAATTATATACACTTGCAAATTTAGTTAATCAAGTCTTTAGAATAATTTTTGGGGACTAATTTAGTTAATATTTCATTGATTTTATCTTTCTTTTAATCTAATCTTCTCTCGCTTATTTTTAGGTAATTAATAAGAGATAAGAGATCTATAAATGCAAAGTTGGATGATCTATTTCTTAATGACCTTAAAGTTGAGGATATATGGAGACAAAACAACAGAAGAAGGGAAAAAGAGATGGTTGCAAATTAAAATGATGTTGGAAACATTGACAACAATGGTTTTAGAAACAATGTTGTAATTAGTATTAGGGAGCAACAACCAACTAGAATTCATTTGGGAGATTCTCATATGCCTATTATTAGTATTAGTCCTTTATGTATCAAGTTGTGCCAGAGGATAAGAAATTACGAGCTTAAACAAGTTCACATTCGCTTGTCGTTGACTTTTAGTGGATTACTTGGGATGTCATCACCTTCATTAAAGAATTTTATTCCATGATCTCTTTTGAATGATCTTACTGAAGATGAGCTGCAAATGAAATATTTCAATTAATGTATATGAGATCGAGTATATAATATTTTTATATTGTGGTTCTGTCCTCTATATAAAACTACCAATCTTAGGATATAAATTCAAAATTTTACATTAAAAAAGGGAGAAGCATTCCATAAAGCTTAGGAGAGATATAGACCATTTCTTAGCAAATGCTTACATTATTAATATTCCTTATAATTGGTTGTGTAATTTTTTTATGAAGTTATTACTCTTAAATGTTAGACCTTAGTTTACACTGCTATAAGACGTACCATCTTTACAAAAACTATTGAGGAACTCAAGGAAATTATTAGAACCTTTGCCAATAATTTTTCAACTAAAATTATAATGGGAAAAAATTAAGATCTTTTCTTTGTGAGGTTCAATAATCTTTAGATTTGGCATCAGAAGTTGCATATATTTCTATACAAATAAAGATTTTGTTGAATTGAGAAATGGGCAATAATGAGGCATATTATTAGTATGGTATGTATAGGCATCCTTCCTATATATGTATGAATGTAGAGCCTACCTTAAATTACTATAAAGATGCAAACAATATGGTTACTTGTGAGGGATAATTAGTTGTTAAAAATGATTCTTTCCCTAATACTTGCAACTCTAAATGGAGAAATAACTTAGATTTCTCTTAGACTAAGCATTAATTTGGAGCAGATAGACTTATTAGACCACTTGGGTTCCAATAATAAGGACCTCAATTTCAGTAACTATCATCTTTAAAGGACAAAGGGATGAAGAATATGTCTTCCATTAATGCAAAATTGGATAAGTTAAGAAAACTTAAGTCATATATGGGTCAACTTGATTAGGTGGTTCAATTAAATTCTACATTTATCATAATTTGGAGGTGTAAGTGGACTAACTAGCCAATATGGTAGGTGAAAGAGGTTAAGAAAAACTTCATAGTAATATAAAGGTAAACTTAAAACAGAGAGGATTAAGAGAACATACCTCCATAACGCTTTCTCTTATCAGAGGATAACTTAACCTTTACTTAAAGTTAGTTCTTCTCTAATTGAATGTGTTTGATAAGTTCTAAAGGGAATCATTTAAAAATGCATAAATCTACAAAGAATGGTCCAAAATATTCCATTGTAAAAATATCTTTAGGAGGGAGTTTAAAGTGGGACAAGATTTTTATTTTTCAACTTTTACCTTAAATTGTTTATGGGAAAATTAAAGTCTTGACCATTCAGACCATTCATGGTGATGAAAGTGCAACCTTATAGTGTCAATGAAGTTAAAGGCAAAGATTAGGAGTCATGTATGGTCAATAGGCGACAATTAAAGCACTACTTCAAAATTGGTAGTGTGAAGCATATCCACACACATTTTTTTAATGAGTAACTCCACTTAATGACCATGTCTAGCTATAGACATTAAATTTAGTGCTTATTGGGAGTCAATATAATGATTTAGGTGTTTTTATTTCAGTTTAGTAGCTTTAGGAATCTTTAGTGCTAATTTTTAATATGTTTTTACATAATTTGATCTTTTGTGTGTTTTAAATTAAAAGCATTTAAATTTTATGGTTTTAAGTATGCTTTGATGTTTATTTATTATTGGATCGTGATACACATTGCCAGTTCATATCTCTCAAACTATAGCTATAGAGCCTTTTACTATCAAAGGAGTACTCATTATCCTAGTTTTCCTCTTTCCCTTTATTACTAGTTTTTCATTATTCTTATATGCCATGTACACTAAGGAAATGTATAACTCAAAGTGTAGGAGAGAGAATTAATTACTTATCAATTTTGTTATAATTAGCTTAATAGAGAATAATTCGAATAGAAAATTTATTTTAAAAGAATATTAATCGAGATAATTCATTATAAGTTTGGTTGTTATTGTAATTTGATATGTTTAGATAACCAATCATAAGCATTAATGATTAAGTTAATTTTAATTTGCTTTATTAATTTTAAAAGTAGAGACTTGAATTGAAATATAATACTTTCTATATAACTTGGATACGCAATTGAGTTAAAAATGAATTGTTTTAAAGCCTATTTAGTATCTCATAATTTAAAAAAACTATAAATAAGTGAGTATTTAATAAATTTAGTTTATTGACTCCAAACCAAATAAAAAGTTTGCCATTTGAAATGGTGACCTAATTAAGTAACCAATAGTATTTGTAATAAGATATTTACTATCGTGTAAAAAGGTTATATGACATTTTAAACAAGCTTTTAATTACTTTTATATTTATTTAAAGTTAGTGTTTTGCTTTTATATTGATAAAGGTTATGAAAATGTTTAAAAGATAAATTATATGTTTAAAAGTTAAAGTATCTTTATCACGTATGTTAACTTTATGCATTAGGTTGACTGTTGTCGATTGAGTAAAACTTTGGACGATTATGGAGCTGAATTGATTTACTACTTGATGCAAGTAGTTAAATGCCTAGTAAATTGATAAACTTTACAATTAAATGAATGATGGAGAGTTTTGATTGATCTGATTGACTTATTAAATCCTTTACTAGAGCTTTTACCTATTTAACTTAAAAGTGATGAAATTAAGGAAAATTAAATACTTAAGTGTGGGAGAATTTGATATGGTGTTAATTGATTTTTTTAAAGCATGATTTCAAGAGCATTTTGTTTATGTCTTGATAGCTTTTTTTTAAAATAGGAATTGGTATTCACTTTGGCTTATATTTTGTTTTCAAAGTTATTTTAATCCCTCAATAAAGAAGGAATGAGTTCATGGAGATTTAATTTAAGTTGGAGCAATTTTAGTAAAATTTTAGGCTAAGGACTTAAAACATGATGTAAGGATCTATATTTTCTAACATAGCCTAAATATAAACTTGTGTTCACACCTTTAAGACTCGTACTCTTAAGATAAACCCTTGAATACACAATTTATTAAGTCACTAAGTTCGAGTTTTAGACCCGTGTTAGCAATCATTTGTTATGAAAAATTATAAATTTTTTGCCATAGAAAGTTATTAAGTAATATGGCACCCACATAAATCTATATTAGACTTATAAAAGTCTTGATATCTAAAATTTTTAGGTTTTTGTTTTTACTATAAAAAGGATAGAGGTACACTAGACAAAGAAGCAATCAATAAGAGTTAAACTAGAGCATCTTAGCAGAAAAGAAAAAAAAAAAGAGCAACCTTGGAGAAAAAGGAGATTCTATCAAGATTCAATAGAGAAACATCAAGATTTCAAGAATTTATGATAGTAACTTCTTCTATCCTATTTTCTTTCTCAAATATTTTTTAATTTCTTTATTTTAGTATGAACTAAGTGGGAAAACTCTTGGATTTAGAATCATTTTTTAGAATTTCTTACAATCAAGAAGAGTTTGGGAGCAAGATTAGGAGAAGCTTCATCATAACTTGGAAGCAATTTGTGAAAATTTCTCCTAGCTTTTTCTTTTTTACTTTCTTTTATGATAAGATTATTTTGTTTTCATTTCAATTATATTATCTTTAGTAAGTAAATATCTATTTAGGTTAGAGATCCTTAGGGTTAGGGATGTAACTTATATTGTATTTTTATAATTATTAATGCAAGAATAGTTATTGCGTAAGTTGAATTTATTCTCTTTGATCTTGATTCTTGAATTTATGCTTCACCATCATAGATTCAATATTTAGCATTGCATGAAGCACTTAAAAGAGAAATATAATCCGTATGTTAGGAGAATAAACACTTTGGGTTTAATGACACAAAAATCTTAGAATATTGTGATAACTAATAAATTAATTGTTTTTAATAAATTTGATTAGGTTAATTGCATATTGATATATGGTAATTGCTTAGTTGGACATACCTGTATAACCTTAAGAGAGGATATAGATATCTTAGGTTAATCGTTATTTCAACCTTGACAATTAATTTTGTTTGATCGTTGAAATTTTTCATAAATGAAAGCCAAATCCTTATTGTTTTATTTACATTTTTTTAAAGTTAATTACCTTGTTTTAGTTATTTTAATGATTTAGTTTCCTTTTATAAAATTTTGTTTAATTTATTATTTGTGGCTTTATTAGGATTAATAAACTTAGTTTTTGAGGAACTGGGAATTTAGAATACTCTTTAGTTTAAATTTATCACATCTAATTATGTGTACTTACAAATTCAGGTAATCACTATTCATTGTGATATCTATATCTATCATTTTTTTTGGTAATTATATCTATATCTATCATTAGCTTATACTTTGTATCTTTACTTTTAAGGAATGTGTGGAAAACACTAGTACATATTCAATTTTCATTATTTATAGTAGCATATAAAACATATCTAATTATATAAAGACAATCATCATTATCAAAACCTGTATTAAGACCATCTTCATCACCAGAATAACAATTTAGTCTTCCTTAATATATGAAAATTCTATTTTTATTTCTCAAGCTAGCACACATTGACGATAGTAAGATGCCATATGACCCTTTTGAGGATATGTATGACAAATAATAAATGCATTACCTACCCTAAGTGATGATAGAAGCAAAATGTTTAGACTTATTAATAATAGACTCCTTATCAACACCTTGAGATTTTACGTTATTACTTAATGACATAATTTGCGACAATGATCTAGTTTCAAGTATACAATCATATGTACGAACATTATTGAATTTCTTAATGTTTAAGGCCTTTGGTAAGTATTTTCTACTGTGTTTGGTGCATATAATTTAACTAGTTTGAAATATCATACATGAGTCCATTGATAAAATGAGTACATATAACAAATTGATTTTTTATATAAAATTCAATACATGTAAGTCTAGTTGCTTTAAATTTAGTAGAATATTAGTTACATTATACATTGATTGTTTCATATTTATCATATAAGCAAGCAAGTCGCTCTTAAGGATATAATTTTCTTTAATATTCGATTTCATGTCCTCCCACTAAGTGATTGGTAGTGCACCTAATCGAGCCATGTCTTATAATATAGTTTGATAATACATTTTGTCAAATTTGGTTGATTTTATTTTAACAAACCTAATACACTCAACATTAAGTATGCCATACCAATTAAAATACTTCTCAATGAAAACTAATCATTTAGCCAATAATTACCATCCATAGTACCATTAAATTTAAAAGTTATAACTTTAACTTAATTTATGGTAGCCCTTCGTTATATTTTACATTACTTATCCTGATCACTAACCTTATTTCCATAAAATGTCTGGTCTCTACCCTTATTACCATTAGCTTTAGTTAGTAGTTTCAACCATTAAATGGTGGGTAATTTACATGAAGGTAACAGTCTTTCGATGATACTTATCACCTAGATTAAGTAGAACTACACCTGATACGTTTATCATATTACTAATAGTTACATTATAGTACCTCCTAAGTTCAAGCTACCCTGATTTTCATGGAAAGTGAGATCAATTAACCTATTTAAGCTTATAATAGGACTAAAACTCCCAAAGTGTGTTGAACCATCTTGACAAATGTAACAAGTTTCTCAATTTTATCCTTACCTAATGCTTTAAAATTAACTCTATCTTTTTATTTAATGCATTGAAGTTTATTTGTTGGGTTAATTTTTTTAAAATACAAAGAAATTAATTGAATAAACAATGTAGCGTACAATAGAAGTCTTACAAAAACTAGCCTAAAACTTTGCCGTTTAGCCCCTCATACTAACAGCTTGTTTAGTATGAGGGCATAAGAATTCTATTCCTAACATATTCCTTGGTAATTATTAAACCTGTGTTTGGTTTAAAACAAACACATAATACTCATTCTACATCAATATGTATTCTTCAACTTTAAAAAATAGGTAAAACTAACTAATACCTATTTTTATTTAATCGACGAATCTGTAATCTTCTTCTACATCTAATGCTTGTTACCTTTTTACAAACCTATCCTTCTTACACACAAGCCACCTCCCGAAACTTGTTTTTCTTCTTCAACATCTGAAACATCTTTGAGCCTCTCTCTAAAAGTTCTTCCTCTTCTTGACGTTCTAGCGTTCTACTACCAGATTCTAGGTAAGTTATTTGTATTGTTTCGATTGGGTGATGGGTTTCGATTGAGTGAGGGGTATTTTGTTTCATATAGGTATTTTATCTGGGTATTTCCAATGCGGCGATGAATTGCATCTGGGTAATTTGTTTGAATTTTTTTTCATGTAGGTATTTCATCTGGGTATTTTGAGATAACTAATATCATGTGGGTATTTCCAATGGGTTTCGATTGGCAGCATCGTGTGTTCTTCTCCTTCTTTGACATTGATACATCATCGAAAGCCTTCTTTACCCATTTCTGTGTCTCACTCGCATTCACTCTTTACCCATTTCATCACCGTAAAAGTCCCTACTCTCCCACGAATCAAAGACTTCAAATGATGTTGGCTTTATAGTGGGAAAGCAAAAATAAAAAAATTGGCGTATCAGCACCTAGTGCATAAAAGGCCCGAATAATCACTTCCTTTCATTTAATAATAATAATAATAATAATAAACAAATAAAATTAATAATAATAACAACAACAACAACAACAATAATAATAATAAGGATATTTTGATCTTTTGTTACTTATTATTTTCTTATTCGAAGTTTATATTTTCAAATTATTCCTTTCTTATTTGAAGTTTATATTTTCAAATCAAGCATTAGAATAGAAATTCTTTATATATTCTATTCCTTGAACCAAACAAAATAATATTCATTCTTTTATATTTCCCATTTTTTTCTATTCCTAAGAATAAATATATTCTATTCTCTATCTATTCTATTCCGTGAACCAAACAGTTCGCAAAAGTCCTAATGAGAAGCCCTCATATAGGAATCTGCAATCCCTGTTTCAACTCCTACAAGAAAAGACACCAAATTCAGGCTTCTACCCATGTGTTGATTCTGAAAGCATGCATCATCTCAACACCCAACAGGTAAGGTTTACATCGCTTCCCTTCATGATCGTGTACGTCTGAGGCTTAATCTTCTTTATCTTTTAAAAATCTGCAGAGATTCCGGCATCCAATGCTCAGATCTTCGAGTACCCACCCACGCTAGTAGAGAGTCTCCATGTTGGGTCTACTAGTTTAAGTGAAGATGTGGTAATGTCTAATTTAGTTGGCGTCATACTAAGATAGATTTAAAATTTCACTAAATAAAAAAATTTGTTTGTAATCATTGACTCAGGCTTTAGATGTGGTGAAAAATGGTATATAGACAACTCTTCTTTGTACTTACACATAAAAAGCATGTAATTCAGCTCCATATAGCCATCTTAGTTTTAGAGTTTGAGTTAATGGTGTATTGTAACCTCTAATACATGTTTGAACGTTCAATTTCTTTAACTACAAAACTTTTTCAAATTAACTACCTGCACTAAGTCCAGAAATTTCTGTTAAATATCTTCCTCGCATCTGGTAGAGAAAGAGGGTGTTACCTTGTTGTGTATAGCTTAATTTGCGCCAGCATAAAATTTTCTTCATATCTTCTTAGTTTGTGAACAAAATTCAAAATTTTGATATTTTACATTGTGAATAGAATAGGCTTAAAGAAAGAGAGCTTTACCTTAATATATTAACTTAATTTGATCCTACGTTCCAAAAAAAAAAAATAAAACCCCCACTAAACCACCGACTTCACAATGCTGGAGTTTGTTTCTTACAAATATTTGTCAAGTCTGAGTCTGATCAAGGTCATCGCATACTAATCGGAGAGGGAAACTAAGTGAAATATGTATCAATTGGAGTAGGTATTTATTCATGTACATAACGGAAAACAGCAGGGAAATAAATATGTGCCTACAGAGAAATAAATACAGCAGTAAATGACATTAATTGTTGGAGGTTTATTTATGTGTGTTGTGCGAGGGAAAGAGACTAAAATAGTTCGGCCTAGTGTGATATGGGCTAGATCTTGGATAGAAACCACGGAAGCTTTCTTATTAGCGAGTTCTCTGCCTGAAAGTTGACATGATAAAAATTACGAATATTGGGTTTGCTAGAAAGCTAGCTTAATAACCCATTTTGATTAAGTAGACCACCTTTGGATTAAAATTACTTCTTAATAGAGTGGGTAATATCACATTAAATTAAAGATTGGAGAAACAAATGGAAGATTGAATGAATGTTACTTCTATGAAACTCTACTAAATTTAGGCGATTGCTTTAAAAAAAGTACTTATTGGGTTGGTGGAATATGTGTTTTCTTAGATCATTTTAATATATTGGAATTAGGAACGTAGGACAGCTTGATTTTTCTGGTTATGAATAAGTCCTGCTGGTTTGATGAACGGATGGTGGGACGAGCCATGCGTGAACAAAGAAACGGTAGGCTTTAGGTCAATTACAGAAGAAAATGATATATTTTGTTTTGTTTCGTTAGAAAATGGCATTGCTTAGGATGCAAGTTGTGTGATAAAAAAGTAATGTAACGTAGACTACATCCAATAGAGTGTTAACAATGCAATGTTGACTGCACCACACCACTGATTTTATGTAGCTATTCATTATTAGCAACCCAGTCTGCGTTTTGACCTTCCATATTATCTTGTGACACGGCCATGTTGTGTTCTTGACGTCTTGTCCTTACGGGACAAAAATAAAATCGCGTACATTACTAAATTTAAACAATAAACATTATTGCAAAAAATCCTTAGATAAATAAGGGAGAGTTTTCTGTTGTTGATACTTTTCAAAAAGTGTTTTAAAATTACTAACAAAGATTTTATCATATAAAAAAATTGTATGACTCTGTTGATACAATTTTAAATTAATTTAATAATTATATTTTTAATAACAACCTTTTGTGTCTTTTATTCCGTCAATAATGATAACAACAATAGATTTGGAACTCATGGTTTCGAGTCATTTGCTTGCCGGAACAAAGTAATATTCATAAGTCAATAACGGGATGCCATATGTCCCCAATAATTATTTAGTTCAACGGTTGGTGGCGAGAATTTAAAATTAAACGGAGTATTTATTTGAATAAATTGAAACCAAAAAGAACATATCAAATCTTTTTCATTAGTAAGAACGTAAATGTTTACTGTTGCCTAATGTGAAGGCTAAACTAACAATTTTCTGTTTGACACCACCAGCACCAGCTAGCTTCTTCGATAAAAACTAAAAACTCTCTCCTCAGGTCCCCACCAGACTCTGTCAATCAAAGTACAAAGCAAGTCGTCTGTAAGTGTGCTTCGGCTTCCCTAAAATTCAAGCAAGAATCACATAAAAAAGCAAAAAGATGCATTGATGGACCCCCTCCCAACATCCCTACTACTCACTAATTTCCTCCGACATGTCGCACATCTTCAGGGACAAGTCCTTGGGCGGTTCCAAGCGTCACTCCTACGTTCACGCTCCTATGCCTCATCCTCCTTCTCATAACCCACGTGTCGCTTCTGACTTCAGGTCACCGTTTGGTGACCCCGCCACTACCTTGTCCGACTCCGACCTCCGAGAGTCCGCCTATGAGATCCTAATCGCCGCTTGCCGGAGCTCCGGCTCCCGTCCCTTGACCTACATCCCCCACTCTGAGAGGGCTGCTGACAAGGCTCCGGCATCTTCAGCTCCGTCGCTCCAGCGCTCGCTGACGTCTTCTGCTGCTAGTAAGGTGAAGAAGGCGCTGGGAATGAAGTCGAACTCTGGGAAGAAGAGAGTTGACGATGGCGGTAAACCGACGAGTCTAGGGGGAGCGCAAAAAGCGGTCACGATTGGTGAGTTGCTTAGGGTCCAGATGCGAGTTTCGGAGCAAACTGATTCCAGAATTCGGCGAGCTCTGTTAAGAATTGCTGCTGGCCAGGTTTGTGTATTTGCTTTGGATCGAATTCGTAGCTTCTTCAGTCTTTTTGAGCATATAATGAAAATATATTTTTGGAAAATTGAAGTTTGGTTTCTTTGAAGTATGGTAATTTGGCCTTTTTTATATTCTGATATTATAATTGGGAGTTTGTTTGGTTCCTTTGGATGCTTTATTATTTGTCTGTACATTCTCTTACTTTTATGGGTTCCTAAATTCCTTTTCCTTTTGCATTTTCAATGGTGAAATGGAGAGAACAATTAACTTATAAAGTTTAAATATTAATCTTTTACTTGCTGAAATTAAACGAGTGAAAAGGGTAGAAATTGAAATTAGTGGGATAGCATAAGCGAGGAATGCGATCCCAGTTTTCCTTTTCTCAATGATTGACGATGTTCCTCTTGCACGATGAGTTTATCAGCTACTATATGATTTTGTCTAAATGTTTATACTTTTCAAACTATTATGCTATATATTTATTCCGAGTCAAGGGTGGTCAGTTACGGCGTTTCGGTTTTTTGCACTTTATCAGCTTGGAAGGCGTATGGAATCTATGGTCCTCCCTCTGGAGCTACTGCAGCAGATCAAGCCATCAGATTTTCCTAATCAGCGAGAATATGAAACTTGGCAGCGGAGAAATTTGAAGCTCCTAGAAGCTGGACTGCTTCTACATCCTTACCTGCCACTTGAGAAGACAGACACTGCTCCATGGCGCCTCCAGCAGATTATACGTGGGGCGCTAGAAAAACCAATTGATACTGGGAAGAATAGTGAATCAATGCAAGCTCTCCGCAGTGTTGTTATGTCTCTTTCCTGTAAATCATTTGATGGGTCTGTTTCTGTCACATGTCACTGGGCTGACGGGTTCTCATTGAATCTTAGACTCTACAATATGCTCTTAGATTCATGTTTTGATGTTAATGATGAAACAAATGTCATAGAAGAGATTGATGAGGTCTTGGAACTTATAAAGAAGACTTGGGGAATACTAGGAATGAACCAGATGTTGCATAATATCTGCTTTTTGTGGGTTTTGTTTCATCATTATGTTGTAACCGGTGAAGTTGAGGAAGACCTGTTGTTTGCTGCCAACAATCTGTTAATGGATGTTGAAAAGGATGCGAAGGCAGCTAAGGATCCAGATTATGTCAAGGTTTTAAGTTCCACATTAAGTTCAATTTTGGGTTGGGCAGAAAAAAAACTTCTTGCTTACCGTGATTGCTTTAACAGTGATAACACTGAGTCAATGCAAAGCATTGTTTCTTTGGGAGCTGTAGCAGCAAAGATCTTAATTGAAGATATATCTCAAGAATATCGTGGGAGAAGGAAACAAGTTGATGTTGCTTGTGATAGGATTGATACATATATTAGGTCATCCCTTCGAACTGCTTTCTTACAGGCAAGTTTCCCAAATTCTGTAAAATGTACTTGCCAGAAATAATCAAATGTTTCAAATTGTTATCCATTAACATTCATATGGAAGTTCAGATTTAACTAAGTTTGTTATAGGTCCTTGATACCTCATGTAGGCATTTGAGTTGACTGTTCTGCTATCCTCACCTTAGGATTTGGACCTTAGACCATTGTGATTATTTAAATTTTGTTTAAATAAGCTTAGGACAAGTATGCAACTTTAAATGGAAGTACCTTGGCATTCAGTTCTGCAAAGTCTATCGCAATTCAGGAAATCATCTGTTTCTAGACCCGTCTACAGCTCATCTGTTCTATATTTGCATAATCATGGACCTAGCTTGTTAGCTGATGACTTGAGGTTTTATTTAATCTTCTTAAGACAGAAAATGGAGCAGATCAAGTCTAGGAGACACTTATCTAAACACCAGCAAAATCATAGTCCCATCCTGTCCATTCTTGCGGAATCTGCCAGTGAACTCGCCTTTAATGAGAAGGCAATATTTTCTCCAATCCTGAAGAAATGGCATCCTCATGCAGCTGGTGTGGCTGTGGCTACCCTCCATTCTTGTTATGGGACTGAGCTGAAGCAATTCATCTCAGCTATTACTGAGTTGACGCCTGATGCTATTCAAGTGCTGACTGCTGCAGACAAATTGGAGAAAGATCTTGTGCAGATTGCAGTTGAAGATTTGGTAGATAGTGAAGATGGAGGAAAGTCAATAATCCGTGAAATGCCTCCTTATGAAGCTAAGGTTTTAATTGGCAATTTGGTGAAGTCATGGATAAAGTCAAGAATTGACAGACTTAAGGAATGGGCCGAGAGAAATTTGTTACAGGAGGTATATGTGACACTTCATCTGTGTACTTACCAAGTGTTTGATGGAATAATTGCTGTTAGCTTTCCTTTAGTTCATGTGTTTTGCTCTATTCGTTCAAAATTACTGAAAAGATTGTGCACTTGAGTAATTTAGTCCATCTGCAGGAGATAGAACAAAAATTTTGGTGGTAGGCATAGCAACTAGACCCAGATCTGTTGAAGGCTGGTTAAATACTGAGTCAGGATAAGTTGATTATTTGTATATTTTCTGATCAATTATCAACAATCTGACTTTCCCATTTTTAATATAGGTATGGAATCCACAGGCAAATAAGGACCGAATTGCTCCTTCTGCTGTTGAAGTTCTTCGATTGGTAGATGAAACATTGGAAGCATTCTTCTTGTTGCCCATACCTGTGCATGCAGTGGTCCTTCCTGATTTGATCTCTGGCCTTGACCATTGCCTGCAAAGTTACATATTAAAGGCAAAATCTGGATGTGGTATGTTATTCCTGGTCTTCAAAACCATATTTGATAAAGCAAGGATGGTTAGTGTTGTCATGCCTGAAAATTTTCTTCTGATGCGCAGGGACCCGAAGCACTTTCATTCCCTCATTGCCTGCATTGACTAGATGTAGTATGGGATCAAAATTTAATGTTTTTAAAAAGAAGGAGAAGTCACAAGCACCCCAGAGGAGGAACTCTCAGGTTGGCACTGTGAATGGTGATTCCTCCTGGAGGATACCTCAGCTATGTGTACGTATTAATACTTTGCAGCACCTTCGAACACAGCTGGAAGTGTTAGAGAAAAGAGTAGTTGTCCAGTTGAGTTCAAAATCCACTCATGTGGATGATTTATCAAACAGAACATTTAGAAGATTTGAGCTCTCGGCAGCTGCTTGTATTGAAGGGATCCAACTGCTCTGTGAGGCAGCAGCATACAAGGTTGTCTTTCATGATTTGAGTCATGTTCTTTGGGATGGTCTATATGTTGGAGAAGTTTCATCTTCCAGGATTGAGCCCTTCTTGCAGGAGCTGGAGCAGTATTTGGAAATTATTGCTTCAACAGTGCATGATAGAGTCAGAACACGTGTGATTACTGATGTGATGAAGGCTTCACTAGAGGGATTCCTTTTGATTTTGCTTGCTGGAGGCCCTTCGCGTGCTTTTACTCTTGAAGATTTTCAAATGATTGAGGAGGATTTTAAGTTTCTAACAGATCTATTCTGGTCCAATGGTGACGGATTGCCAGTTGATTTAATTGATAAGTACTCAACAACAGTTAAAGGCATCCTTCCTTTGTATCGTACGGCAACTGAGAGCCTGGTTGAGCAATTTAAAAGTGTAACCTTAGATACCTGTGGGTCTTCTGCTAAATTTAGATTTCCCTTGCCTCCAACTTCAGGTCACTGGAACCCTATTGAACCAAACACACTCTTGAGAGTTCTGTGTTATCGGGATGATGAAACAGCAGCAAAGTTCCTTAAGAAGACTTACAACTTGCCTACAAAACTGTAACAACCTTGGATGAAGCGACTGCAAGATTGTGCAATTTTGCGGATGGCTGGGTGATGATGGATATAGCAGTTGCAATATTAACGGAATCCCTTGGACTTTAAAAACTCCTTCAGGTTGGGTTTGGCGGGGAGGCTTTTCTTTGTGGATTTTCGTCGTTGGTATTGGAAATTAGATACAAATCGTGTATATCCTAATTATTATTTTGGTGTGAAGTCTTCTTCCATAAGTTATGAAAGAACTTCAGGAGATGCCTGACCAGCTCCTTTATGTACGGGTGTATATTAATCTTACAGAGAGGTAGGAGTTTGCGCACGACATATTAGTTATTTTATATCTGAGAAAGCTGACGAAACATCCAAATGGCACAAGAGACATTCAAAGGAAGTGTGTTGTTTGTGGGGCTACGTAGAGATTAAATTATTCCCTGAACTGATTTCTTTATACATATTTGCCTATGGAGCTTACTGTATGGTTCAAATTTGATGATTTTACAGTATTAAGTTATTTAGAGTGGCTTCATTTAGAAACAACCACTTTATTAATTAGGAGTAAGGTTGTATATTTTATTAAATCTTTAGATCTCGCGTATCAATGAGATTCATACTGAGTGTTATTGTTATTGTTGTAAATTAACAATATTTTTGTGAAGGGATTGAAAATGTCTCCTATCTGAGAGGAACCTATATACCTAATGCTTATTTTGCTTTGCTAGAGTTTACAGGTTGGGTTGTTATCTGTTCCCTGGTTCAGTTATGGCAATAATATGTACTTATTATATAAAAGCTAATAATCTCACCGTCATCCCTCCCTCAGTTTGTTTTCACTGTATGATATGGGCGTATACTTGGGGCGTGTGGTTGGATTTTTCTTCTAGATTTCTGCAGTTTTAGCCTTGACGCCAATGGAAACGATGAGTCTGCATTGATGTGTAATAGGAACCAACTGATGTCTGAACTGGTTAAAGGTACATTCCACATTTACATAAACATGATGGTAATCAACTCTATCTTATTGTGAATGTTTTTGGAATGAAAGGATTACATTTTGGAATTTAGATTGTTATTTCTCACAAAATTCTGACAAATCCTAGTATCTTAGTCGTTCGTCCTGCTTCTTGCTGTATTGCATTTTTATTTCCACACACAATGCGTAGTATCATGAATTTCTTCACTGTTTTGATGCATAACCTCTCAACAAGGAAATGCCACCTAATTAAAGCATTTGTGATGCTCCTGGAGAAACGGAAAACAAAGGGTTAAGTCTATAGGATTGGTTTTTGGTACTGTTGAGCTACCATATACATCCTATGTCGTTGTAGATACGCAAAAGGTGCTGTGAAATGAGAAGGTAGTTTCACTTCCGAAGCAAGCCAATTGGCATGTGCTCCTGCCCGAAACAAGCTATAATCTTAATTTTCATGATACAACAGATTGTTCAGAACTCTTTCAAAGACCCAGTATCTCTAGCTAACATAAAGATATAACTTAGCATCAACATATCCAATAATATTTAGATCTTCTACACACGTATAACTAATTAAACACATAATGTCTAATTTTGTGCGTATAGTGCAACATTTTCTTTACCGCATCCTAATGTTCATTATTAGGATTTGACAAGTACTTTCCAAGAACGCTAATCACAAAAATAAAATCATACTTAGTACATACCTTTAAATACATTAGAATCTTTAAGTGCATTACTATAAGGAATGCAACTTTTCTCAACATTTCCCCCCTCATTATGATGAAATTGCTCCTTTCTCAACTAATACTTTTGACTAAAGTTGACACGCCCAATTTACAATCTTGATTGTTCAACCTTTTTAATATTCTGTCTACATAAGCCTTTTAAGTTAGGCCTAAAACTTTCTTCAATTTGTCACTATAAATCTCCACTCTAAGAATAAATAAGATTTCGAAAATCCTATAGTTAAAGGTCTTTGAAAACTTTCTTTTTACATTTTTCAAACATGTTTAAATTATTTTGAGTAGCAATATGTTATCCGCATACAAGACTAACAACATCCGCTAAATTTAGAGTATATACAAGAGTTAAAAGTGTGTTCTCCTTAAACTCTAAAGTTGTAATCACTTAGCAAAATTTCAAATACCACTATTGTAATACCTGCTTCGATTCATAAAGTGAATTTCTCAACTTACAAACATAATGCTCATTCCCTTTCATCTTAAAACCCTTAAATTTTTGTATATACACTTCTTCCACTAGATCACTATTTAAGAAGGATTTCTTGACATTCATTTGATGAAGGTCAAGATCAAAATAAATTATCAAAGTTATAATGATATAGAATAAGTCTTTGATGGGGATTAGTGCGAAAGTATTAGTATAGTCCACTCCCTCTTTTTGAGTATATTCTTTAGCCTCAAATCTTGTTTAAAGCCGAACAACCTTTCTTTTTGAAAATAAAGCCGATCAACTTTGCTTTTAGTATTTCTCTTGGCTTTAAACATATACTTCAACTAATGGGTTTAAGCATATCTAGAAGCTAAAATTTTATTAAAATTATCCTTACATACATCTAAAATCCAAACCATAAAGACAATCATTAACAAATTTTCACCATTGATAATATAATTAAGGGACAATAAAAAATTTTTATCACTAAAATCAAAGTGTATCTAGCATCATTAAGTTTACAAAATGAAATTAAACTACATCTCATAATAGATACCTTTGTCACTTCATTTAACATGATACTATACCTAATATCAAATACAAGTTTATATTTTTTATGTACTCTACTTTTATTCTGGTTCCATTACTTATGCAAATGTTTACCTCCTTTTCACTTGGCCTCTTTTGATCTTCATTTCCTGTAATGTATTAGAAATAGGAATAGAGGAACCAATATTTACCTACCAACTATTTAATGCTACATCTATTAAAGATGACTCATACAAACTAAAATCTTAAGGTTATCTTATTTATTTTCTTTCTTTGTCAAAGAAGCCTTATACTAATAGAAGTTCTTTAAATTCTCCAATGTTAACATTTAACATTATTCTTATTAACATCACCAAATGAATTATTGTATTTCTCTCCATCCTTCTTACCCTTATTCTTCTTTCACTTATTGTTTAGATTCCTATAATTACTTTCAGGTCTAAAGGATTTAGACACTAAGTTCACTATACGACCCCTCTCATGTTTAATCTTCTTCTCTTATTAGATACAAATTTATATCATTCATTGTCCAAAACTCCTTCCTAGTATTATAAATTGTCTTTAAGGAACTAAACTCATATGGTAAAGAATTCTATATCTGATGAATCAAGAAAGAGTTTGATATCAAAACTTGAATCCTACTTAGTTTATTAGCTATATCATCCATCCTCATTATATAAACTCTAACCGTTGATGCTCGATCATATTTTAATGAAATCAATATGTGCATAAGTTTTCCATCTTCAGCTTTCTCACACTTTATGAACTTGAAACCTATTCAAGTTTTAAATTAAAAACTTTCTTTACTACAAGTATACAGATTGTATCTTATAACATAAAAAGTATCACCCTGTGAGGATTATAGTACCAAACAATTCTTGTAAACTTTGTTTGAGGTAAAAAAGCATAATTTACTAAACTAAAAAAGAATTGATAATTAAACAACAGTGTATTGATTGGTTGATCAATGATGATCATGCATGGCATTGCTCTAACTCTTTGTCCTGCTCGTGCATGCTGCTACTTTATGCACCATCATGGTAGACATTATTTTCCAACTTTTCTTCAAAATTTTCCATCCTCACTCATCACTAAGCACATCAATCAACCCTTAAACGTACAATTAAGATCTAATTCTTGTCGTAAACAACAATCAATCAAACAAAACACACAAAACACTAACAAGAACGTAAATATAAATTCTAAAAACATGATTATCATCTAAGAAAACACTAAATCACACTTTAACACCCAGAAAATACATTATAATTCACACCTATCAACATTCCCATACTCACATCTTCGCTTGTTCCCGAGCAAAACTGAAGGCACAAAACAAACAAAAACAAAGCATACAAACTCACAATCATATGACAACACAATAATGGTATAATGACATCAAATCTTATGAAATTAACTTAGCCATAAACATCAACCAAATCTTATGAAATTAACTTAGCCATAAACATCAATCACTTAATAAGTTCTAATACACTAACTTATTCCATTCATGTTCAAGTGCTTTGTTTTAAATACACATATTAACCAAAATATTGACACCTATACATACATCTGTGACACTGGTAAGCAGGCACTTATTCTTATATATGAGAGGTTGGCCATCACCGAATTCCAACTCATCAAAATTTTTTGACATTTAACAAGAAGATTAATAAGTTCATTTTTGTTGACAACATCATACTTTTATGTTTTATTTGGCAATAATGAAGTCTTTTGACATAAAGAAAAATATTTTATCGTGAATGTCCCTCGATTACTTAAATAGGTTATGTTTTTATCAAGCTTGGTTAGATTGTTATTTTAACCTTTTGACACAAAGATAAATGTTTTGTTATTAATGCCCTCAGATACTTATCTATATCATAACTTATAACTAACTACCAACTATATTCATAACCAATTTTTATAACGGGCCAACATAATAGGAAATTTATTTAACACAATTATACAACAAAATTGTTTTACCTATATCATTTCTTCCTAGTCAATCACCTATAAAATGCTACTGATGATGTTTACCAATTTAAATGGATTTAATTATAAGTACATCCAACCAATTGTCATAAAATGAAAAAATAAGTACAATATTCTAATCAACATGCATATTCACCTCCAAAACAATTAAAACACAAAATTTACAAGCTAATGTTTCTTCACAAATTAAATGAACATGTTCATAGATAAGCTAATATCCTTTAATTTCATATTATTGACACATTCACACAATGCACACATCATATGATAAAATGCTTAGACAATGCTAACATAATCAAAAACTAATACAATGCAAATGCAAATCCACACAAAAATGATATACAAGTGCATATATGTCCGCACACTTGAATAATACATTGTTTTTAATATGGAAAATGACACAGAACTAAAAATAAAACACATGTAATAAACAAAAATAAAAGGAATAAAAACAAGTGTAAGAATACTTATAGGGATTATGGTGGTGATGGTTGGAGAAGGTACTTGGACACACTTTCATGCCATGAACATTAATCAATTCAACTCACTAAAAAATCATAAAAGCAAGGCAACAAACGCACACACAAAAACTACCTAAAACATAACATGATAATTTTAAGGTCAATAGCTTGAGCATTTCAGCTTAATTTTGAACTAACTCCTCTTTTGAATATTAAGGTCCTATATATCATCACATTAGAAATTATGTTGGCCCCCAGATTTTTTTCTAGTTAAGTACTATTTAAATGAATTTTGAGGTTTTGATAGAATAAATTTTTTGAGTTAATTATTATATCAAGGTTAGTAGGATTTTATTGCATGGATTAATGGAATTAAAGTGTTAGGGTTATAAGAATGCTCAAGGGTATTTTTGGTAAGACACTTAAGGTTAAAAGAAAATAAGCCTATAAGGAAGGATAAAATGGACCTTTTGGGCTCATTAAGGGTATAAATGGAAGAAGAAATTGTGGTCTTGCACGTTAAGAAGAGAGAAGAATGAAAATTGAAAAAAAAAGAAGAGAGAGTGTCATGGAGAAGAGAGAGAAATACGAAGAGAAGAAAAGAAGGAGAGAAAGAAGAGAGTTGAGCTAGGGTTTCATCTTATCTAAGCTTTCTAGAGAGATATTGAGGTAGTGCAAGAAGAGAAAAAGGTAGAGGAAGAGAAGAGCTTCCATTTGAACCAAAGATCTCTTCATTTGGTGAAGAATCAAGGTAAGATCATTTTGAATCTTTTGGATTTTGGAAAGATTTTAGTTAATGGAGTTTAGAAGATGCATGGGTTTAAGTATTCTAGAATCAATTTTAGTGATTGTGCTTTGTGGGAATTTTGTTATTGTATAAGGAGACCAAAAGAGGCAAGAGGAGAGCCATTTTGAGCAAGTCTTTAAGCAAGTAAATCAAGGTGGGTTACATGTTTATAATTGAGTAATGAGCCCTTAATGCTTTTCCAAATCAAGAAGATAAAATGATTTCAATCACTTCATAAATATTGCCTTTAACACTTTTGAGTGAGTTGAGAAATTGCTACATGTTGATGTATGATTTTTTTATGATGAAATGGAAAATGGTTTTGAAATATTTATTTTATGCCTTGAAATATGTCATGGCATTTTGTATAAATGAAAAAGAACATGAAATGATCTGACCATGAACATGTGCTTCTGTTTGGGCAAGAGACGAACCCTTTTCGTTAGTCACGTGCATGTTGAGCTATAGCTTTCTCCCGGCTGCCCGCTTGAGGCCACGAGATCCTGAGAATTCGGACTCGTTTTGTTCACAGTGTAAACTTCAGTTTCTCCATTTTGTTTTATAGACCTCTCGAGCCATTTGTTTGTGTATTACATCTTTGAATTGTAAAGTATGTTGCATAATTTGAGTGGTCTACATTGATGGTTAAATGTGTATGCTATGTTGAGGTGATGATATTTTAACTATGAGTTTTAAATAATAATTGTGAATTTGACTGAGAATTTGAGAACGAAGAGTTTTGTGAATTCATTATGATTTTTATATGACAAATGAACATTTCAACAATTTTGCTTATTCTCTGTTATAAACTTGTTACCCACAAGCTTTCAATCTTACCCCCTTTTGTCCCATCTTTAGGTGATAGCTAAGAGATCAAGTGACCAAGAGCCTAAGGGAATTACTCCAAATTTGCTTATTTTATATTATAAGTTGGTTTTGGGAAAGCACAATGTTTTAGTCGCATTTCAAGTTTGTTTGTACTAGAATCTTTTGTAATTGAGATTTTGAGACAATGATGTATTGTGGCTTGCAATGCCATTAAAGATTTGTAAAACTTTGTTCTTTTGATGTTAATGAAGTATGAATTGTGTATGGATGATATTGAGTTTCAATCAGATATACTTGAAGAAGTTACCAACTTGAGATAATTATCAACTTGAGCATATGGTTTTTGAATAAGAATTGTTGATATATATATATATATATGCATACATACATACATACATACATAAGTGAGATGTTATGGAAAAACAAGATAGGAATTATGAT
>JANSVA010000217.1:11394558-11420282 GCA_025504915.1 Erythroxylum reticulatum
CGAAATGTCAATGAGTGCATGTACAATTATTTTCATGTGTGTAAAGATTCAAATTCACATGCATGTATGCTGACATTTTGCTAAACATGAAATGCAAATTTTTCTAACTCTCACATTGCTATTCTCTCCATTATTAAAATCGATATTCTAACCCTTAATATGGGGATGTGATGTTACATATTGACCACAGGGCAGGCCAGACCAGGCCAGGTCATTTTTTACATCCCTACCAAAGCAGCTATCAATGTTCCCAAGACCTGACACATTTAAGTTTTATTCGCAACAAAAACTAAGGAATTCAACTACAAAGAAATAAATAGAAATTCCAAGAGTCTTATTGGGGAAAAAATGTAGTACTCAAGACAAAACCTCCCAAAGTACTAGTTCATGTTAAACGAATTACAATCAAAACCAAAGATTTCAAACACAAAGAGTAATCAACCATTCTAAGAGAGTTAAATGGCAAAGATGCACATTCGCAAAATGAAAGCTCCAAGACTAGTCAAAGGACAAAACCATGTTAATGATAACTGATGGGAACTAAGAGTTTTCCTGTATAAAGAGGATTCTATTCCAAATTCAAGGCACAACACTATGCACAAATAACAAATTTGGTACTAGTCACCTGAATTCCACATATGACTAGAGGAGGTGTAAAGATCAAACTGCAAAAACTACCACAAAGGATTCCACATAAGATTACCCATTACGTTAGTTGAACGTCACCTGCTAAGAGAAATCATAGTTTCAAAACATTCCACGGACTATTGGCACATTATAGAAACTTACAAGAGCAGCATAGGCGATATACAATCAAGATGAGTAGTGGCCAGCGAAAATGCACAGAAGCACATACATGGGAATAAGATTAATTATAAAGGTGTAGCCTGCTTATGAGCAAACCTGAAAGACAAAATGGATACATCAATAAGAGAAAAAATGTGGGGAATACAAGGAGGCAGATTAAAGTTATCAGAAATTTTACCATGTAGAGGTATGCTAAAGCGTTCGAAGTAGCATAAAAGAGGGATCCAGTATTGAGGATCTGCAAATAACACCAAATCAATACCAGAAATGAATAGAAATGAACTTGAATTATATATAGTAGCTTAGTAAACTAAGAAAAATTGATCAAGATTGTATGTTAATGCATCAGATGTGAATGTCATTTGGATAAACAATTATTATTCAGTGATATACACTTCTTTTATCAGTATCTACCTTTATGATAATAGGTGAAGATCAAAGCAAATACAGTTACTGCCTCATTGTCATAATTGACTTTTACAGATCTTGATATGTATGATGGAACCTATGAAACTTATAAAAGTTTGCAGTTTCTGACAAGCATTTAAACGTTACGTTAAGTTCCAAACATTACTACATCACAAGTCATAACAGTATCACCAATATGTCTTAGAATTTTCTTTTACTTTTTAGTATAAAAAAAGAGCTAACTGTTCAAGTTTATTCATATAGTTCATCAAAATAATGAAACTTTATGTTGATAAAATTATATTTATTCAATTTGCAAAAAAAAAAAAGTTTATGCTGGAGTACTTTAGAGAGGACTATAGAATATACATTCCGTAGAGGTTCCCCCAAGGATTAACATCATCATATAACATAAGCAGGAATCCATGTCTTACAGAATCAGGTATTTAGCAAGAAATATGCAGTTTGCATCGTGTGTACTTGGCTGAAAGGAAATGCACTTTCCACACTATTGACTTCAAATGGTTTATAGCAAATGGTGATAAGTCGCATTGCCTGTTCATGTCTGGAACCTCCGTTAAGACATTTTTAAATACAATTGGCTTGCAGTAGGCAAGAGAAATATATGAAAAGAAAATTAATGCAAGAAAAAAAGAGTATGTCATAAATTAATCATGAAGAGGAAGACAAATTCATGAAAATATGTTGACTTGTTTATAGTATACGCAAGTAATCCGTGAAAGCACTTCAGCAAAACAATTGCACAAAAGCACTGGAAGATGTCATGTTGCGTTCCAGCCAGCATTAAAGAATATTAGCATCACATCTGAAAATGCATTCCCCGATTTCAATATACCCAAACTATGATTTAGCATGGCCAAAAGAGCTGCTGCTGTTAGTCCAACCCGGCACCCTTAACTTCCTATGGGGAAGTAAATAGCATATCATCAGCAAAAATGATAAAAAAACAAACAAAAAATCTGGCAAAAAGAGACTTCTAAAAGAAATAACACAACATTAGTCAGCAGGTAAGTTGCTCACGAAGCAAATGCAGAGAAAATTGGTGCAGTGAACACACAAACAGTCTCAACAGAGAGAGGGATAATGAATTTAAGATCCTCACATGAATTAAGAAATCAGCGAACAGGAACTAGCTAATAGATAGCAGCTTAAATATTTTAAAATCATAAAAAGCAGGTCTAAAAGTGGTCAACAAAAAGGAAACAATCAACTTTTCAGGTAAAACTCAACAGTTCCACCAATAACACGTCCAGGATACCTATTGAGTCACAGCCTGAAAAGATTAGTGAAATACAGTAAAGACAAGAAAACTGCAATGAGCATTTTATCTGTCCACTACAGTAGCAATCACCATGTTTGATCGCCTAACCAATTCCAAAAGTCATATATCCCCTTTCTCGTTAAAAACTGAAATAGAAAACAACTATTCCTTTCATCTTCACGAGTCATTATGGGATAGATAAGAAATATATAAATGCCTGTGCGGGAATGAAAACCTGTGCAACCGTGTAATTGAAATAAGGATCGAATTCGCGAATAACACTTTCATACCTTATAACCTGCCACGTGATAAATATAAATCAAGTAAAAATATGCATTATTCAAAATGAAAATGAACACAAATCACAATTCCTAATGAAGATTTACCATTTCGCTTTTTCAATAAAGTTCAAAGGGAGAGAGAGGGAAAAGGGTAGGATGTGAAGACACTGTGCCACGGCAACTAACTGGGAAATTCAAGTCTACCATTGTTCAGACGGATTGAATTGTGGAAAGTAATGATGAAACCTAGAAAGACCAAATCAAATACTTGCTCTTTCCTTGATAGCTATCTACATCATCAGCATTCAGAAACCAAACAGAAACACGGAAAACAAGCTGTATCTCGGCGTGATTCCAGTATCCCAAAACTTGTTCCTTCATTTGTTCGTGAGATAATAATCACATTGAGAAAGCAAATAGCAGTCTTAAAGATGATGAAAGCACGTAGCCATCTCAATTCGACATCTCTGTTTAAGAAGCGAGACAGGAAAGCAAAAAGAATCAATTTGACTCGCGTACTACTCAGTTCCGTAGTAACCAAAGACAAAACAGTTACCTCATTAAGCTAAATAATGTATCAAATTAAATATTTCAAGGAGATAAGCAACAGCGTGATGAAATAGTGATGGAACAGAGTTGGTCTTGTATAAAAGTAACAGACGATCTTCACTCCGGTCGGAGAAAGGAAAACTCCGGTCAAGAATAGAATGAATACGGAAAGAACATTTCCAAACGCGTGTCGCATGCCAATGGCGCTCTCTGAACTAGCCATTGACAAGACAGGTAGAAAGTTGAATAACGAAATTGACCTCTAAAAATTGCAATTGATTCACACTTTTTATCCTTTCAACGTTTACGTGGCAACAGTTTTTGAGCGTTTTCTTTAATCAGCGAGCCTCGCGGTGGAGTGAAGACCCTTGACTTGCCGGCATAAGTGCCAAAGTCGTCGTCACAATTTTCCGACATTTCATCTTTAATTAAAAAAAAACAAGAAATAACAGTCCAAGACTTTATAATTCGTATTTTGAGATAATGTCATATTCTTAATTTCGTATATATATAATCAAATTAAGTCAAATTTGACGGCCAGTCTCTTGAACTTGAAGTCAGTGGCCCATGGTCTTGCAAATCCCTTGCGCATGTTCTCCATCTGCAATGATCTCATCGCTGGCCTTCCTAAACCCCAAACACTCGCACTCGGACATCTAACCTTCTCTCACCATGTTTCTTACTCTCTCGCTTCACTTTCCATTCCCCTAGACACCCACTCCGTCACAGACCCACATTGTTCACCCCAATACCTACCAAAATTTGTAGATATACAGCTCTCAAATTGCAGCAATTTGCCACAACTCAACCAAAATTTCGCCCACATTATCCGGACTCACTTGCTTCATCTCTATCCCGCTCCATTTCACTGGAACCACATATTGAGGGCATACACTAGACTAGATGCTCCAACCAAAGCGCTCCATATCTATGTATCCATGTGTCGGTCAGGTGTTTTGCCTGATTCTTACACGCTTCCTATCAGCGTAAAGGCTGCTTGCCAACTTTTCGCAGTTGGGACTGGAAGGCAACTTCATTCTGTTGCCATAAAGGTCGGGCTCGAGTTGAATGAATTTTGTGAGAGTGGGTTCATTAGTTTGTACTCTAAATCAGGGGATTTTGGGGATGCTCATAAGGTGTTCGATGGAAACCCTTCTAGAAAGTTGGGCTCTTGGAATGCTATCATTGCCGGGCTTTGTCATGCTGGACGAGCGAAAGAAGCCATTAACATGTTTATTGATATGAGAAAAAGAGGGTTCCAACCTGATGACGTGACCATGGTCAGCGTGACATCGGCTTGCGGGAGTTTAGGTGATTTGGACTTGGCAATCCAATTGCACAAATACGTTTTTTATGCTAGGACTTCTGAGAAACCAGACATTTTGATGATGAACTCGGTCATTGACATGTATGGCAAATGCGGTAGGATGGATTTGGCCTGTAGCGTATTCTCGTCGATGCCACAAAAAAACGTGTCGTCTTGGACTTCATTAATAGTGTGCTACGGCATGCATGGACATACAAACGAAGCTATTCAATGCTTCCAAAGTATGATGAAAGCTGGTGTGAGGCCTAACTATGTAACATTCATCGGAGTGTTGAGTGCGTGTGTGCATGGTGGCAAGGTCCAGGAAGGGAGATACTACTTTGAATCGATGAAGAGTGTGTATAAGATAGTGCCCCAACTGCAGCACTACGGATGCATGGTGGATCTATATGGCCGCGTGGGGTTGCTTCAAGAGGCTAGACGGGTCGTGGAGGCGATGCCCATGAAGGCAAATGTGTTGATATGGGGGAGTTTGATGGGTGCCTGTGAGAAATATGGGGATGTGAAGATGGGTAAGTGGGTGGCTTTGAATATGCTTGAATTGGAGCCTTGGAATGATGGGGTTTACGTTGCTCTGTCCAATATATTTGCTAGCAGAGGTTTATGGGAAGAGGTTGAGAGGGTTAGAGAGCTCTTGAAGCAACGGAGATTGGCCAAAGTTCCTGCTTATAGTTTGGCCACACCCCAAAATTTCAGGACATTTCATCAAAAAGCACAACTGTTGTTTTAGCCTACAATTTCAGTGAAGCTCAGCAGACAATGGGGTTGCCAAAGACATCTTTCGATTCTTCTTTGCTTCTTTTGTTTTAATAATAAGATTTTGCTATTTGATCCAGCAAAGTTATTATTTTTGTATTCCACGAAACACTCGCTTCTAATAATAAAATGACACCGACTTTTTATCTTGGGTTCAAATATATGATTGGGAAATCGGCTACTGAAATTATTAAGACATATCTTACATACTAATTATTATTAAGACCTAATGACTTATTTATTTTAACAAAAGGTTAAATATTCTTTAAATATAAAATTTTACTATATTAATTAGAAGTATAAAAAATTGATAATTAATTTAGTAAAACTTTTATGTGTATAATAAAAAGTTGAAGCCCCAATTATATTTGACATTTTACATCAAAAATTAATGATAAGAATAAATTAATTATAATTTTGATTTATATTATAGAATTAATATTTAAAAAAAACTAAATATTGCTAATACAGGGTTAACAAAGAGTTAGGATGGCATACGATAAACGCGGTGAAATTTGTACTAGCGCGAGTCCTGTCACGTGATACGAAATTTGAAAGAAAAGGTGATGGTGATAGAAGTGACATTGGTAGTCTGTGTAAACAGTAATGTTTGACATTTCAAGCATCGAAATACCATTTTGATGTGCAAACGCCTATGCTTTGAACTCCCGTCTGAGGTGCTTATCATCAGCTTCTAAGAGCCAGCTCCATTTTCTGTTTGGTCATTTTGTTAGAAGTCAGACCTATGTGGACACTTCGTGATTCTTCTAGCGAAAAGACAGAACTCTTAGCTCTCAAAATTGAAGCTATTTGTTAGCTGTCAAAGTTGGCTAGTAAACCGAGTTCCAAAGCCTATAAAAAGATCCATGTGCTTGTAATGTATGCATGAGAAAAACAAAGAACCAAGTTCCAAAGCCTATAAAAAGATCCATGTATTTGTAACGTATGCATGAGAAAAACAAAGAATCGAGTTCCAAAGCCTATAAAAAGATCCCTGTATTTGTATTATACGCATGAGAAAAACAGAGAGGTAAAATAGAAGCTCATATAGCAGTAGCTATTGAAGAGTATAACGTCAATTTATTATCAATATATTGTTGTTTGATTTATAATAGTGAGTCTATTACATTTTCATCTATTGTTATCAAAGCCAAGTTTGATATTCTGGTCTTTATATGCAAAATAGTAAGTTTTAGTTCCAAATTTCGTTTGCAAGAGTCCTAAAACTTTAGAAGAATCAGCATTGCCTAAAACTAAATGATTTATGAATCGATAAGGAAATCTAATGTCCCATATAAGGACCACCTTGCTCTGCTGAGAACTGCCAGCACCACCCTATCCTATTTATGGGTTGATTTGTGGGGTTCATATACCCCCTGCGCTGGTTGTTGATTGCCATAAGTGGCAGCAGCTTGATTCCCATATCTAGCATGTGGTAATCCTTAGTTCACCAGTGCTCCTCCAAAAGTCCTGAGCAGATTCCCAAGCCCCAAGCCTGCTCCTTGGCTTGCAATCAGTCTAGTCAAAGCCTGTCCAAGTGTTGGATTCATACCCTATGATACCATCCTAGGGTTGAAACTAGGATATGTGTTGGGCTCCGGGTGGGTTCACCGCGGCGAAATAATGGGAGCACTCGCAAGGACCCTTTGAGAAAAATACGTCGTAGCAAAAGTCCGAGACTTCGTTGCGGTGAAGTTCCTGATTATTTCTAATCCCTCTTGGGAAAAATACGCTGCGACGAAAGTTTGCCCTTCGCCATGGCAAAGTATCCAGGTACAAGCGAGAGTCGCTCTCGAGAAAGGTTCACTTCGACAAATTATGGCTTCATCATGGTGAAACCCCTAAATCCTCAACCCAGACCCCAACATCAAATAATGCAAAACACACATACACACACACACATATATAATATCTCAACATCCCTTGACCTACAACTTCTAATATCCCAAAAATTTCATACACTACGTCATTCGAAAGCCAAATGAATGCAATGTGAAAACTTGGAAATTCATGAGCTAAAATACAAACATATTTCATTAACAACAAAAGAAAGAGTTTTACAAGGCTTTAATGGGCATTTCAAGCCACAATACGACATTGTGTCAAAATTCAAATTACAAAAGATACATGAACATGAAATACTCAAAATATGACTAAAGCCTTGTGTTTTTACCTAAACTAGCTTCAAAATAAAATATGCAGATTTCGGAGTGATGTCTTGACTCTCGATCACTCGATCTCTTGCTCGTCACCTGAAAATGAGGAAGAATGGGGTGAGGTTAAAAACTCGTGGGTAGCAAATTTATAATGGAGAATAAGGAAAACCATTGAAAATGTTCATTGCCATAGCACATTTGCATTTAATCCATAAAATACATATTTCTCGAATTCTCAACTTGTCAAACAACTTACAAATAACATAAGTCATGCATTATTCAAAACTTGTCAACACATCATAAATACACAAGTACATCAGAATGGTTTGGGTAAGTCCATAAATGAGTTCTTGCAAATCTCCAATGATAACATAATGATCTACTACAATCCCACATAATAGTCCTGCATAGTTCATAAATAGAGGGGAGTCCATGAAGGAGCTCTATATCACTAGCGGGCAGGAGAGAGAAGCCTTTAACAGAGTCAACATGCACTTGACAGAACATAATAGACTACCATAAACCCACACAACATGTATTTCGTGACTTGTAAATATATTGCCCAAAAAGGCACATTTCGAAAACATGATTTTCATAATCATAACATATTTCAATTTCCTTTTCATAAATCATCAACCAAATTTAAGTGTCAACCATGTAGCAATTTCTCAAATCATTTAAGAAACATTAAATGCAACATTTAAGATGCCCTAAATGCAACATTCAAGAAGCAATAAATGCAACATTTATAAAACAATTGAAATCATTCAATTTTCTTGATTTGAAAAGATAATCATGGCTTATTAACTCAATTATAAATATGTAACTCACCTTGATTTCCTTGCTTATAAACTTGCTTGAGTGTGCCTCTTTTCTTGCTCCTCTTGCCTTTCTCGATTCCCTTTAACATTGGCAAAATTTCTCATTCAATAGGAATGCAAATTGAAAACTCACAAAGCACATTCACTAAAATTGATTCTAGAATACTTAAACTCATGCATTTCCTAAGCTTTATCAACTAAAACCCTTCTAAAAATTCAAAGGATTCATAATGCACTTACCTTAAATCTCCACCAAATAAAGGGATATTTGGCTCAAATGAAAGCTCTTCCCTTCCTCTTTCTTTTTTCTCTTTTTGAACAACCTTAAAATCTCTTTTGAAAACTAAGAAAAGATGAAAACTAGCTTATTCTTCCTTCTTTCTGTCTTTTCTCTCTTCTTTTCGTTATTGTCTCCCTTTTTTTTTCTCTCATTCACGTTTTCTTCCCTATCAAATGCAGGACAACACTTCCTTCTTCCAATTTTACCTATTATGAGTGTAAAATGTCCACTTTGCCCTTCCTTTAATGCCTTATGGCTTTTAAACTTAAATGGCCTACCAAAAATGCCCTTTTTACGCTACACTCTTACTAATTTAATTCAATTAACCAAAGTACTAAAAGCCTACCAACATTGACATACTAATTAACTCCAAAAATAATTAATCTATCAAGGCCTCATAATTTAATTAAATCACGCTTAACAATAATAAAAAATATTTGGGGCTAACAATATGACCCTAAAGGAGCCATCAAATGCCCAAGTTTAGATGCACCAGAGTTGAACTTTCCTTTCTTTGCCGAATGCTAGTAATGAGGCTGATAATGGTGATGCTGATGATAACCTCCATCGCTAGAATTTTCAAAACCTTGTTTATTACATTTTGGACTTCCAATTACTTTCTGGCAATGTAACATCTGGTCATCAAAATTCTTATAAGGGATCTCTAGTGCCCTCTTTGCACTCTCCACACTCTTGTACACAAAAGTGCAAATTTTAAAACAAAAAATAAAGTATGGAGTGACAACAAGCCAATAGTTGAACATCTCAAGATTTTTGGTTACATTGCATATGCTCATATTCCTGATCAAAAAAATTAGAAGTTAAATGATAAAGGTGAAAATCGCATATTTATTGGCTATGAAAAGAGGAGTAAGGCATATAGATTGTACAACCCTTTAACCAAGAAGGTGATCATCTCACAAGATGTCAAATTCGATGAAGCAGATTATTGGAAATGAAACAAAGAAGATAAGAAAGTTCAAGGACTATTTTTCAATGATGATAATGGTGATGACTTTAACACACAAGATGAATAAGGAGATGAACAAACTCCTCCACAGAGCCCTACTTTAACAACTCCTGAATCACCATCAACTTCATCACAAAGCAGCAGTAGCAATAGTTATTTAAGGGGAGCACTTATAAAAATGAAGAGTCTAAATGATATCTATGATGTCACAGAATAGGTGCAAACAACATTTGATCACTCATTGTTTTGTTTAATAGCAAAGTGTGATCCATTAACATAAGAAGAGGCTATTAAAGATGAGAAGTGGAAAAAGTCCATGAATGAAGAAATTGTTGCGATAAAAAGAAACGACAAATGGGAACTAACTAATCTATCGAAAGTACATAAGGCAATAGGAGTTGAGTGGGTGTACAAGAAAAAAACTAATCAAGAAGGAAAGGTTGAAAAAGACAAGGAAAGATTGATCGCTAAGGGCCATAAGTAGAGAAAAGGAATTGACTATGAAGAAGTGTTTGCTCCAGTTACAAGAATTGATAGTATTAAACTTCTCATAACACTTGCAGCACAAAATAAATGGAAGATTTATTAGATGGATGTGAAATCAACTTTCTTGAATAGATAGCTAGAAGAAGAAGTCTACATTAAGCAACCATCAGGATATATTAAAAAATGACAGAAAGACAAAGTATATATGTTGAAATCACGAGAAATCAGGGAGGATTTCAATCCCCCTAACTTACTCCTATTTAGGAGGCAAATTTGTCTTCCTACGTTATATTGTGATTTATTCCTAAATTAGATCGTGATTGTACACTATATATGGATGTAAATATTGCACAAACAAAATATAAGAAAAACAAAAGAAAGAAGAAAGTTACTGTGCATATACGTCACATTGACCGAATCACGTAAATCATTGATGTTGTTCTTTCAATTTTTCCCTTTAACTATATGGTATGAGTAGGCTTAATCATTGTCTTCAATGACCAATGCTACCAGCAACAACTTTGTTCTATCTAAAGCTCTCTAAAGCGAGAGGAAGGTGTCTTCTATTGTAAGTCCAGCGATTATGGAATCCTCCTTCTTCCACATCTAGGTGGAGAAACTAAATGGAAGAGATTATAGAGAGTGGGCTCAATTATTGCGACTTGTGATTGATGGAAAGGGAAAATTAGGTTACGTCATAAGAGAAACAAGGAAACTCGTTGTCACTAACACGACGATGCTGCAGAGATGGCAGTCCAAAATTTCACTAATAATTGCATGGTTGGTGAATTCGATGCAACCCGTAATCAGAAAAGCCTACTTGTTGTTACCGACAGTGTATGATGTTTGGGAAGCCATGCAAGAGACCTACTTAGATGCTGAAAATGCTTCTCATTTTTTTGAGATCAAGACTCAGTTGTGGGGGATGAAAGAAGAAGAAAGAGAAATGATTGATTGTTATATGGAAATGGTCAGACTTTGGTAAGAACTCAACTTAAGTTTAGATGAGGCATGGGTGTCCAAACGATGGTATACGGTACAAGAAGAAGGTGGAAAATGAATGGGTATATAAGTTTCTCGTAAGGTTGAACTACTACCTTGATGAGTTGAGAGGATGGACTCTGAGTCATCGCCCGTTACCATCAACGTGGGAGATGTTTACAGAGGAGAGTAAGTAATAGGTGATGTTAAAGGAAAAAAGGAACGACTAAAACCTCAACCCTAGCAGCTCGTGGATATCTCCTAACAAGAGGTCCAGCCTGTGACCAACACATTGGATTTAGCCTAACACCATGGCAGACAAGCCTAGGGCAGAATAAGTGGCAAATGGGCTCAAATAATCAAAACTTGAATTCTAACCTAACTCATCACCAAAATTCAGGCCCAAAATAGCAAAGGATGCATCCTTGGTGCAAACACTGCTAAAAACCAGGTCACTCGAAGGATAACTGTTACGAACTGCATAGGAAACCAGAAAACTAGAAACCCAAATAGAAAAATCCAGGCTATCAAGCTAAAGTTAACTCTCAGGCTGAAAATAATTCCAGAGGAAAAAATAATAATGGTGGTTTTAATTTTGAACAGTTATAGAAGCTCTATGAAGTGTTGTTCACTTTTCAGACATTTGGTTAGTCGTTTGTTCTCTTTGGGTCTTTGGAACAATGAGGTATTTTTTCAAAAGCATTCAATACTATTGTTCATATTAACACCCTATGGGTTATTGACTTTGGGGCTTCTAATCATATGTCTAAAGTGCCTCACTTGTTACTACTTACTCACTATTTGCTGGAAATTTGAAAGTTAAAATTGTAGATGGATCCATCTTATTAGTTGTTCGTATTTGACTCTATCGTCTTTGATCCTATTCTCTACATTACTAAATTAGCATGCACTCTATTTTCTATTATCCAATTGACCAAAAGTTTGAATTGTTTGGCTAATTTTTTCCTTCTCATTGCCTCTTTCAAGATCTATCATTGGGGAGGATGATTGGCAGTGCTAAGGAGTATGAGGGACTATACTACTTTGATGAGAACACTGTAAGTGACCAATGCCACATTGTTCGGGGTGATTTTAAAACTGGTTGTGATTCTGCATTTGCTTCTCAAGTTAGCGAACTCTTATTATGGCATTATAGGATGGGTCATCACAATTTTCAGTACATGAAATGATTATTTCCATCTTGTTGTTCAAATAAACATGTTACTGATGTTCAATGTGAGATTTGTGAATTTGCACAACACTAAAGAACATGTTTTCCTAGATCCATATACAAACCCTCCATACCTTTTATGATGATTCACAGGGACTTATGAGGCCCATTCCCTATATCCAATCGGACACATACAAAATGATTTATTACCTTTATTGATGATCATACTCGTCTTTGTTGGGTATACCTCTTAAATGATAAAACCGAAGTTCGATCCATCTTTATGAGTTTTATGCAATGATCCATACTCAATTCCATACTGATTCAAATCCTCCATACTGATAATGGTACTGAGTACTTTAATCAAGTTTTAGGCATGTATCTTCAAGAGTATGGTATCATCCACCAAATCTTATTTGTTGACACTTCCCAACAAAATGAGGTTGTTGAACAAAAAATCACCATATCCTTAAGGTCACCTGAATCCTATTATTTGCCATTCACTTACCAAAAATTTACTAGTATTCTTATTTGCTGTTCACTTACCAAAAATTTACTAGTATTCTTACTACCACATCCTTATCACCTGGATGCCTAGTTGGATACTATCCTTTGCCACACTTGTCTAAAAATTCAAGGAGTCCTTTCCCACCTCTCCCATCATCTCTAATCTTTTCCTCAAAATTTTTGGTTACATGGGCATTGTTCACATCCATCCTCACCACTGAACCAAATTAGATCCCCGTGCTAGTAAATGTGTCTTTCTTAGTTACTCCTCTACACAAAAGGGTTATAAGTGATATGACCTTACTACTCGTCACTGATTTGTCAGACTTATCATTACCTTTTTTTAGACCACACCTTACTATCCAAAGCCCTCGCTTCACAGGGAGCACCTGAGTGAAGCTCGTTTTTTGGACTTTGAATTTCTCATCCTTGAAACCTCACCTATGCATCCTACATTGAATTTAGAGGAACATTAAAAGAAACAAAAGGAGGTATTGATCTATAAAAGAAGATGAAAACATCAGTCTCAAAAAAACCTCACACATAAAGTACCAAAGGAACTCGACCTAATGACATATCTAATCCACCATGAGCATTCCTCTGATTAGGTAACAATTTCTGATGATTTGTATTTACCCATTGCTATAAGAAAACAACCACATTCTTGCACCCTTCATCCCATTTCAAAATTTGTATCTTATAATACCTTATCTACTAGTTATCAAGCTTTTACCTTAAGATTTGACAGGAGTACAATCCTAAAAGATATCCAGAAGGCACTAGAAAGTCTTGAATGGAGAAGGATAGTGATGGAAGACATGAAGACCTTTGCAAAAAATGGGACATGGGAAATAGTAGAATTACTTAGAGGAAAAAAAGATAGCGGGCTATAAATGGATGTTCATAATGAAATATAAGGCTGATGGAACAAGGGAACAGTATAAGGCTCATCTCATTGCAAAAAGGTTCATTAAGACTTATGGAATTGATTACACAGAAACTTTTGCTTCGATAGCAAAACTAAATTATATTAGAGTTCTTTTCTGTCTAATAGCCAACCTAGATTGGTCACTCCACCAACTTGATATTAAGAATGCCTTCTTAAATGGTGAAATAGAAGAAGAAGTTTTTATGACTTTACCATTAGGGGATTTTGTAAGGAAGGGGAGCAAAGTAAAGTTTGCAAGTTAAAAAAATCACTCTATGGATTAAAACAATCTCCTAGAGTGCGGTTCGATAGATTTGCAAAAGTAATAAAAGGCTAAGGATATCAACAGGGTCAATATGATCATTTTATATTCTTCAAACAATCTAAAGAAGGGAAGAAAACAATTTAATTGTAGAAGTTGACCGTATTGTCTTAACAAGGGATGTCGTTGCTAAAATGGAGAGGTTAAAGAAGATCCTAGCCACTGAATTAGAAGTAAAATATCTTGATCAAATATGTTATTTCTAGGGATGGAGGTTGCTAGATAAAAAAAGGGCATTAGTGTCTCGCAAATAAAATATATGCTCAACCTCCTGAAAGAAACTGGTATGCTAGATTGCAAACCAAGTGATAGGCCTATTGAAACTCAAAAAGGAATCAATGATGACGGAAAGGTGGTTGATAGAGATAGATATTAGAGATTAGTGGGCAGACTAATATACCTGTCCCATATGAGACTTGATATTGCTTTTGTAGTAAATGTGGCAAGATAACATATGCATTCACCAAAGGAAGTTAACATGGAAAGAGTGTATAAGATTTTGAGCTATTTGAAAGGTCCTTCTGGGAGGGGACTACTTTTCAAGAAAACTAATAGCAATGGGATATAAAATTTCACAAACATAGATTATACTAGTTCTACTGAGGATAAAAGATCTGTTGTGCCTAAATAAGTTCTAAAAATACCTAGGTTATCCTACTTGCAGGTATACGAGGTAGTTGTAGTCAATTATCCAAGGTCGTCTCCCACGGAGGTGAAATTAGTTCACTTAAATTAACTTTGAACAAAATAAAAAATCAAAACATATACAATCCTAAACAATTTATCTCGATTTATTGAGTGAAGGCTTTAGAAGAAATCACAAAATTAAACTAAAAATTAAACGGAATCAACTGAGAGAAAAAAACAAATAGATTAACCGAAGTGGAAAACTCTTGAGAATTAATTTCACCAATTTAATCTCCTCTGCATATTGAAGGAGAAATGGTTGGATAGTTGTTTTACTAAAATTAACAGTTGGATCTAAAATTAACTCGAAAAATGAACTAATTTAACTTTCTTATTCCACAAGTTATCATCTGAATTAATTATGGAAGCTTGACTATTAATTACCACTTAAGCTAATATATTTATAATTCGTAGCCTAAGCGTCTATATTTTCTTGTGTCATATTAAACTTCTTCTCTCGATCCTTCATTTAATACCAAAATGATGCAAAGTTCAATCATGCTATTACATCCATTCAGTTTAAAAACTATAACAACATATAAGACAACAACATAGTCCCTAAATCATGCATATTTGACTAAAATAGCTACATTAATCCTCAAGAAAAAAACATCAGCCCATCATAAAAATAACAAGGTTCATCATATTTAAATACTTCAATCCCATTTGATCAGTATAAGAGAATTATTAAAGCAATAAATCAATTGAATAACTGAAATAAATTATCAAAAGATAACAGAGTATGAGTTCATCAACTAACAGAGGAGTAAGTTTAGTAAAGAAACAGAGAAATAATAAAAAATGGGCAAACGCTTGTTCGGATGAGGGAGTTGTTGTGATCTCCAGCCACTCTTAAGCTTCTTTCATTGGCTCTCACCTTTAGCTTCTGCTTTGTTCTCACCTAGATGGTAAACTGATCACTTTACTTCCTCCTCTACTTCCTTTCACTTCTCTTTCTCTGTTCTATCTTCTCAGTTGAAGCTCTTCCCTGCTCCTCCATCTTCTTTCTCTCTATCTGTTTTGTCCCCAAAAGAGTCTGTGTGGTGTGTATGATGATTGTCTGTAGGGTAAAGTGTGTTGCCACCTCCCTTACTCTTTCTATTTGTAGTATGTTTTAGATCTAGGTTTTTAAGTTGTCCCTCTTGCATATGACATGTAATAGGTTGATGAATTTAAGGAAAAATAGGTCATGGGGGTGACTTAACTTGTCACCCCCATGAGGGCACTTTTCATAAGTTATGTCACCATTGTGACTAACACTTAAATGTTAGTCAGAGTGGTGACATAAAAAGTCACCACGGTGAGGTAGTGACACTTGTCATCACTTATTTTCCTTTTTTATTTCTCTTTTCATGAAAAATTTATGTGACTTACCCTTCAACCTTAATGCAAAATTCAAAAAATAATCCATTTAACATTCATGCAATATTTACACCATTTTCACTCAATTTATCTCACATTTGGATAAAAACACAAGGATTTATAACCAAAATCAAGATATGAAGGCAATTAAAAGCAATAAAAACTAGACACGACAATTTCCCCACACTTAAACTATGCTCGTCCTCCGGCATATAAAAGAACATTAGACTATAAAAGGACAAACAATGGAAACAATAATTTTCCCATATAATAGTCAAAGATACCAACAATCATTTCAATAACCACAACCTAAGAACTTGAAACTCATAATACTCAATGAACAAGTTATTCTTCACATATTTAGCCAAAATCAACAAACACTTCAATTTAAAAAACCATCAACAAGTGTGATAGATGCTCATTCCACTCTCCATCCTCTTAAGAATTTAAAGGTAGGGTATATTCACTCATCATTCATTTCAGGTAAGACATCTACCCTAAGCTTGCTTACTAATCCCATCTCCACCACTCACATCAAACATAAACATCAATCTGAAGGTCTTTATTTTGGCTGTAATAGGGCCCAACTAAAGGTAGAAAAAAAGGAATATCGCAATTTAAAACCACAAAACAAATTGAGCATTTAAAGTAATATAAACAATGAAGCATAAAACACTTAATTCTTTCCTTTCAAGTTAACAAGATTAACACTCCCCTTTTTATGTCTCTTCTCTTTCCTTTCATTTTTTTAATCTTCTCTTCCTTCCTTTTCATTTATGTTTCTTTTTCTCTTTTCTCTTTTCTCTTTTATTTCTTTCTCTTATTTATTTATTTGTTTAAAACAAGGAAATCAAAAGAAGAAAAATACAGAGGAGAGATAATTACTACAACCATACTCATTCCTAATGCAATAGCCGATTATATCATATGATTCCCCCCACTTATTCAAATAATTATTCCCTAAACCCAATCATACACATTCAAATGCTCAACTTTCCTTATGATAGGTATAACGAAGAGTATAATAATTAAGGTCAAGGCTGATATTTTGGGTTTAAAGAAAGAAAATGTTTCATGTTAAGCTCAAAAGGGGGGTTCACTAAAGGTAACATCATGGTCGCTTTTTAAGCAAAAGGGGTAAATCCTAATTGCTTTTATCATTTCAATGTTTACATAAGATTATATGATTTCAACTAGTATTTTCAAGCAAGTCCTAGAGTTCCTCAATCATGAAAGAACACTCTCAACAAAGAATACATGAATTTGGCATTTAATAATTCAAAAAAACTCAAATTCTTACCAAATGAAAAGTGTTATTCATTTATCATAACAAGCTAATGTCATTTTAATTGAAATCCAAGTTAATCAGTCTAAGCATACAAGCATACTCATTCACTCATATTATGCATTTTTAATCTCGATCGAGTTTATGTTATGGCCATGCATCTCTAACTGTTAAATGGGAAAACAAACATCAAACACATAATCAATAAAAATTCTTTTTTTACTAATACTCCCCCATCACTTAAACATCACATTGTCCCTAATGTGATACAAAAAAGTAAAAGAGGGTTCAAAAAAACAAAATAACATGAACAAGGAAACACATTAAAAATAAAGAAATTAAACTAAAAAAAAGTAAAAATAATAAAAAGAAAAAGGATAGAAAATACGATATTAAAGTGTGGGTGATGGCTGCATCAATGCGATGTGAAGTATGGCCTCTTACAATGAGGAGTGGAGACAGCTATGAGGAAGACAAATAGAAGAGATTGAAAAGTAGGCCTGTGAATACAAAGCAAACATATTAAGTTAAGTTTCACCAAAAACAAATAACAAACAACTAATTAAAAAACAAAGTAGAAATTATATGGGTTGCCTCCCATTTAGCACTTCTTTAAAGTCTTTTAGTTGCACACCTCAACCATTATGTTCAAGGTGGATCGATCAAAGTAATTGAGTCCACTACTTTCTTCTCTTCATTGGGACCTTTCCTCAAGAAATTGCCAACCTCTCCCTTAATTGCATTTACCAACAATTGGCAGCATTCATTATTCTCTTTAACCAAGTACAACTTCTTTCCTTCTTCCTGCAAGGAGAAATCAAAATATGCAGCATTAACTTGATCAACAAAAGAATAGTCTTCAAAAACATCAGTAGTAGGAACATGTTCAACATTAAAGATTGAAAATTCTACAGTTTCTCCCAAAACAGTCATGCTCAGCTTTTCATTCTTCACATCATTCAAGGTATTAATAGTGTCCATAAAAGTCCTCCCTAGGAGTATGGTGTGCTTCTTCCCTTTCAAAGTAACCTCCCCCTTGTCTAAGACCACAAAGTCTGTGGGAATAATCAATCCACTAACCTTCACCAACACATCTTCCATTATTCCTTTCAGATAATAGATTGACCTATCAACTAATTATAAGCACATATTGGTAGGTTTTAACTGTCCTAGATCTATTTTCTCATAAATAGAGTTAGGCATAAGGTTTAAACTTGCTCCATGATCAAGCATACCCTTAACCTCATCCTTATTACCCATTGATACTTTCATGATAAAATGTCCTGGGTCTTTTAGTTTGGGGGGTAAATGATGCTGCAAAATTTTACTTTCTACTTTAGAAACCAACACCTTTTCGTTAGGCTCAAACTTTTTTTTCTTGGTGGAGGAATTTGACGTAAGCCGGGATGTTCTTGATTACATCTAACAAGGGTATATTAATATTAACCTTAAAAAGCATGCCATATAGATAGGAAAACTACTCATCTTGTTTCGATTCCTTGAGGTGATTGGTGGTCAATAATGATATGTCGTCTTATGCAAATTTTGTCCTTCATTGTCCTTAGTGTCATGTTTAAGTTGTTCACCCTTTTGAATGTGACTTGAAGAGTTTCTCCCATTGCTTTTCTCATTATACTCATCTTCTTCTTTGGTGAGGCTCTCCTTCTCTTGATTGTCAACATTAAATAGCTAAGAAGGAAACTTAATATGATTGTCAATCAATTTACCACATCTCAGAACTATGATTGCTTGGGCTCGGGTTGACTAGGCAACCTTACCTTTTGATTGTTATGCATTTTAGCAACAAGTTGCCCTACTTAAGTCTCACCTTTTGACGAGGATTCGAATATTTTGTTGTTCGTTTCTTGATTCTGAGTTGTTACCTAAATGAACGCATTCAGGATTTCCTCTAAAGAAGACTTTCCTCCAAAGAAGGCTTTCTTGGTAGGTTGTCATTTGAAGATTGCCCTTGGAAAAAATTTGAACTATGAAAACTTTTGTATTGTGGTTGTAGTTGCATTGGTGGATTGTTAGTCTTCCATGAAAAATTAAGGTAGTTTCTCCAACCAAGATTATATGTGTTTCAATACGAATCATTTCGCTCCCTTGGTTGAAAACCATTAAGTGAGTTCACTTGTTCCTTACCATCTGCAAAAGGTTCGCAAGAAAAACGAACAAACATTAGCTCCATGATCACAAGTTCCACATATAGCAAATACCTCTTGATTTGGAACATTTTGGGGTAGTCCCACAGTTAGCATCTTTACATGCCTTGTTAACTCAGCTAACTGCACAGTCAATTCTTGATTTGAGTTCACTTCATAAATTCCAGATTTTCTTCCCCTCATGCTTTTTTTGTTGAGAATTATCCCCCAAAATTTTAAAGATTTCATACTTTTCTTCGATCTTCTTCTCTCCCACAGCTCCTCCTACTGCATTATCCACCGTGTACTAACATTGTTATGTTAATCCATCATAGAAGAATTGGTTTTGCATGTGAAGTGGAAAATGACGGAGTGGACATTTTATAAGTAAGATTTTGAAGCACTCCCATGCCTTGTGGAATGACACTCCCTCCATCTTAGTGAAAGTAGCTATCTTCGTCCGCAACTCAGAGGTCTTTTGATGGGAAATAGAATTTTCCCATGAATTTGTTATACACCTCCTCCCATGCAGTCAATGAGCAGGGAGGAAGAGTCATCAACCATGCCTTAGCCAGATCCTTTAATGTGTACCGATCATTGGTGTAGTGTACTCCTTTATTATTAACTGCCTTTCACCCATCTTTTGGTTATTAACTTAATCTTCATGCTTGGGTTCCTTGTGATCGTCTTCAAAGTCCTCTTGAGGTCTTCGTATTCGATGTATGTTATCAATAAAAGGAACTATTTCACTATCTAAAGATCTCCTTCCTAGCATAAACTAAGCGAGTTCACTTCTAGAAACCTCCTCCCTAGCACAAACTAACTACAGAAAGTACCCAATTAATAACGAAAATTAACAAAACATGTTAACAAAATAACACAATAAAAAATGCATGCAGAAATAAACACAAATAATGAAAATCATTTTAATAAACAAAAACAATCAATAATAATTTAAGTTTAAACACTAAACACTTCCCTAAAAATGGTGCCAAAAACTTGTTGTACCCAAATAAGTTCTAAAAATACCTAGGCTATTCTACTCACAAGTATACAACATAGTTATAGTTAATTACCCAAGGTCGTCTCCCACGGAGGTGAAATTGATCCACTTAAATTAACCTTAAACAAAAGAAAAATAAAAACATATGCAATCCTAAAAAATCTATCCCGAATCTTTAAGTGAAGACTTTAAAGGAAATCAAAAAATTAAACTGAAAAGTAAACGAATTCAACTAAAAGAAAAAACAAATAGATTAATTGAAGTGGAAAACTTTTTAGAATTAATTTCACTAATTTAATCTCCTATATATGATTAAGAGGAAATGATTGGATAGTTGTCTTATTAAGATTAACAGTTGGGATCTAAAATCAACTCGAATAATGAACTAATCTAACTTTTGTATTCGACAAGTTATCATCCGAATTAATTATGGAAGCCTAACTATTAATTACCACTTAAGTTAATATATTTCTAACTCTTAACCTAACCGTTTATAGTTTCTTATTTCATGTTAAAATTCTTATGATCCAAAGTTTGATTATGTTATTATATCCATTCAGTTCAAAAACTATAACAACATATAAGACAACAACACAGTCCCTCAATCATGTATATTTAACTAAAATAACTACATTAATCCTCAAGGAAAAGAGATCAGCCCATCATAAAAATAACAAGGTTCTTCATATTTAAATATTTTAATCCCATCTTGATCAGTATAAGAGAAGTGTTAAAGCAATAAACCAACTGAATAACCGAAATAAATTGTGAAAAGCTAACAAAGTATTTCATCAACTAACAGAGGAGTAAGTTTAGTAAAATAACAGAGAAATAATAAACAAAATGAGTAAACAAATGTTCGGATGAGGGAGTTATGGTGATCTTCAATCACTCTCAAGCTTCCTACATTGGCTCCTACCTTTAACTTCTGCTTTTTTCTCACCCAGATGGTCGACGGATCACTCTGCTTCCTTTCACTTGTCTTTCTCTCTTCTATCTTCTCAGTCGAAGCTCTTCTCTGCTACTCTTCCTTCTTTCTCTCTATCTATTTTGTCTTTGAAAGAGTCTGTGTGGTGTGTAGGATGATTATCTGTAGAGTAGAGTGCATCGCCACCTCCCTTACTCTTTCTATTTGTAGTATGTTTTAGGTCTAAGTTTTTGAGTCATCCCTCCTATGTATGACACATAATAAGTTGTTGAATTTAAGAAAAAATAGGTCACGAGGGTGACAAGTTAAGTCACCCCCATAAGGGCACTTGTCACAGTGGAGACAAGTTAAATGTTAGTCACGGTGGTGACTTGTTATGTCACCACTTTTCTTCTTTTTTATTTCTCTTTTTATGCAAAATTTATGTGACTTTCCCTTCAACCTTCATGCAAAAATAAAAAAATAATCCAATTAACATTCATGTAATATTTACACTATTTCCACTCAATTTATCTCACATTTGGATCAAAACACAAGGATTTGTAACCAAAATCAAGATATGAAGGAAATTCAAAGCAATAGAAACTAGAGACAACAAGATCCACTTCAGGATATTGTACCTTTATATAGGGTAACCTAATGACCTGGAGAAGTAAGAAGCAGAATGTGGTGGCTTGACGTAGTGTTGAAGCCAGGTTTAAGGTTATTGCACAAGGTATTTGCAAGGGATTGTGGTTAAAGAAAATTTTGAGAGAACTACAGATCACAGTAGAAATACCTATTAGGCTCTACTGTGATAATAAGGTAACAATCAACATTTCCCTCAACCCGGTTTAGCATGACTGAACCAAACACATAAAAGTGGATCGTCATTTCATCAAAGATAAACCTAAAGAAGGGGCAATCTATATGACCTATATCCCCATTAAGGAGTAAACAACTAACATATGCACTAAAGGGTTGCCAAGGTAAAGTTTCAATGATTTCATCAGAAGTTGGATATGATCAACATTTACAATCCAACTTAAGGTGTAGTGTTGAAATCACGAGAAATTAGGGAGGATTTCAATCCCCCTAATTTACTCATAATTAGGAGGTAGATTTGTCTCCCTACCTTATATTTTGTTTTATTCCTAAATTAAACCATGATTATACACTATAAATGGATGTAAATATCATACAAACAAAATATAAGAAAAAAAAGAAAGAAGAAAGTTACTGTAGACATAGGTCACATTGATCGAACCATAAAATTATTGGCACTGTTTTTTCTCTTTTTCCCTCTAACCACACTATCGTTTGAAAAAAAGCATTGTATGGATTAAAGCAAGCTCCATAGGCTTGAAACATGAGAATAGATGAGTATTTTCAAAAGAATGGTTTTGTAAAAAGTCCACATGAGTATGTCTTACACAAAGAAACATCAAGATGGTGATATCATGATTATATGTTTATACGTGGATGATATGATCTTAACGGGAAATGATCCGAGTATGTTCAATGATTGTAAGAAGCTATAATTAAAGAATTCAAAATGATAGATATTGGTGAAATGAATCAAGACAGAACAAATGAGAGATGAAATATTTATGTTATGGAAGAAGCATACAGAACAAATCTTAAACAATTTTATAATAAAAGATTGCAAGACAATGGCTACGACAACAGAAATAGGCATAAAATTGAGAATATATTCAAATAAAAAGTCAGTAAACTCGACACTGTTCAAAAGTTTAGTTAGAAGATTAAGTTATTTGACTTTCATATGCCCAGATATTATATACACAGTTGGATTGGTTAGTAGATATATGGAGAAGCCAAAGCAAGATCACTTCATTGCAACAAAAATAATTTTAAGATATGTTAAAGTTACAATAAATCATGGCCTATTTTATACACATTCTCAAGATTTGAAGTTGATTGGTTATTTAGATAGTGATTATGGTGGAGACTTAAATGATCATAAGAGAACCTTTCGATGTGCATTTCATATTGGATCAACAATATTTTTGTGGTCATAAAAAAGTAACAAATAATTACTCTCTTGACATGTGAATCCAAGTATATCGTTGTAGTAGCATGTATATGTCAAGCAATATGGTTGTAAAAATATTTTTAGTGAGTTATATCACAGATAAAAAGATTCATTTACAATATACATTGACAATAAATCTACTATATCACTTACGAAAAATCCAGTGTCGCATAGCTGAAGCAAACATATAGACACGAAATATCATTTTATTCGAGAGCAAGTGAAAGAAAAAACTATAGAGCTTATTCTTTATAGAACTGAAGATCAACTTATGAACATTTTTACAAAGCCTTTAAAAACCGATGTATTTCACAAATTCAAAAAAGAAGCTTAGCATGCAAAGTTAGGTTTGAGTGGGATTGTTAGAAATCAAATGTTGGACCCCGTTTCTAGAGCCCAACTCCTAAGTCATAAAAATTAAGCATGGTTCCTTGTATGGTTGTTTCAATGAACTCTCATTAGCCAACATCGGTTCATCTTCATTCTCTGATTTCCATAAGTGTTGGGCCACAATTCCAAACTATTCTTATATAAAAGTAGTATTCTATGCTCAAATTCAATCAAGAAATTGAAATTATTAGAGACTAAATTAAAATTTCTTTAGATAATTTGTATCCCTATGTCTCTAGTTTATACTAAAACAAGAATTGTCTCATTCGGAGCTCTACAGACCAAGATATCATCAAAATACCAAAGTACGTTCAGTAAAATATCCTATTCAGATTCTTCCAACCGATACCCTTAATGTTTCTCCATCCATCCTTTCAAATCAACACAAAGGATACAAATTTCCATATAGAGATATAGAATTTTTTTAGGAATCCAATGCTTTAAAAATCACCTCAATTAGAGGTCGGATGACAAAGTTAGGGCCAAAAGAGTCAAACATATTTAGAGTAGGAAAACCCTTCAAGTGCGATCGTGAAGGACAAAGGTACGATCGCGAGGATGATGGTGCGCTCGCAAGGAAGGCTGGTGCGATCGCAAGGAGAGAGGTGTGATTGCAAGGAGGGAAGGTGTGATCCTGAGGAAGCTTGGAGTGATCACGAGGGTGATTGGTGCAATTGCGACCGAAGTTGTCACGCATGTACATTCTCTGCGACATCACTAAATTCAAATGATCATAAATTTTGAATCCAATGTCCACAAATTACGTATTATATGCCGATGGGAAAGCTAGAAAGATAAGCTACAAATTTATAGAAGAAACCTTTCCCTAATTCAGCCTAGATTAATCTATATTTTCTCCTGAAGTAAGAACACAAAGTTTTCCCTATGAAAAATTGAAGATGCAATATACAAACCTGGGAAAATCATGAGCAAATGAAATATATTTCATTAACCTCAAAAGATAAGCGTTTTACAAAGCTTTAATGGCATTTCAACCTACAATAAATCCTTGGTTTCGTAATATAAAATACAAAATAACCAAAATATACATCAGCGAATAAGAACTTGAAATGTTGCTAAAGCCTTGGGTTTTACATAAACTACTTCAAAATACAAAAAGATGCAAATTTTAAGTGATGCCATGCCTCTCGATTACTTGTTCTCTTTCTCATCACCTGAAGATGGGACAGAAGGGGGTTGAGCTTAAAGCTCGTGGGTAACAACTTATAACAGAAAAATAAGCAAAACCTTTGAAATGTTTATTTGTTAATACAAAGTTCTAATTAAATTCATAAAACGTATCGTTCTCAAATTCATAACCAAAATTCACAACTATAAATCATGTATGCATCAAACTTGATAATATATCATAAACACATAAGCACATCAGAATAGTTTGGGTGGATCCATAAATATGACAAACTACACTTTTCCACATAATGGTCCTGTGTAATCGTAAACTTGACGTACTATTGCAATCCCCCTTAGTGGTTTTGCATAGACGTAAACTTGAGAGAGTCTAATAAGGAGCTCCGTGCCACTAGTGGGCAGGTGGAGAAGCCTTTAACTTAGTCAACGTGCATGTGACATACTTGAATGGACTACATCAAAACCCACATAACTTGTAATTCATGAATTGAAAACGGTTTGCCCAAAAGGCATATTTTGGAAACTTGTTTTTCATGAACATGAGATATTTCGAAACCCATTTTCGAATACATGATTTCATAAACATGTTTTTTTTAATCTTTTTCAAAGTCTTTTCATAAATCATCCACACAATTGATATATCAATATATAGCAAATTCTCAATTCATTCAAGAAGCAATAAATGTAACATTTATGATGCAATTTAAAT
>JANSVA010000217.1:11454507-11473632 GCA_025504915.1 Erythroxylum reticulatum
GACCATAAAGGAATATGAAAATATTATTTGCATATTTATATACAACATATCAAAGTAGCCTTTTGGCTTTTTTTTTTCCCTTACAATTTGAAAATCATAACTAAAAGTCACCCAAAAATTATAGCCTTTTGTAATAAAAACACTAGCGTTAAATGATGCGCAAGTTTTGAAAAACTAATGGCAACATTTATGATAGGCTACGTTTTAAATTCGTCGTTAATAAAGTTTGGTAATATTTTTTAATTGTATACTCAGTTTCATAACTAAAAATATTTTGCGACGTTTTTTTTAACTATGAGCTTATTTTCATAGCGAAATATTTTTAATTATTTTGTAACTAAAACACACAAATTCTATAGTATCAGCTACAAAAATAGATTTCATTGTTAAAAATATTTGACTACAAAAATATATTTGTAGCTAAAAGAAGAAGAACAAATGACAATGAAAATGAATTTGTTTTGTTCATTCAAATGATGCCATTTTTTGTATATTGATAACCTAATTAAGAAACAGTGTTTATTTGATTAAGTTTTCTTCATCTTCATTGTCGTCTTCCAATTGCTACAGTATTCGTCCGACTTCATCTTCGTCTAGTGGTTTTATCTGTCTTCGTCTCCAATGTTCGTTCATCTTCATCTAGTGTGTTTGTCTGTCTTTGTCTCTAGTGTTCGTTCATCTTCATCTTCTTCCACACTAGGGTTCTTCTTCTCCAGGTAATTTGGGTTTTAGTTTATTGTTAATTTTCTTCAAGTCGTGGGATCTCTAAAAAATTCAAAATGGTTTGTTTATCTAACTAAAGAAGTTGTCCAAATAAGTTGAAAAAATTCATAATAGTCTATGCTCAGTTATCATTGTAAATTATGCATTGCCTCAGTATGTACAACACGGAGATGGTTGATTGCAACCTTGGAAATTCCATTGAACCATTATATTACAATTGAATGAGATTGGTGTGCTCTTCACCATAACATTGTCATAAGAATAATGCATCATTTGGATCTATTTCGGGCCTTCCTCTAAGTTTTGGGTAATTAAGGCTCTGTCTGGCAATCAGCAGGTTCTATTAGTTGTTAGCTGATTCTATCAGCTGTTAGCTAATAGCTAATATATCAGCTGATTTGACTAGCTGATTGTATTAGTTGTTTATCATTTGATATATGTGTAAAATGACTTATGAAGACATGACTTAAAAAAAACTATAAGGGTATGAATACTATATATCTTAATATTTTGTTGAATTTTCTTATAGAAATTTAGATTTTAAATATTAAATTAGACTACTTCTTCCTATTTCATAAATAGACTTTGTAAATGAGATGAGATGATCTTAGTTAGATTTAATTAATATTTAATTTTAAGAAATTTTAAGTTGTGCTAATTTAACTTATGAAATAGGTCTCTTTTTCTTAAACTCAATTTTAATTTATTATAAAACTTAAAATTTTAAATTGATATTTTTAGTTTTAATAATTAAATTAAATGCAAATTATTAATTAAAATAAAATAAAAATATTAATGAATTATATATATATATATAAGATGAAATCAATACAAGAGAAATCCCCAAACTCAGCCTGAGTTAATTAAATTTAAAATTAAATTTAGAATTATTAAAATTTTAAGTTTTAAATCTAGTCCTAATTTAAAACTTGAATATATTATGAAATGACTTTTTAATAATTAAAATTTAAAAAAGTCAAATTTAATCCAAATTCAATCGAATGTCAAGGTTGGGCTTGGGCTTAGTATGTAGTAATATTACTATAGCGTCTCCTCACATTGAGACAAAACAACAAACGTCTTGCTTGCGAGCTCGGACAAGAAGGCGAGCAAGAACCCTTCTTCTATGGCGGCGTTAAGGAGCTTACTACTAATAGGCGAGTACGGTCTGCACTTGCCCACAATAATAAGTCCTTTGCTTCTTTTCCTGATAACGGTTAGCTCTTTATCTCTTTCTGTGCCTGTTGCTTCGTGTCATGTTGATCACCTGGTGTTTTAGATCATGTGCTTGTGTGGTTTCTTATGAATTCTGGGCATCCTATGGAAGAGAGAAGGAGATCAGAGAGACGAGTGAGTGGAAGAGAAAGTTAGGGCAAAAATGACATTTTGGGTTTGGGGTGATCAGCTAATTACCCCAAACGCTGGTGTAGAGCAGCTTCTTGGTTTTGGCTGGTTAGGTTGGCTTATTCAACCGAACTAACTAATCACCAAACAAATTTATTAGCTGTTTGACAAAATCAAACAGCTGATTTTGATCAATCAGCTAATTTTCAGCTGATCAGCTGTTATCTAAACGTGCCCTAAATCAGCATAAACTAATATTTGTTTAGAAAACTAGGACTTAATTTTAGGGGCCAATCAAAAAATAGAAACTAGGGTTGTGTCTACTATTAAATTTTATTGTTTCTAGAATTGTTTTCTACTTGTCTCTGCTCTACAAAGATTTCAAATATTTTTTTAGTCCTTTATTGTCACTATTAATTTCATTCCGTTGACTTATGGCTTCTGGAAACTATTTCCTTAGATTTTCGACATTTTTTGTAAAAAAAATTAAATACAAACTCTAAGATCATTTATGCATTATTGAAATCAATCGATTATGTATTAATTCTTTGCTTTCACATATTAGAATTAAACTTATTTGAATTTTAAATTTTTTAATTTTAAAATAATATGTTATCCTTTAAAATTTCAAAAGGTAGATACGTTATATTAAAAGACACATTAAGAGTTGGAAGTCAAATGATAAAAGTCAAATCCGTCAAATGTGTCTTATTTTATCACTTAATCTAAAATCCTTATGATCTTTGAGTCACTTTGAATGGAAAATAATGGAATGCTTATAGATCAGGACCAGATTAGGAAAAGATTCATTTGTTTTCATGATATATCCTAGTATTAAAAAACACAAAGTAGGATTTGTCAAATGCAAAGCATGTTGTTGATCAATACTCCAATGACACATTATGAACATTAATCCATATTGGCACATTCATCATCTTGAGTTTCTCCATTTCTAGTATGTTTTTGACAGGAAAACTAACTAGTAAGGATTGCCACCTCTCACTGTCCAAATAAAATAAAATAAAATGACTTGAACCATTCAATATGTCTCAATAAATACGACCTAAATGCTTAAGTTAAATTAGATTATATTTCTTTGTTTGTGCCACTCTGTCTTAAATAATTTTGATTTATTGTTCATCTATTTTGGATTTTTTTCATAGCAAATGGAACTAAATTTCTAACAGCTATGCCAAACAAAACATTAGTATCTTCTACATAATCGCTAGCCAAGTATAATGGCAACGATAACAATAAAGAGTTATAATTGATTCTTTCTTAAGAGTTCTTTGATATGGTTGTTAAGAATGATGATATTAATACTTTAATTATAAATGCAGTCGAATAGGAGGTGCTGAAGTTCATAATAGTGAAAGCACACATTGAATCAAATCTTACAATTCTTGCTTCAGAATTTAGAGGTATGTTTAAAGCTCACTAATTTTTTGCGAAATTCTGAGTAAAATCTTAGATACATGGATTGTAAATACATGCTTGAAAATTTTATTAACCTCATTGCAAACTAATTAAGATGTGATTGGAAGTGGCTTTCATATTTTTGTTCTATAAAAATGGATCTATAAGTGGGTTTTAAGATGGGTTCACGCTTCCTATTCTAAGCTAACTCACATTTCTTAAGTACAAAACCTTATATTGTCACATATATTATTACAAGGTTTGCCATATTCTGCTAACCGATTGAATTCTTTAATAGAATTCAAAATTGGGATGTCAACTTAAATTGATTTAACATTATGTTATTTACAACTTAAATTACATTTAGTAATTAAGTAATTTACTTATAATTGTATAGCTAGATGGTGAGCCTTGAAGCCGTTGGTAAAGTTGCTCTTTTGTGACCATAAGGTCACAGATTCAACTCACAGAAACAGTCTTTTTGTAAAAATACAAAGGGAAGGTTGTGCACATTATAACCCTCCCTAAACTCCCGTAAAGCAATAAGCTTTGTGCACTGGGTATGTCGACTTGACTTAACTTAAAATTGTATAGATACGTGGAAAAGAGTTTAGAATGTGAAATTAATTGCCTACGTATATAGATTGCTTAAATTTCAACATTCAAAATCAAGATGTGGTATATAATCACTTGTTAATCTGAGGCATCGATAAATTCTACGCTTTATAGATTTATCATGGAGAAACATTTTGAAGCAAGTAATTCTAGAAGTGTTTAAACATGTGATGATAGTGATAAAAATAATGATGTAGATGATAGTGATATTAATGACGACGTAGATGATGGGACTGGAGAGATGTTAGAGGATATGGGAATTATATGGCGACTATGAATGATAATACTTTGCCTAATACATTTGGTAGAATTATAAAAGATAATTTTAAGAAGTTATTGAAAGCTTCTCAAGAAGAATTATATCCAAGGTGCTTTAATTTCTCATAGTTATTTTTTGTTGTCAAATTGTTGAACTTGAAGGCATATAATAGGTAGAGTATCAACTCTTTTGACATGTTAATTGAGTTGTCTCAAACATAAGGTTGGTAAATTTTATGTTGTTAATGTGCATAATGTTGATGATTGAATATTGTTAATGTGATTAATGTTGATGATTGAAAGTATGTTGCTTATGATGAATCGATGTACCATGAAAGTGCTCTTCTTAAGCGTAATGTTGGTATCATTTATCTTGTTAATATGCATAACGTTGATGATTGAATGTTGTTAATATGATTAATGTTGATGATTGAATGTATATTGATTATAATAATTGGATGTATCATGAAAGTGCTCTTTCTTTTGTTTGATTATAATATTACTAGCATTTATGTTTTTTTATAGATATTCAACATAATGGCACCTAGAAAAAACAAAAGGAAAAAGGTAGTAGTTATGCGAATTGTAGAACAGAGGGATCTGTAACTTTAACCAGATTAATCATTTGGAACCATTAGTTCAATTCCTACCCAATAAAAAAAATTCTACCTTAAACACCAATGAAATTGGTTATACACAAATTCATTATGACTCAAAGAACAATGAAGCAGCTAGTGTAAGTTTATTAATCTTTGACACCTTCGATTAGACTTATGCTCAAATATATATTTATATATTCTAATATTTCCTTATAATTACTAATTTGTTTTAATCTTCCAATGCTAGTATTAGAAAAAGATTTATAGGTAAATCTAAAGGTTGTGAATTAAAATGAATGTTGTAATGAATTGCAAGTTATCAATAAAGATTGGTACTCAACAAGGTTGTCATGTAGATAAAGTTCAATCTGCAAAATTGTCAAGTCAATTAGGGATTATTATGAGAACAAAATTACCTTGTTTGAAATATGTTAGGAACTTAGAGAAAGACAACTTTCATGAAAATTTTTTGGACAAAGTTGCAGTAATTTTTAACAAATTAAATTTTATGCAATATTGTTTTAATGGTTTTAAGTTTAATTACACTTTTACTTATCGTTCATACTTGAAAATGAATATAATGGAACTTGAGAACCCAGATGTTTCAAACTGTGTTACTTCATTATTAAAACAAAGGATCAGGAATTATCTTTTCAAGTTAAATAAGTATATAAATCTTTTCCTTCTAATGTAGAGCACGAAGACATATTCCTGAACTAATGTCTGAAGAAAATTAGAATGGTTTGTTTGATTATTGGGTTGGTATGAAAGTTCAGGTTTGTTTTCTTTGCCTTCAAGTTTGCTTCATTAATCTTGTTAGATGATTTAATAACCACATTTCTTTTTTCCTTTATTTAGGAAAATTGTAAGAAGGCAAGGTTTAGTAGAGCAAAAATAACAACAACTCATAATAAAGGTTCAAAATCATTTGTAGTTGTCTGAAATGAATATATCTACACTATTTATTATGCCTTGTATTTTTCTTTCATAAAGCAAAGTGAGAAAAAACTATATGGACAAAAGTGTGGTAGGATCACACTATATAAGGTAACTCATTATAAAGAAGGTAAAGGAAGGGTGTCAGAAGAAGCAGACAACAACTATGTAAGTATAAAAATTCATTCAATATTTTAGTTCATTTATTAATTTAGTATAGTAAGTAGTAGTATTTCGATTGAATATTGGTTTTATTTTTTTTTAGAATAAGATGTAAGAGTTATTAGAGAAATCTATATCTGAGGAGACTGAGCTCAGTGCAAAAGATATTTGTGATACTATACTTTGTACACGTTTTGGCTACATGAAAAGTCTTGTCTTTAGCCCTGAGCTAAATGTTTCAACCTCAGCATATAAAACAATCATTCAACACGTTCAAGAGGAAAACACAAGCTTAAGGCTACATTATAAGCAGAAGTGATCAGGGGATAAGAAGCTCAGGTAAAATATGATATGATATTTAAAAGATTAATTGGCTCGAATTATGATAAAAAAGAAGAGGAAAAAGAAGGGTTTTAATTCTCTCTCCTATACTTTTTTTCTTTCAATTCCTATATATATATTATAATTTAAATTTAATATTTTTCTTTCATTACATAAATGATAAAGATGCAACTGATGAGTGATTGTGTCGTGACTGATAAAGTTGTGTGATGTTTGCTTTAATTAGAACCAATTAATTATTGTTTCAATACTCATAATATTTTTAGTGTAGTTTAACTAAGTTTTATAGATGATTATAGGTTTATCGACATGGAAAACACTAGGTAGTCATTCAAGTTATGGTTTAATATTTTTGTAATCTGTACATTTATAATTTGTAAACTAGTCTCTTTATTTATTATCTGATCTATAATAATTGTTAAAGTTGTCATTAATATCTTGTATAGGAAGCATATTCTTTTTGTAGGTATAATTTAATGATATTTATATAATTTAACTTTTTATATATAATGCTTGGTATTTTGAATTAATAATATTTTTATATGATGTATTTGTAAAATGAATTCACAATAAGAAAATATTGATACATTATATATATTATTAAAAACATAACAAATAATATTTGGCTACGTTGTGTAAAACATAGCAAATAATATTTGGCTACGTTTCTAAAAATGTAGCTAAAAAAATTTGGCTACATTTTTACTAAAAAAATTTGGATATGTTTTTAAATTCATAGATAAAAAGATTTGACTACATTTGCAAAAATGTAGCTAAAAAAATTTGGCTACATTTTTACTAAAAAAATTTGGATATGTTTTTAAATTCATAGATAAAAAGATTTGACTACATTTGCAAAAATGTAGCTAAAAACGTTTGACTACGATTATGAAAATGTAGCTAATAGTATTTAGCTAAAATAACATAGCTAAAAACTATTGACTACAGTTTCTGAAAACGTCGTCTATAGTTTAACCACGCCTTTTTTTCTTAGCCAAATATCAACTTTGTTATAGTGATATGTCAATTATTGGTTTAAATTTAATCAGTTTAGATAGATTTCAGAATTGGATTAGGTCACCATGTTAGTAGCATTTGATTAATCGACATGTGATACTCTAGCCACATATGTTTTTTCATATTTTTTTAAGAAATGTCCAAGTAATAGAATTTTTTGAAAAATTAAAAACAATAATATTTCTTTTAGAAATTTAAAGATTATAAGGTTTTTTAAAGATATTTAAATTACAGAGAATCTCATATCTTTTATCGTTTTTAATATAAATGTATAATGTATAAGGATTTAATGAGTAAAATAAATTATACTTATTATAGCCATTTTATATGTTAAAAGTGAATCAAACTTTAAACTTGTAAAATTTTAAAGTTTTATCATAACAATGAATACATAATATAAAATTAGAAAATCAATAAGCATTTTAAGAAACAAATTTGATTTCAAACATATTTTAGATATTAATTTGCATTTTTTTAAAGTTAAAAGTACTTCCACAATTTTCAATATCTTATTAATTATATATTTATTGTATGCATAAATATAAATATGTGGGTAATATTCAAATAACATTTTTATCTATCCATACACATACAAAAAGATCAATATGATCTTAAGCCATTTAAATTTCTTCATTTTGTATTTCACATATGCACAATACCTATATATAGATGATATACATTTAATGTTAAACATGAGAATAAACCATATACATGTCTATTACAATAAAAATGGAAATGCAAAAGTTTAATCTCATACCTCCTACCATTGAAGTTGAGATTAAAATGGGTGAGAGAGGTCTTCTAAGCTTTTAGCAAATGCAATCAGATGATGTGTGCAGAAAAAAATGCCAAGCTCAGGGGCCTAATATTGTTTACTACATTGTTATACTCCTCATCTTCTCATTAAAACAATAGAAGGAGACGTTTGGCAATGAACAGACATGAGGTTTCACAAATAAACTCAACAGATATGACCCATCACAATGAGGAAACTACTGCATAACCACCCACAGACAACATTCTCCCACTTGGATTGAATATTTTATCTAAAAGTCATGAAACCTTTACTCAATTAAAGAAACCAAATGCACGAATCGTGGCGATAAGTCCTCTAAATGTGAGTATTATCTTCCATGTATTACGATGTATCCTATTTCTTATTCCACTTTAACTAGATGAATAAACCTTTATGTATATTCTAGGTCTATAGTAATTGTTATTTTTAAAATAAAAATGTGTACACCAGAATGAGAAAACAATACAATCAATAAGATTTTCATGAAAGTACATACAATAAATCATATAATGGAACCGAGTCCCATTCTAGTAACATGATCCTTTAATCTCTTTGGTGGCATGCCTTTTATTAAAGGACCAACAATCATCAATTCAATGCTAATGTGTTTAATGGCTACATTGTTCTCTTTAATATGTTCCCTAATGACTAAATCCTTTATGTTGACGTGCTTACTTTGACTATGACTCTTATTGTTTTTGGTTAAGAAAACTACAGTTAAATTGTCATAGTATATTCTTAATGGCTTAGAAATGGAATCCATAATTCTAAGCCTAGATATGAAACTCTTCAATCACACACTATATGAGATAGCCTCAATAGTCAAAGTCTACTTTGAACTCTTGTAGGATACGGCTACACTGGCAAACATAAACACATATCCAAAAATTGACTTTCCTCAATCAACACAACCAACGAAGTCTGAACCTAAGTAGCTAACTACCTCAAGATTATTAGTTTGTCTATGCATAAGCAATTGATATTTGGTCCCTTGAAGGTACCTCATCACCTTTTCGGCAGCTCTCCAGGAGTCTATACTTTAGTTACTCTAATATCTTCCCAAAATTCCAACAGAAAATTCAATGTCAGGTGTTGTACAAACTTGAGCATACATTAGGCTCCCTACTATAGAAGCATATGGAATATTTTTCATTTCTTTCCTTTCAAGCTCATTTTTCAAGCATTGGTTTAAATTAAATTTATCACCCTTCATAATAGGTGCTATACTTGGTGAATAGTCTTTCATCTAAAATCTCTTTAAGACCTTATTGATATAGGTTTCTTGGGATAGACCTAAAATGTATTGAGATATGTCCCTATGGATCTTAATGCTAATGACACAAGATGTCTCACCCATATCCTTCATATCAAAATTCTTAGAAAGAAATTGTTTCATCTCATATAGCAAACCTTTGTCATTGGTGGCAAGTAGAATATCATCCGCATATAGAATAAGGAAACAAATTTTACTTCCACTAACTTTCTGACATATTCATTGATCTATGATATTCTCTACAAAACCAAATGAAGAGAGGATATCATGGAATTTCAAATACCATTGACAAGAGGCTTGTTTCAATTCATAGATGGATTTGTTAAGCTTGCACACAAAATGTTCACCATTATTAGAGGAGAAAATCCATCTTGTTGTTTCATATAAACCTCTTCCACTAGATCTTTATTCAAGAATGTTGTTTTCACATCCATTTGATGTGGTTCCAAATCAAAATGGGCAACCAATGCTATAATCACTCGTAAGGAATCCTTTATAAATATAGGCGAAAAGATCTCTATGTAATTGATTCCCTCTTATTGCGTAAATCCTTTGGCAATAAGTCTAGCTTTATAGCTTTCAATGTTACCTAATAAGTCCCTTTTTATCTTGAACACCCATTTACATCCAATGGCCTTTGTACCATTAGGAAACTCGACAATATTCTAGATATTTTTAGATGCCATATAATTCATCTCATTTACCATAAAGTTGTACCACAATTGAGATTCATTGCATTTTATGGATTGTGAAAATGTTTCAAAGTCATTTTTGGCTCTAATATTATAGTCAGCTTCTTGTAGATACACAATGTAATCATTAGGTATTGTTGATTTTTTATCTCTAGTGAATCCCTCTTAATGTTGTATTAGTGCCCTCTTGAGTAGGAGCTTGTATAACTTGTTGCTCAATAACCTCTAGTGATTGTTAAACAACCAGATCTCCTAGATTGTCATCAGCAGCTTATGGAACTTCAATGATTGGTTTTTCAACACCCATTTGACTTTGAGGGATGCTATAAATGACAATCAATCTATTACTTGAAGTAGGAGTTTGTATTTCACAATAATCTTTCTTAAGAACTAAGTCTTGTGATTGATAACTTCCGCTGATCCAGTCATTCTCAAGAAACTTTTCATTTCTTGATTTCACAAACCTAGTACTATGAGATGGATAGTAAAATATTGTAGCACCCCACTCTCACAAGACACGTTCCTGACATCTTGAGTGATGTCTGAGTGCGTACCTGTAAGGGTGGCATGCTAGAACAGTTAAACACTCGAAAACTTTGTACAATTTTTGTTGTATAAGTGTATGTAAAAATTAATAATTAATTTCGGGCCCATTCTTTTCTTTCATAACTTCAAAATCATGTTTATTATTATTACACTCAAGATCATTCTCATTTACAAACCTTTCCAGTTGGAAAGTTATACACAACAGGAATATATTCAAATACACATGATAAAAAAATTGTGAAATACTCAATTTGATACAAAAATAAGAAAATAAAAATGCCGATGTCAACCGATCCCGACCTATACCTCTTACTTGAATGCAGTGGCTATGCTCCCATTTGCCCAATGGGGTAATTCTTCTGAGCCTAAAAAAATATTGCAAATTTTGGATGAGTTTTGCGAACTCAGTGAGTGACCATGCTCGATGGCTCACTCAATCAAACAATGCATACAGTTCACATATTCACATAATTCACATCTTTTCATTAATAATCGTATTGAGTCACATAAATTCACATTCACTTGAAACATATCTCACATTTAGAAATCAATCAGATTATTCACATCCTACACATCAAATGCATATGTAATGCTTATGAGACTCAATTTTAATTTGTTACTTTGTTGTGACCGAGTGCCTTTTTCACTGGCCCATATCCCTTAGTAGATACCGGGCTGCCCATATCACTCATGGATACTGAGCTATATCAGATAATATCCCATATCCTTTAATGGATACTGGGTAAATTCATAACTGAGCCTGAGGCTCTTATCATATATTGATCTTTAAGCTCTTTTTTACTGGCGACTCCGATCAAAACTGTCTTTATATTTCATGCATTCATGTAATGTAATGCATCATATACACATGTTTTTAATCAGTCATATGATTTCAGATTCACAATCGCTTTCGCATTCATTATCGGACCTTGGTCCGGCATTTAACAATTAAGTTGAGAATCACTTTTCTTATTCATATACACATTCACATTCAAAATACGTTTATCATCGGACCATGGTTTGGCATTCAACATAAATGTTGAGAAATACTTATTTATTCTCATTCACATACAGGTAGCACTTTAATATCACATTTATGCATCAACTCTTGGACCTTCATTTTCTGGCATCAACATAAGAAAATCACATTCATTTCAATTATATTCACATTACATAATAATCATATCTGTAGTTATTCAATGCAAAAATTGAAGTTCAGAATAAATAATGAAATAAGACTATCTAAGTCGACTCATAGTATGCTTTAGATTAGCATTAACTTTCATAATCTAGAAACGTCTGAATGCGAACATTTATCCTAAACATCAAAATTATGCAATACACACATTGCACGCACACATTAATAACTTTGCACAATTATAAGTATTCATTGATGCATGTGTATATGGAATATATACAATGCATTTTCATAACAATCTCGGGTATATTATCAAATTCCATATCTTATGCTCATTTTCATTTCATAATTCAATCACTTATCATTTCTTTTCTAGCATTACTTGCTCTTTTTATCAAATTCTCATCCACTTATACTTGATACACTTACTCCTCTTCTTTGAATCACAACCTTAATCATGTGAATATCTTTATTCCCAAACAAAATCATAAATTTGGCACTTTGATATCAACAATTCATTCACTAATGTTATTTCAACATTACAAAGTTACAAATTATCCAAACCTCCCTTTCTCCTTATAACATTCTCCAAATTTAAAACCTTTAAGTCTATTTTCCATAATTAATATGGCAATGCAAAAGAAGTAATTTGGCAACACTTTCTTCTAGAAAAATGTTCCCTATTATCTTAAGTTTTTAATGAAACCAAAATTATTCAATTTGGTTTAGTAATCAGAAAGTTATACCTTAAACATTTTCGGACTATTCTTATACTGAAACAATACATTATACTCAACTTCCATCCAGAAAGTGAAAGTATTAGAGACTGAATTAAAATTGAACTTCTCATATAATTTGTAATCCTATATCTATAGTGTACTCCAAATTAAAAATCATCTTGTTTAGAACCCTACAGATCACGATATAATAAAAATACCAAAGTATGTGCAGTAAAATAATACCAGTCCATACTATTCCAACAGATTCCCTCACTTTCACTTAATCAACCCTTTTTCAAATCATTTCAAAATGCTACCAATTTTTATGGAGAGCTAGAATAATGTGTTAGGAATCTATTGGCTTAAGAATCAAATCATTTTGAGGTCTAAAGAAGAAGTTATAATTGAAAGAATCAAGACGATTCATCTTGCACAATGCTCTCAAGTGCAGCTATTAGAGAGCATAGTATGTTGATGTGGCAAATAAGGTTGTGAGTGTCCATCAATTGACACTCATGGGCGTAATGGGTGTGAGAGATGGTCACTGGTGTGACAGATACCCACAAACAGTAGGATGAGAGGATACCAGTCAGACCTGTCCCACGTTTAACACTCAATCTCTCTTAATTGATTTTAGATGGCTATGATTGTTGGTGGAGATGTAGGTTAGAGTGTTACGAGTCCAATGGTTCAAGTCCCATGTCATGTGGAGGTTGGACGAAGGAGATATAGCCAAAACACTAAAGAATGTTCATTAGCCTCTAGCCTTTGAAGTCACAATCGTGCACATTACCAAAATCGCGATCGTGCATGTGCACGATCACAAGTTGGCGCAATCGTGCACATGCATGATCACGACTTTGGTTGTGAAATCGCAATCGTGCTTAAACAAGATAGTGACTTTCCTTAGTCGCGCACCCCCTCTTCAAACCTCCATATCTTTTAATCCAAAATTTCAAAAATTTCAAACTTTATATTAATAAAAAGATAAAAGAAAGTTATACAACTTTTATGAAGACAAATTTATCAAAATCTTCCTAGATCAATACAGTTTAATCATGGAAGTTTCAGACCAATACTAACCTCTCCAACTTATCTTCTTCATTAGATCCAACACTTCCTTCCATTTACATTCTCCATTTTCAACTTTCATTCATCTCAAACCATCCACAAACAAATCTAAATTCTAGATTAAAACGTAAGCACTAAAACTGAATCACATTCACGTACATTATTTACATTTTTTCCTCTAACTTCCATTCAATCCTACACTTCTAACTTATGTCTACTCTTTCTACTGTATTTCTATTCAACATATTCAAAGAACATGCAAGTTTACACAAAAACATCTAAACCTGTATATCATTCATGCATTTTATTCATGTTTTGCACTTTCCATTTTTCTTCTACACTCATTTATCTCTATCAACATTTTCATTCATCTGAACTCTACATTTACTTTTAGTTCAGCTCATCTTTAAAAACACTAAAGTATTCACGTATGTATATATATATATACACAGTGAGAAGAAAACAGAGCATATATGCTTTAATCTTTCGTAACTATTTGTCCTCTTCTCATGCATATTTTTATTGATCTTTCTAACTTAAAAATCATTTCTACACTATCTTGTAACATGTTTATCCTCAAATCTGAAAAATCAACAAATGTTGTATGCTCTGGTTTTTCTCACATTTTAGCATATGTACATTTCATTTTATAACTTCAACGTAGAACTAACATGATGCATGTTTCATCTTATGCAAACATAAAGAACCATAAATTGCTTGCTTGTCTAAAGCTCCAAAATCTTTGAAATCATATGAACCCTAGCTTTCCAGCATAACCCAATTATCAACAGTTCGAGGTTGTAAGGTTAGGTATTTTAGTGATAGTTAAGGAGATAACAAAATGAGATAGCAAGCGAAAGATGAGAACAAGGCTTGCATTGCGAGAATGAGAAATCTTTGGAAGAAACGAAACTTCCAGAAGATGAAGGAAAATCTCGAAGAAGATATTTTTAAGATAGAGCAAACAGTAGATGGATCTTTCAAGTTTAAAAGAACGTGCGTTTAATAATTGGACACTTGTCCATTTCTTTAAGACGTTAGCTAGTTTCCTAATTAACTAGTTCTTATTAACTAGTTCCCTAACTCTCATCCTTTTTATTCCAATTTTCTCTAAATTTTCAAAGTCATTTTCTCACAAAATTTAAAGTCATCTATAATTTGGCCAATATCATTAAACCTTTATTTCTATTTTCCTTCATAAAATTTACTTGCCAAATGACATTTTTCCTAGTCCAAAATATTCATAATTTTCGAAAAATTTCCCCAAACTTCGCTAAAAATTCTAAATCAATACATATATTCTCCATATCGATTTTCAGTATACAAAAACCACAATTCTCAATAAAAATTACATTCCACATATATAAATCAATTATACCCGTAATGTCAATGAATGCATGTACAATCATTTTAATGTATGTAAAAATTCAAATATATGTGCATTTATGCTAACGATAAGCATGAGCATGAAACATGCAATTTTTTTTCTTAATCTCTCATTGCTATTTTCTTCATTACCGACATCTAGGATTCTAATCTTTAGTATGGGAACAGGATGTCACAAATACGTACCCTTTGGACCTTTCAGTTTATCCAATGAAATACCCACATATATTCTTTGGATCTAATTTCTTTTCTTTTGGACTATAAACTCTTACTTTAGACAGGCATCTCCAGATGTGTATATGTTGCAAACTCGATTTCCAACCTTTCTATAACTCAAATGGTGTTTTTGAAATAGCCTGGGTTGTAACTTGATTTAATATATACATTGTTGTTATAAGATCTTCACTTTATAAAGATTTAGGTATCTTAGAGCTGCTAAGCATACTCTATACCATGTCTAATAATGTTTAGTTTCTTCTTTCTGTTACACCATTTTGTTCCGGAGACTTAGGGATGGTGTATTGAGCTATTAGCCTATGCTCCTGAAGAAAATTCACAAATGGATCAGGTGCTTGTCCACCCTTAGTGTATCTACTATAAAATTCTCCACCTCTATGTAATCTCATGATTTTTATTGGCTTACCATATTATCTCTCTGCTTTTGTTTTAAATACGTTAAAGTTATTTAATGCTTTGTTTTTGTTATGAGGCAAGTAGAGGTACATATATTATGAGTAATCATCTATAAATGAGATGTAGTATTTCTTACCATACAAGTCCATTTCTGGACTGTAAATGTCTTTATGTATGATCTCTAATATGTTTGAACTTCTCTTGGCACCTTTATTTTTTATGTTGATATGCTTTCCCTTCATGTAGTCCATACAAACATCAAAGTCAGTAAAATCCAGAGTATTAAGTACTCTATCATTCACTAATTTTTTAATTCTTTCACTAGAAATATGTCCCAATTTTCAGTGCCACAACATAGAAGATTGTTCATTCATAACACATATTTTAATACCAACATTATTATAGACATGCATTGTATTGTGAATTAATTCAAAAAAGGCCATCAATTATTGTACCATTTCAAACAAGATCAGATCTTTGATATAACTCAAATGATGTATTTGAAAAATTAAAGGAATATCTCAAAGGTATAAGTCTTGAAACTAAAATCAAATTTCTAAAGAAAATTGAAATATAAAATGTTCTTTCCAAATTCAAAACAAAACTAGATTTCAAAACTAATTTGCATGTACCAACAGCTTCTGCATGTGAATGCATTTTGTTACCTTAATAGATGCATTGTTCACTGCCCACTAGCTTCCAGTGGTTTAGAAAACCCTACAAGGTATTAGAAATACGGATTGTAGAACAAGAATCAATCCACCAGGTGTTATGACAAACATTAACCATCTTAGAATCATAACAAGCAAATGAGATTGAAATATCTTTTTTCATAAGTCAAGCCTTAAATTTGGCACAATCCTTCTTTATATGCCCTTTCTTTTTGTAGAAGTGACAATTGGATTGAAATCCTTTTTTATCTCATTATGGACTGGTATTTTACCCTTTCCTTTTTGTTTGTCTTGTCCTTTATTCCTTCCTTTTGTGGCCATATGTGCACTTTCACCTAATTCCATTACTAACCTCCCTCCCTTTTGAACACATATGGTTAACAGTTCATTGATAGACCATTTATCCTTATGTTTGTTGTAAAAGATTTTAAAGGGTCCATATTGAGGTATAAGGGAATTAAGTATGTAATGCTTAAGAAAAGACTCCGACATCTCAACCTCAAGAGACCTTAGTTGAGCTACAATGTCCCTTATTTGCATGATGTGCTCACGCACACCTCTAGCATTTATGACCTTCATTAATGATAACTTAGTCATTAAGGTGTTGGCTAGGGCCTTATCTGAAGACTCAAACTGTTCATTAATAGCGTTCATTAAATCCCTAATATGATCACATTCTCCAATAGAACTGTGAATACTAATATGAATTTTGGTCTTTATGTACATCATGCTGAGGCAATTAAATCACTCCCAACGTTCATGAAGAGCAATTTCAACTTGAGTGCTAGTTTCAGTAGGAGTAGGTGGTTCATCTTTTTGGATAGCATAATCAATGTCTATCCACCCTAATTGGAGGAGAATCCTCTCTTTCCATATTTTATAGTTATCACCATTCAATTCGGAAATATCACATTGAATATCAGAAAAATTCACAAGTTTAATAACTGCACAAAATTTAAATAAATATGCTTATTTCACTATCTTTTGAAGCAAATAATCGTATATCATGTTTTACCAATGTTAAAACATGCAATTATATTTCAAATGTTAATCATATAACAATGAAAATTGTATGTGGACTAAGCTTTAATTAAAAGATTCATACATAACCTTTACGATGAAATTATCAAATTATATTTCTTTTCTTAATACTTATGGGTAAATTAAGAAAAGATAATTTGCTATTCCATCCTAATTAACCATGCAAATAAAATAAATATTCCTACAGGATAAAATTTATTATATTTGAATATGATTAATTACAATTTGTGTCAATTTACTAGATGTGATCCATAACATTTAATATATAATTTCTCTTAATCAAAGATGTTATGGCTAATCTTCAATTAATTAAAATTATATTGATCACATGACACCTCATTTTATGCAAAATATTAATAATAAGGGTTCCACATAATCCTTTAAAACTAATTAATCATGCATATATATATGTATATATGTATACATATATCAAATTATATTCCTTTTCTTAATATCATTTTTGGGGTTTGTTCTAGCAAATTTTCATTTTCTAATTTTTCTATTAATAATTCTAATTTCTATTGTGGTGGTTCATCAATAGGTGGGTAAATGCCATTGCTAATTCCGATGGTGAGAAAAGTAATTCGAGATAATTTTATCTCTATGTCCTTGATTGTATCATGTTCCCTAAAGATGGGATAACTACTAAAAATTTTAATAAAAATTTCTCTATCCTTGGCAAAGCGATCCTTGTAATTTTTGACTGCTTGAATAAATCCAACTAGGAACTCCGAGAGTAGGTTTAAGTTGGTTAAGTAGATGGTATCAATGAATCCACTTTGAAAAAATAGGTAGGTGGTTAATGGATCAGCGTCTAGAAAAATAATTGCTTTTGGTCCATACTTTCCTCAGTTCTGAGGATAATATTGAAAAATCTTTTGGACCTCAGTCCATGTGTTTAAGGATTGAAAATAGTCATAGAACATTTTTGAAGTGATTTTACGGGCTTCTGCTTGTAAGGCTTTTGAAGGTAATGAATTAATGCAATCCATGTTGACGGGTTCCTAAAGACTTCAATTTTGTGTCTAGAATAGGTGTTTCTAAACCTTGTTTGTACTGAGGTTTCAAAATAGGGTTTTTAAAATCTGCTAAAACTTTTTTGGCTTTAGCTCTGGATAAAAAACTTTTATGTAAGATACCTGACCTTCCGGTGATGTGTATAGTTGCCTTATACCATTCATCATATAGTCCTACCATAGGTCCATTGTAGATAACATAGGTTTTAGATTTAGATGCATCTTTTTGTCTTTAGGATCCAGATGGGCTTTTTGGTTGGAATGATGACTTTTGAGTAATTTGTTGAGGGGTAATTATAGGAATGGTAATTGTAGTGGTAGTTGAATTGGTTGGAGGAGAGTGTATAGCTATTGATGATTGATGATTGATGATTGATCTTTGATCTTTGATATTTTGTTTTTGATGGAGTTATGTAAATGTAATGCCCTGAAAAGCAAGTATATTTACATGTAACTTTATCCTCTTCAGTTATAGTTTTTGTAATGAAAATATTTATTATTAATAAAACAAAAGAGTTTGGTTTTAATTGTGTGAGCATTATATATCTAGTCAAAAAGGCACCAAGATTCTTTCGTAAGCAATAGACATATACATAGAGATGTATGGGAAACATGTATATTATCATAATCGAAATTAATGGATTCACAGTTAAATAATCAAGTTGGTCGCTTGATTATGGTTTAGACTGTAGTGTTGCTATTTATCTCCACATAAGTAAAGGAGTTTACTT
>JANSVA010000217.1:11505483-11518062 GCA_025504915.1 Erythroxylum reticulatum
CCAATTAATTAAAGTGGTCTAATATGTTTATGGTATTTTGGGCTTCATGCATCTATTTTAAATGTGGACTTTATATGTGTAAAGGCCACGTTTATAATTTCTAGTTTTATGATGGGCCAAACTAGAAATTAGAGATATTAGATTAGGGTTTTACCCTAATATAAGTGGTTATGATCTCCAAATTAAACGTACTCATAATTCTTTTTTGACATCCCATCATCAGACAGAAAATAGAAAGTTAGGGAAAGCTCTGAAAAAAGACTATGTTCTAATTTGGAAGACAAATAGCAAGACTCCAGTACAAATCTCACAATGGATTTAGGAATGCTTTCGCTTTTATTTGATTTTTGATGATTTGATATGAACATATCCTTTTTTTAAGGGATTAAAATCTAAAAAGTGGTATCAGAGCAAGTTCATAATTGGGTCATCAAGAATGGTTGTTTTCTTTTTGTCTTTCGTAATCTTGAAATCGTTTTTATATATGGATTTGACTAGTTCTATAGATCTAGTTAAAAAAATCAGGCTTTTTTAAGATATTTTTAAAAAAGGAAACATGCAATGATGGTAATCTGTGTTAGAAAGGTGGTTTTCAAAAGCTTATAATCTTTATCGCGACAGTTGTTTTAATGTTGATTTACATTTGGTTTTCATGAAAAAGTTTTAATCTCTATCCAACGTTTGTGGTGGTAAATGTATACACTTGTGGTGGTAAATGTATGGCAATTATTTAGTATAATATGTGAACATTAAATCGGTCCAAAGAAATTAGATTTTGCTTTGTTTTGTTCTCTATTCAATTCCTGGTTCTACTACAAATATCTCTACTAGTGTTAATTCAATTCTTACGCTTAATGGCACCAATTTAAAGTCATAGAAGGAGAACGTTTTGATTCTTCTTGGAGTCATAGACTTGGATCTTACTTTACGAGTCGATCAACCTGATTCACTTACTGGTGAGAGTAACTATGATCAAAAAAGGGGGATGGAAATGTGGGAAAGGTCGAATCATATGAGCTTGACGATCATGAAACATGTTATTGCAGAAGTTTTTCGGGGCACTATGTCTGATCATATTACTACGGCTAAGGGTTTCTTTGAGGCTCTTAAGAAAAGATTTGCCAAAAATGAAAAGGCTAAAACAAGTATACTTTTGGCAAAGCTTATCTCAATGAGGTATATAGGAAAAGGAAATATAAGAGAGTATATTATGGAAATGTCTCACATTGCTTCAAAATTGAAAGCACTTAAGTTGGAATTATCCAAAGACTTATTAGTGCATCTAGTTTTGATGTCTTTTTTGGCACAATATAGTCAATTCAAGGTGAGCTGTAATTGTCAAAAAGAGAATGGTTTCTTAATGAGCTTATCACATATTGTGTCCAAGAAGAGGAAAGGTTGAAGCAGGATAAGACAGAAAGTGCTCACTTAGCCACAACATCTAAGGACAAAAGGAACAAAAGAAAGAAAACTAAGGAAGCTACGGTTTCGACAGCACAAAAGAAACAACAAAAGGAAGAAAATCCAAAAGGTTATTTCTTATGTGGAGTTGAAGGTCATGTAAAAAAGCAATGTGTCAATTCACATCAGTGTGTCTATACAGGGTATGCTTCTTATTTTGGTTTTTTCTAAGGTTAATTTAAGTTCGGTACCTAGACACATATGGTGGTTAGATTTTGGTGCAACAATTCACATTAGTGTGTCTATACAAGGTTGCCTAAGTTTTCGAAAATCAAGTGATGGTGAAAGATACGTCTATGTAGGAGACGGTAAGTCGGTAGAAGTCGAAGCAATAGGGACTTTTAGATTATTGTTAAGAACTGGATTTTATTTGCATTTAGTTGAGACTTTCGTTGTACCGTATTTTAGACAGAATTTGATTTCTATTTCTACTTTAGACAAATCTGGTTATTGTTGTTCATTTGGAAATAGAATATTTAGTCTCTTTCAAAATTCAAATTTAGTTAGTGCTGGTTCTTTATTAGGTTACGATAATCTATATATGCTTGACACTAATGGTTCATTTAATAAAGTATTGCATGTGAGTACACGAAGTTTAAAGCGCAAATTAACCGAAGAGAATTCTGTCTCATTGTGGCACAAAAAATTAGGTCACATCTCCGAAAGGAGAATTGAGAGATTTATGTCCAAAAGAATTCTTGATCCTTTTAATTTTACAAATTTTACTACTTGTGTTAATTACATTAAGGGGAAACAAACAAATGTCAGGAGATTGGGTGCCAATAAGGCTGTAGACATCTTAAAACTTATCTATATGAATATTTGTGGGTCATTCCCTATGGCATCTTGAAATGGTCAACTATATTTTATAACGTTCATAGACGACTTCTCATGATATGGCTATCTTTATCTCATTTATGACAAATCACAGTCTTTGGACATGTTCAAAAGCTTTAAGGCTAAAGTTGAGAACCAATTCAACGAAAGGATTAAAAGTGTCAAATCTCATCGTGGTGGTGAGTACTAGGGCAGATATGACGGATCAGGTGAACAACGTCCAAGACCGTTTGCTAAATTCCTAGAGGAATGCAGTATCGTCCCACAGTACACTATGCTAGGGTTGCTTAGCATGAATGATGTTGCTGAAAGACGAATTAGAATGCTCAAGGATAGGGTCAGGAGTATGATTAGTCATTCTACCTTACCAGAATCACTCTGGGGAGAAGCACTAAAGACTGCAGCATATAAACTCAACAGAGTTCCAACTAAAGCAACTGATAAGATCCCTTATAAACTTTGGACGGGAAAGAACCCTAGTTTAATGTACTTACACATTTGGGGATGTCCCTCTAAGGCAAGGCTTTATAGGCCAAATGAAAAGAAATTGGACTCAAGGACTATCAGTTATTACTTTACTGGATATTCTGAAAGACCTAAGGGTTACAAGTTTTATGATCCCACTACCAAGGCAATTTTTGAGACAGGAAATGCCCAATTTTTTAAGGATGTTGAGTTTGCGGGGGAGAAAGGATTAAGGACTTTGTTTTTGAAGAGGAAAACGTTGAAATTCCTCTAATTGCTGTTGACAATAATCAGGGTCAGGTTTCCATTCCTGACATTGTTCAAAAAGTAATTCTGGATCAAGACAATGTTATGGAAACTCCTCCCCAAGTTCAACAACTTTTTCCAGAAGAACAAACTCTACAACCTCAAGAACCTATGCCATTAAGGAGATCTATTAAAGATAGGAGAAGTGCAGTTCTAGATGATTATGTTGTATTTCTTTAATAACATGAAGTTGACATTGGTATGGTGGAAGATGATCCAATCAACTTCGATCAAGCCATAGAAAGTTCTAACTCTCAAAAGTGAATTGATGCCATGAATGAAGAGATAAATTCCATAAAGGACAATGATGTTTAGGACCTTGTACCATTGCCTAAAGGTGCGAAACCTATTGGTTACAAATGGATATTTAATACCAAGAAGGATTTAAAAGGCAATGTAGAAAGGTACAAGGCTCGTCTTGCCGTAAAGGCTTTACATAAAAAGAAGGCATTGATTATAAAGAGACTTTCTCTCCGGTTTCTTCGAAAGACTCTTCTAGGATAATAATGGCATTAGTGACACATTTTGATATTGAGTTACATTAGATGGATGTTAAGATAGGGTTTCGCAATGGTGACATTGATGAGATGATTTATATGGTGCATCTTGAAAATTTTGTGTCAGGAGATGCAAAGAAAATGGTTTGTAAACTAAAGAAATCCATCTATAGATTCAAGTAGGTATCTCGTCAATGGTATTACAAATTTCACCAAGTTTTCATCTTATTCGATTTTGAGATGAACTTGGCCGATGATTGTATATACCATAAGTTCAGTGGGAGTAAGTACATTTTTCTGGTTTTATATGTCAATAACATATTGCTTGCCACTAATGATATAGGCTTATTACACGAAACTAAGAGATTTCTGCCAAAGAAATTTGAAATAAAAGATCTTGGTGACATCTCTTTTGTTTTAAGGACTCAGATACATCAGGAACTCTCTCGAGGTATTCTTGGATTATCACAAAAGAGCTATGTCGAAAAGGTACTTAAAATGTTTGGCATACAGGATTGTAAACCAGATGATACTCCTGTGTTCAAGGGAGATAAGTTCAATTTAAGTCAATGCCCTAAAAATGACTTTAAAGCTAAGGCAATGCAGAAGATTCCTTATACTTCAGCTATAGGAAGTCTAATGTATGCTTAGGTTTGTACACGTCCGAATATTGCGTACATTATTGGAATGCTAGGGAGATATTTAAGTAACCCAGGATTGGATCACTAGAAAGCAGCCGGGTCCTGCAGTACTTGCAGAGAATGAAAGATTATATGCTCATATACAAAAAAATCGGATAAGATGGAGATCATTGGTTATTTTGATTATGATTTTGCTGAATGTTAAGATAGTAGGATATTCACCTCAGGCTATATCTACCTACTTGCAAGAGGCGCTATTTCCTAGAAGAGTGCTAAGCAGATACTTATAGCTTCTTCCACCATGACAGCAGAGTTTATAGTGTATTATGAGGCATCCAACCACGGGATATGGCTATGAAACTTTGTCACGAGGCTGCGAAGTGTCGACTATATTGAAAGTCCACTTAAGTTATTTTGTGACAATAACTCTACAGTGTTATATTCCAATAACAATAGGAGCTCGACAAAGTGGAAACACATCGACATCAAGTTCCTAATTGTTAAAGAGAGAGTTCAGAGTTGACAGTTGTTTATACAACACATTGGATCAAACTCTATGATTGCAGAGCCGCTTACTAAAAGAGTGCCATCCAAGGTCTTTCATGAGCACACTGCTCATATAGATGTTGCATCTTTTCAGCATATATAGTTTTAGTGGGAGTTTTGTATTGTAGATGCTTTTCAGATTAAACATTTTTTCACTATCATTTTGGATACAACTTTTTTCGGTTAAGTTGTTCGAGGTCATTTTCAGTTTTAAGATATTTGGTTTATTTTGTCTTTGAACTTATTTAAAATTAATTTCACTAAAGCATAAGGTAAGACCAGTTAGAAATAAGTATGTTAAGATCACACTGCTTATATTTTCCATGCTACACATCCAAGCTTGATCCTGGTCATTTGATTATATCAACATATGTGACCATTGATGGGTCTAGTTACGTTAATTGTAAGAAAAGACGCTTTGATCCTATGTTAGTATGATTGATGGACTGGATTATCTGGGAATGCATATAGTAATGATAGTAAAATTCTGAGTACTCACAAGGTTAATACACAATTTTAAAGTAACATATATAGCCCAAATGGAAGATTGTAAGGATTTTTTAATCAAACGTGTAGGCTTATATGTGTATAATTGTATAAAAAGGCTATCATATAAAGTTGAACCTAATTAATTAAAGTGGTCTAATATGTTTATAGTATTTTGGGCTTTATGTATCTATTTTAAGTGCAGATTTCATATGTGTAGAGACCGGGTTTATAATTTCTAGTTTTATGATAAGCCAACCTAGAAAATTATAGAAATTAGATTAGGTTTTACCTTAATATAAGTGATTATGGTCTTCAAATCAAACGTACGCATAATTCTTTTCTGACATCCTATCCTTAGATAAATAACAGAGAGTTAGGGAAAACTCTGAAAAAAGACTACGTTCTAAATTAAAAGACAAACTGTAAGATTCTAGTGCAAATCTTATAATGGATTCAAATACGCTTATACTTTTATTTGATTATTGATTATTTGATATGAACGGATCTTGTATTTTTTAAAAAGATTAAAACCCAACATGCACTTCTTAAAAGACCTAATTAAGAAGAAAAAGATCAAAAAAATCTTTTGATCTTGTTTTATTGTTACATTCATATTTATATTCGTCACTTTTATTACATTGATTACTTCTTATTTATGACTACGAGTGATATTCCAAAAATTTTGCTTTCACCAATTGCGCTGGAAGCCTCACTAAAAGATTCTGTTTTCTTTATAGAATCAATAACTCGTTTTACTATTCACAGCTCCCAATACTTTGTGTTCGGTCAACTGTTCCAATAGCCTGACCTATAAAAATATCCCATAAAATAATTTTAGCCACTAAAGAGGGTACGTGGCCCTCAGATATTAGAAATTCTAGCATTAGGTCTTTCTTGGCATACTAGTGCTTGTCTTTTTCTGAAATTTCTTTGACTTATTGAAGTTGAATACAGTGATTAGCCCTCAAAAGAATGTAAAGTGAATTAAATGGAGCCAACCCAATGCGATTTTAGAAGCAAGGGCAACCGCACTAACTAAAGAGAGACGACAAATGAAAGGAAGCAAGGTTAGGTTGTACGAAGCGAAAATGCTAATTAATACTATTAACAGCGTTAGAATGAGATTCTAATAATACTAATCTATATGTCAATGTGAAAGAAACAAAGAACTCATTATTCATTATTTAATTTTGAGATCGAAGCATGTCTTAGCAGGATTAATTTCACCTTAAAAAATGGTGATACTTTAGGTCTATGTCAATTTTTAACCACCTTAATTAGAAGTTCTATTTATTTCTTTGAACTTTTAGTTTACACATTTCTTAGGCCTTGAACAATGCAAAAATTAGAAAATTACAATTCTTGAAGAAGCTATATACAAGTATATTCGATTAGAATCGCCGTCACGGGTCTTCCATGTGTGTATGTATAAATGACTTGATTTGTATATTTCTCATTCTGATTCATTGTTTCTAGTTGTAGCATTAATAATAATTGGGGGCATTCCCTTTGTAACATTGGATGCAGATTCCTAATTATGGTTGCGATATGATTGAGGCTCATTGTGGCCTAGGTAGACATAACCAGGAGGACGCAACTAAGAAGCCAACTGGAAACTATAAAAGCCAAGTAAACATACAGTGGCCCACCACACCAAAATGAGAAAACGAGCTCTGGAATGGAAAAGTCTTTCAGAAAGAGATGACTCCTCATATCCAGGGATGAGCTGCAAGTGAACAAGTTGTTCATTTATGGTTACAACTGAGAAGGGTGCAGCACGGCCAAGCAAAGTTCACTAAACTTGAAGATTAGAGTAGAGGCTTGAGAAACACGACAATTACATAATTATCACAGCTTTTAGTATATGTTTATTTTGTCGGACCACCAATAATTTTAGGACTCAAATATCTTCTCTAAAAGAATTAGTTTGCTCCCGCTGATCAATAACCCATGGAAAATCATCAAAAGGTAGGTGAGAACCGTTGGAATTTGTGGCTCCTTCTTGGATCTACTTTTACGAAACGCTTGAGATTCATATCAATCCAATCATTCAACGGTGATAAGGTAATCATGTAAGCAACTTGTGTATTTATGATTTCTGATCATAATATTTATACGCATGCATAGTATCTCGCGGTTACTGATGTTTTATAGGCTTGGGAAAAATAAAAGAGGATCTTATTTTGTTTTTTGTTTTTTATAAATATCAAAAGTAAATATTTATAAAAAATAAAATGAGTTAAAATAAGAATATTTTTAAAAAAAATAAAATGAGGTAAAATAAGAACTGATCAATAGTAAATTATAGGCAGGTGTCGTTCTTGCTCTTACTTAAAACCGGCCAGCATAAGATATATGCTTTCTGTCGGCAACTTTGAATTCAAATCAAGCTAGGTTGATATACGTTTAAAAAATGTCATTTTCGAGTATGGTTTTCGCCTACATCCAAAATGATAATAACTTGCTATTAATGATCATGTAGTGTAACAAGTAAATGTGAAACATCAACTCGGAAACTTCATACATGCAAGTCTCTTTCTAATTTAATGTTGAAATTACGTTCTCAATTCAATAATACTAATAGATTAGAATTATTTGGTTTCTAGAAGGCATGTAGAGGGTTGAAAAGTTAAACCATTAAGCCTCACTAGAACTAGAAAGGAGGATAAAAACCTACTTTCCATTTGTATCCAGATTACGAAGAAACTGTTAGGCTTTAGTTGCCTTAACAAATTCCAGATCCCACTTTTCTATGAGGTAGAGGTTTGTCATGATTTTTATCAGCTATGGAGGGCTTAGCTATGGGGCGGGAGTGTTTAAGTTAATAGTTTCTACAGCTGATGATGACCCTCCAGTGATTTCATGTACATACAGTTTAGTTTACTCAAATGTAGCCATTAAGAAGAGGACAATTATGATGGATCGACAGCGACTAAGTGAAACATTGAATTATTGCTTAAAGGCGAATATAATGGAGAAATCTAGACGTGTTATTGAACTATCTAAAGAAGGATGTATATTTATATACAGAAAGCGACCTAAACTGATGGTGTAGTTGTAGATCCCGAGTAAATTTAATGAATCACCTAATTGATATGCATAGGATCCTCTTTTCTACAAAGGCACACAAAAGGGTTCCACCTTGAGCCAAAAAAAAAAGATTGAACTACTTAAAGTAAAAGCATAAAGGTGATGACCTGGTCATCATTTTGTATATAAAAAGAAGTAAAGGCAAGTGTATACAGTGCTTCACTCATTTACATAGACGGCCTTGCTTTTCTGCACTTTTAACTAATCAGAATAAATAGATTATGCAGTCTCTTTCCATATTTATTTGCTTTCTTCTTTAGTTTTGATGATGTTTTACAAGTTCTAGCTTCTATCAACATCGTTTACTTTATCAATAAGCAAAATCAACTTATAACACTTGGAAAAGTCTTCCAAGTGTAATTGTTCTGGGACAAAAATGTAAAGGTAAAGTGATGCTCTTTGGTCGGTCCTGGACTTCAACGTTCTTGGTGATTAGTGCCTAATGCTTTGGTACTTCCTCTCTCTCGTAACTTGGGTGCTTATTAGCCAAAAAGCGCCAACGGCGGCGGTTTCAATGTTGACGAGACCAATAGGTTTTTCTCATAAATGCCCACCAAGTCTTTAAGGCCAACATGCGTTTCTTCTTTATTAAGTAATTAAGCCGATAGATTCTTCTCATATGTAAGTTTCGCTTAAACTTCCTCCACATCAATCACGTGGACCCACCAGTTTCAATTGCCTGCAAGCAGAATTTCAAGGAATTTCAAAAGCTAGGAGTTATCATTTTAATAATTTTTATGATCTTTAAAATTAATATTTTAGATTATATTAATTTGGATAGCTCAAATAATTGGATTTAAATTTTAAATAGGGAATGTCGGTGTTGCTAATCTTCATGATTATAGTTGATGCATGTGTAACTAGGGTAATCACAATCCCTGCTTGGTCCTAATAGACTTGCATTAATGTTTATAGCTGCAACAAATGCAAGTTGTCTACCTTTTGATTCTCCTTATAGATTGTTTTACTTTATCGAATCTCGAAGACTGTAAAAGCAATTTTCTTCCACCGATCACCTGATGTGGTGAATCCTTTCTGATTGAACCATGTCAATGAAATGCTTCATGTGAAAGTTCTTTAGGGGAAAAAGATCTCTTAGGGTTGGGTCTACGTGAGACTGAACAGTAGTAAATTTGCTAGTAAAATGCGACAAGACAGAAAACGAAAAAAAAAGATATCGAAAAGGGCCATGGCGCCTCGTATAACTGAACCACTTCATCAAGCAATTAATTAAGATAAATGTTCTTTAGGATCGTAACTACAAGTCTAGATTATGTTATGCATGTTTATATGTACAAAATTAGGTCAGAGATGAAGATACAGACCACACTATTTAGTGGAGCCTATCTCAACTTAAGGTATCCTACAATGATTGATAAGCAGCAAGACGACACATGTTATAAGCATGCAATATTTTGATTTATAATAGCATACGTTCGAAGACCTAGAATTGTGTTCAGACAAAATTCCTGGTCGTACGTATAGAGATATTTATCTTCATGCACAACTTTTACTTAGCAACTCATTGACAGGCCTCCCATAATGTCCCTATTGCAAAGCAGTTCTTTCTTCCATGTTTTCTAAATGGCAGCTCTGGAAATGTGAGACATTGAAGTCATGAAGAGGAAATCACGGGAGCTTAAGTAATCAATGTTAGTTTACGTCTTACAGCCAATCGTTTTGGTTGTAGTTTAGTGACAAATTATTTAAAGGCATTTTTTATCTTGTACATGTTTAGATGTATATGATAAAGTCCATGAAATAATTATACATTGCAAATGAAATTATAATGAGATTCATATTGCATTTATGTATTATTCCTAAATGTTCCTAATCATTGTTCTATTAAGATTTGGCATTAATAGAACGGAAAAAGACTAGCATACGTTTTGTTTTTCCTTATAAAGGAAGTAGTCGATCTCATAGGCTAAAGTATAGGAATACTTAAACAAACGTGTGGGTGCTTGCTAGAGATCACAGATCTAATATGAGAAATTCATTTGAAACATTACTTGTATGTCTATGGAATTCTCATTGTGATGATTGTATAAGTGATCCTTTAACTTGAGGTCATCAAAATTATCTTGTATGAGAATTGTTATGTTTTAATACTACTCATGATCTATTATATCAAAAGTCGTTTAAACGGTAATCATTGATATAGCATGAACTATATGAAGATAGTTGAATGATCAAGATAAGATTCATCACGCTAAAGTAATTAGGGATAATGTTCTATTGTTCTCGATTAATATTGATTCAGAAAATCCTTGGTCAAGGTGGAATGATATTTTGTAAACAGTTTACAAATATCATTAATTGAATTAATAGCTAATGGTAGAAAACTAATAAAATTGGACTTAAAATAGAGTAGACATTAATTCCATGCTATATGTGTAATTGGAACATTGGTTGATGAAAGGATTGAATTATATGAAAAAAATCATGTACGGAAAGGTTAGTCAAAACCACTTTGACATTCCTAAATATTTGGATAGTCATGATGAGTTGCTAGACGTCAATCTTAATCTGTGATTATAAATTGTTTAATTGGAGAATTAAAGATAAATTAAAAGGAGTTTTAATCTATCTAATTCTACGCCAACATATTTGGGAACCTAATGGATCTCATATATAGAATAGGTTGAAGAGAGCAAAATTAATTTAATCAAGTTGGACTTGATTGTAAAATTTGAGAGAAACTTTATGATTAAATATGAGATATTTAATAAATAAGGATCAATATAAGATATGGATTCTTATTTGGGCATAATTGATATTAAATTAGAATTATTTGTAATTCTAATTAAAGTTTAATTGACGTTAGTCTTTAATTTCAATTAAATTACTAAATCGTCCAAAGCTTATTATAAATAGGCTTGAGCTCTATGGAGTTAGCACTTCATGCTTAACCCTCTCTGTAAAAGTTACAGAGTTCTCTCAACTCATTCTGTGGATACCGTTAGAGACCGAACACTTGTGCGGCTATGGTAGTTGAGACAGATCAGTTTCAGAAATGGCTCGAGAGATGCATCAAGATAAAGATCAAGCTTCGGAATAAGGTACAAATTAAATTTCCGCTTTATTTTGATTCGTGTTAATCATTTTATAGAATAAAATAGATCTTGATTTTCGAAAAATCAAAAGTCACGAAAAAGTTTCATGATTATTCCGCTGCGGTCCGGATCGGATCCTGACTTGATTTTTCAACAGTGGTATCAGAGCCTATTTTATTTTTACAATTTGATTAAACTATTTGATTGTTATTGATCTTATGAAATTGAATTTACAATTGTTGTAAACCCTAGATAATCTGAAAAGTTCATATGAAGAATATTAAGAACCAAGAAAGTTTCCTAAACCCTAAACCCAGTTGTTTAAGAAGTCTGGGTATTGGTACTGGATTAAGGGTTTGCTAAACTGACTATACGTTTGGATTGGAGGCCTGGGGTTTCGTGAATTTTTATTGCGGTGGGTTTCCTTCTGGTTTGCATTTTGTGGCTAGTGAAATTCAGACGCACCCATATTTGGAAAGGCAAAAACCCAGATCAGTGATTGGTTGGTAGTCGCATTTGTTTGTGCGCGATTCCATGAGATGGGGTCGGCGAGTTAAGCAAAGAGGAAGAGTTTTTGTGGTTGGATCTGGCGGTTGCGATTATTTTTTTTAGAAAAATTAAAACTCTTCTATGTTTTATGGCTATTGCAAATGTATGCTTGTGTTGTTTTGTGGTGCTTACGATGACCTACAAACCCAGAAGTGTACTGATTTTCTGGATTTGAATAAGCGTTTGTGTTTTGGGTTTTCTGGTTAAGGTTTGACTTTTCTGTTTGTTTGCGAGAACTCAAACGAGATGAGCATCTGGCGATCTAGAAGGTCGCCTGCGATGCCACTGTTGGGCGTCAATAGCGATGACACCAGACGTCACTAGACGCCATGGTTGGCGCCGAGAAAGGCAATAAACGCCCATGAAGCAGTCGATGAAAACATAGGAGGCAGTTGAGAAGCGTGGAAGATCATGAAGCAGTTACATGAGTTTGTGGGAGATGTGAACAGTAGTCTTGGACCACTTCTTTAATTGTGTAATCTATGAACAGTAGAAGATGATGTCGTAGGCAAGGTGAAGAAGAAATAGATGGTTTTGTTGTTTTTTATTTTTAAAGACTTAATTCTAATTAAATGAGTTTAATTGAAATTAAGTTAGTTTAAATTCCTAATAAATTTGAAAAAGTGTTTTCTAATTATTTGA
>JANSVA010000217.1:11518162-11540364 GCA_025504915.1 Erythroxylum reticulatum
GGAGTTAGCACTTCATGCTTAACCCTCTCTGTAAAAGTTACAGAGTTCTCTCAACTCATTCTGTGGATACCGTTAGAAGTCGGACACTTATGTGGCTACGGTGGTTGAGACAGATCGGTTTCAGAAACAGTTCGAGAGATATATCAAGATAAAGATCAAGCTTCGGAATAAGGTACGAATTAAATTTCCGCTTTATTTTGATTCGTGTTAATTATTTTATATAATTAAATAGATTTTAATTTTCGGGAAATCAAAAGTCACGAAGAAATTTCGTGATTATTCCACTGCGGTCCGGATTGGATCCCGACCCGATTTTCTAACAATCAAAATATAGTTAAATCAGTTTCTTTAATAAAATGATAACTCCATATTATTACAACCAAAAAAAAAAAAAAGAGAAAGGTGTTTCTTGAAGCAACTGGAGATATATATGCTTTGGGAGTTTTTGGTGGTGAAGTTGCAATTTGTTCCCCAAGTTCGATGGAGAGCAATGAATAAGAGCACAGCTTGGCTTCGTCAGGTCATTTTCTGAAATAATTAAGTGACAGGAAAGGTCGAAGGTAGATTCAAGAATGATTGATTAAGTATAATCCGTTAAAAACTAATTATTTTTTAGAAATAATTACATGTTTTCAAGAATGATTAGTTCCTTAATTAGCCAACTGGTAATTTATGATCATAAACAAGGACAATAACACCATATGGTTAATTAAATCTTGCTTAAATGTAAGTAAGAATCAAGTAATTGAGCATTATTATTATTATTATTATTATTATGTCTTAATAATTAATTTACGCTTAGATATTATAAAATATTTTATTAATATATAACAGTAATTAAATAATTTTCAGTTTTCGACGCAACGTGGATTCGTTACCTTAGCGTGCCTGTCTAAGGAACTCGCTTCGTCTTGCTCTCATTGGTCGTGATGATACTTCTCTGAAATAAATGGTCCAGATGTAAAGGTTTACACATGCAATCGTGTACGGCAAATGGTTCAAAGCGTTATCGACTGCCACGTGTGAAGTTGGTGATCTCATTCATACCTCATGACTGTCCACCATGTCAGGTTGGCAATGAAAGCTGGAACAATTTTATGTTACTTGCACATATGTTTCTCAGTATACTTCTGTATAAACCATGTTAAATTGAGCAATGTAAGTATGTAACCTTAAAAGTTTAAATTTTATGTTTGAATGCTAATATCTTTTCATTCACACTTGATAATTATACCAAACGAGCATTTTCCGCACATGTATGTGATTGCCTACGGACCTCACAACACAAAGAGAGGAGCGCTTTCCATTTGAACTTTATTTTGGTGCAATGTTCTTTATGAACTTAGCATGAATGTATAGTAGTCAGTGACCACTGACCCTGAAAGATATGGATTATTTAGGAATAAGTTCGATTAATTTGAGGTATTAAAGATAATCTAATCGGTCTGTTTACCTTATATTTTTCCCCTGAAATCCATTTACATGTTCTTTTCCAACTTTCGGAGGAAATACGATTACTATCACCATAATATGAGTACTATATTTCCAGATCTTGGAAAAATGGGAAGCCATATTTACCATAAGTGAGCAGCAAGTCTACACTTTCGGAAAAACAAAGAACACAGGATGGATAGAGAGAAGACAAGGAATTGATGTGTGAATGTGACGGTGAAGACAAATCATTTTCTTGGAGTTCCGAAAGTATTGTTATCGTATTGGTTTAAGGTAGTAAATTGTGAGATTTAATAAGATAACGACAGAAAGAATAAAAATTCACCGGTAAGATTTGCGTCAGAAATTAAAACAGCATAAGAAAAATGAAGTGAAGGACTTGACTGTAATAAAGAGTAGCTGAAAGATTGTGACGGGTGTGCTCCAGGATGGAAGTACCGTTTCTATCGATCAAGCACTTAAAAGGAGGGGCCTCTTCTAATTACACTCTTTTTAAGAACTGCGTACCTCTTTGATCGAAGCTTAGCTGTCAATCACTATTACTTGCAACTGTAAAATTGTGATTCTTATTTTCCTTTAGTTTCATGTTTTCAAACATTTTTTATGAGAGCATGCTACGCACGAGTGCTAGCCTGTTTACAGAGTTTTAATTCTAACAGAATGAATTTAATGCAAGTACAGTTTTCCATCACTTGAAAACTGTACCTGCATTTAAAGAATTCACATTTATATTTGTTGGAGTTTAATTTTTTCAACGTCCTCCCTGTAATGTTTATTCCTACTAAGTTTATTTTACAAGGTTTTACCTACGATTATACGTTCATCTTTTTAAGTTTAATTCTAACTAGGTCAATCTGTGCAAGGTTTCATCCCTATTAAGTACATTCATACCTCTGTTGGTGGGTGTCTTCTTTGCAAGATTCATTTTTTCACATATTAGATATGAGACCTAAAAATATCACATCATCCTTTCGGGTGCTTTTCATGCTCCCTCGTAGCTTTTAAAACTTTTTATTAGGGGAATGTATCATTTGTCCCTCCAACTTCCTTTTATTGTTCACTATAAAGGAGAGTTTGAAGCTTTTAATAAAGGCATGAGCTATTACTTAACCTGGATGGATCATCTCTATACTTTCATTGAATCACAAGCTTGTTAGACTTAAGAAAGCATCGCATAATACAAACCGATTAATAGGAAGCAATCAATAAGTTTATACAGTGTAAGGAATGCAGGTTAATGATGCTTAAACATTATGGTATTTTTACTTTCACCTTAAAGGCTTGTAGCTATATACATATGATTGTGGAAAATTCTATCGGAACCGTAGCACACCTATATAGAACCTACAACTACCTACACATATGACATCCAAAATTCCTGTACATACGTTCATAGCATTCAATGCTATACATATACATATTACAAATTTTCATATCTCTTAACAATATCATTTAAAAGTAGCATGACATCATGACATTAATATGGTAATCCAAAAGAGATATTACACACAACTTAAATTCTTAATTATAAACTATTATTACAATTTTTTTCATTACAAATATAACCATTATGTAATCAAAAGACACATCCAAAGATACTTTTACTTCTAACGATTGGCTTTGGTCCCTACAGATAATCCCTGTATCTTACTCCTATTACTTGGACCTATACGGATTAACACTCTTGCTAATCTTGAAAGTTTAGCAGGGAAACACTTAGTTTGGATAACAACTCACGAAAATTATCCACCAAGTACACATACATTTATGAATATCATAAATTCATGTAAACAATGATGACAGAATTAAGTAAAGTACATAATGCAAATTTGCTTCAATATATGGATATAACAAAATGCACATTTATTAGTCAAATATTGATACTCAAAACTCATAAATACAAAGTATTCATGTTTTTGTGTTGTTTCTCTCATTTATGAATGTTAAATTTCCTTTCTGTGTTAAGCTTACACATTTCCTGTGAGTGTTGATAACGGGAGCTGTGGATATTTGGAGATATCAAACTATGAATACTCAAAAGCATCGAACTATAAATACCCGAAAATATCGAACTATAGATACCCAAAAGTATCGAACTGCAAAGACACTATACTTTCAAAATGAAGACACCGTGGTGTCAAATTGTAACAACTGCACTGTAATCCTAAAGGCACGCCTACTTATCTATCACAAAGAAAAGGAAGCAGACACTATAACATTTTCCTTTAATCATTTACTACTTTCATGATTAATACACTGACAAGTCATATGATATTCATTTTAAATCATAAAATCTGTATGCAAACTTGTATGGTCATACTAAGCAATAAATATACATATAAATCATCTATATATACGTAAATTTTCTATAGCACATTATATTCAATCTTAAATTTCAATATTTCGTCACCCTCATTCAAATATGGTAAGTCATATTTCATTTATTTTTAGGTGTTTGCATATTTTCATAAACATTAGAAAATGTTTCAATATGGTTAAATGAAAGAAAAATATAAGCAAAGCATTTAAAATAATACAAAATGGGCTAAGCACATGGTGGGTTTAAAACTAGACAAACAAATCAATCCAAAAGCAAATCATAAGACAACCTTCACTTGTTCTGAAATTTTCTTATAGAAAAAATTCAATTTAAGCTTTGAGATCTCTAAACATTTGCTTCCCTATGTCTCTAGTTTTCATATCATCAAAGATAGGCCATCTAGACTTCTAGGTTATAAGATAAGCAACAAACATCATAAGCTACTCCAATACAGGGGCAACATCAGGTCATCATCTTCGATCTTAGTTTCCAATATCATACAACTAGAATTAGGTCCGAGTCTCTCTAGATACTTTTAGTGCTATATCTTAAGTTCCATTTCCAATTGGAATCACCCAATTTGGAGGTTTTTAAGTCAAGTTCTGGACAAAAAATAAAACCGATTTGAGTGAACCGAGAACCTAAGATAGAATTTTACTAAATGTGACTATCTCTTGTCATATTCAACCAATTCATGCTAAGTAACATTGAATCACTACTTCAGCAACCGTTCTATGTCCAAATCAATCTTTTTACACATTCAAATATACACACATACAGAAATTAACTAAGTGGAGACCCAAACTTTTGAAATTTGCAAATTAGCTCTTCTTTTAGTACTCTTTCTTCTCTTCCCCTTTGGCTTTGCTTGATTCACCAACTAGAACACAAGAAATATGTATCTCAATCCCATATCCAACCTTATAATTTTAATTTTTCATAAGCAAAGCAAGGAAGATGAAGATGAGAAGAAAAATCACAAACTTTTACCTAGGATTAGATTGATTCCTTACGCAAAATGATGTGATTAAGGAGATGGAATGGAAAGGAGGTGAGAAGAGATAATTCTAAAGTTAAAACACTCTATAAATGTTCCTCTCCCCTCTCTTATACTCCCTACTTTAAGAAGTTTCTAGTCTTACACACATGTTTCAATCTTGTTGGTTTATATATTAATTTTTAGCAAAATTGCACATTTAGTCCTTCTTCTTCCTTTAATTCCCACATTGGCATATAAAGTCATCAATTGATTTCATTCTAGTCCATAAATCACATATAATTATTCATGTCCATGCCTAAATGAATAAATTAACAATTTACCCATATCTTTTAAATTAAGTACCATTATGTTTCTTACTATACTTAGATGCACTTAATTCGTTATGTTTACTTCTTAATACACCCTATACATGCTATAATACCTCTAGGGTATATGTTGGGGCCTTACAAGATCTCTTTCATGCACATATTTAATAATTTATAATTTAGAGACTCTTTGAGGAAGTCTCTATTTTACATATTTTATTATCTATAGTTTAGGAAAGCAAAATATTTTTCTTTTTTAAAGAAAATGTGTATATAAACATGTATTCTGTATTTTGACAGATAAGAAGAAGTTTTCCTAGACTCTAATTTGTAATATGATATTAGAGAATTAGGGTTTTCAACCTTTTCAACTACCTTTGTTGCAATTCTTTTTCAACCTTCGTTGCTACAATTGCAGATCGTGCAACCTTTATGGTTATAATTCCAAATCATGCAGCCTTCATTGTAGTAATCTCATCTCATTGTGCAGCGTTTATTGTTGTTCTTTGTTTTATTTACTTATAATTTCAACCACATAACCCATGTCTAATGTCATCTAAACCTCAACTCATCCTTTCATAGAAAGATAAAAACTTTTAAAAAACTTCACCAAAAATGAATTCTAAAATATTCCAACAACATAGTATTTAGATAAAAATACTATTTGAAGTGGTCCTAACTTGTGAAAACAATCTTTAATGGAAAAGAAAAAATAAATCACCTATTGGGAACTTGGCCTAAGCAAGGAGAACCAAGTTTTAATGCTTAGAATGAGGAGGATTGTCTTATAATGTCTTGGTTGTAGGCTTCTATGACATTTAAAATTGGTGATAAATGAATGTTTTTTCCCAATAGTTCAAACTATTTGGGTGGTTATTCAACAAACTTATTTTAAGGCTAAGGATGCTAATTACATGTATGAAATAAAGGTTAAAGATAGAATAGCAAAGGAATAAGAGAAAACTTTCACAGAATATGCAAATTTATTATGAACTCTATGAAAGAAATCAATACAGGATAATTGAGTTACAATGTAATACTTGTTCTACTAAAATAAAAGATTTCATTAAAAAGGATAGGGTAGATAATTTTCTTATGGGCCTAAATCTTGAATTTGATCAGATAAGGGTATATCTTAGGGAAGGAAGAAGTTTCATCGCCGAATGAGGTGATTTCACATGTGAGAGCTAAAGAGAGTAGACAGACTATAATGCTTGAACCACAAACTATGAAAAACTTCTACATTAAATACCATTACAGAACTAACCAATGTCAACTGAACTATTATAAACAATTTCAAAATAAGGGAGAGTTGATTTGACCAAAGGTGGGCAAAATAGAGATAGTAAAGAGGACCTTTGGCGTTCATATTGTAAGAAACTGAGGCACACTAAGGAACATTGTTAGAAATTACATGGCAAAACCATTAAATCAAGAATTAGGCAATAAAAGAACTTAACATAAACCTTCCAATTTAGCTTATGTAACTTAAAACAATAAAGAAAAATTATAAGAACTAGGAAGTTTCACCGGTGAAGATATTGAAAAACTAAAAAACCTACTGGGTAAGCTTGACAAATCATCAAATGCAAGTCTATCATCTCACTCAAATAACTTTCCTGTGTGTTCATTTATATTTTTAAGTAATTCTTCTTCTTTAATTTGATTTAATGTCTCAAAAAACTCTTTTTGGTATATGTGGATTATAGATTCTGGTGCTACTAATCATATGACTCATTTATCCACTTAATTTCAACCTATACCCTTTACCTGAGTGATAGGAAGATTACTATTACTAATGGGTCCCTTGTCACTGTATTTGGCATAAGAGATATACAACTTACTTTATCATTCTTATTAGAAAATGTTATTCATGTACCCAAGTTATCTACAAACCTTATCTCTATAAAGAAATTATCTAAGACATAAACTTTTGAGCAAAATTTCACCCTTCCTTTGTGAATTTTAGGAAGAAGGTTTAAAGAAGATAATTGGACCTAATAAGTAATTCACTCTTTCTTTGTTTAATGAAAAAGATGTAGGGAGTTTTCCTTGTAATATGTGTGAGTTTACAAAACACACTCTTGCGTCATTTCCAATTATAAAAAAAGAGTATCTACTCTTTTTATCTAGTTCATAGCAATATTTGGTTGCTCCTCGTATTCCTAACATGAATGGTTTAAAATGATTTATATCTTTTATTGATCTGTACACTTAGGTTATATGAATTTTCATGCTGGAAAACAAATCTGATGCGAGTAACATTGTCCTAAGTTTTCATTCAATGACATAAAATCAATTTAGTGCTAAAATTAAGCGATTTTGAGTTGACAATGTAAGAGATTATTTTAATCAAACTTTGTCATCATATTTTCAAAAGGAAGGCATTATTCATAAATCATTTTAAGTTTATATACCCCAACAGAATGGACAGATAGAAAGAATGGTCATCTTTTGAATGCTTTTAGAGCATTATTGTTTCATTATAATGCACCTAGACAATATTACGAGGAAGTTGTTCTCACATTTACATACATGATCAATAGGATGCCTTTGCGTGTTTTGAATTCAAAAACTACTTTGGAATGTCTTTCTCATCTTTATCTAGATGTTAAAACTTCCAATAACTTAGTGCCAAGAATTTTTGGTTATATGATTTTTTCATATTCATAATCCTTAACAGGATAATTAGAACCTAGAGTGTCAAATGTGTATTTTTAAAATACTCACTAACTTAAAAAGGATATAAATGTTATTATCCATATTCCAAGAAAATACATATACCTATAGATGTATCATTTTGTATAGTTTTACCTTATTTTTCTCAACCTTATCTTCAGGGGGAGTTAGTGTGTAGGGAAGATAAGGATAGTAGTGACAACTTAGATAATTTGTTACTCTCTTCCCATCGTTCACTATAAGAAAAGCAAGAATTAGAGATGAAAAATTATTGACGGATTTCGTCAATTCCACATACTTTGACTAGACTTTCACATATGCATTTCACTCCAAATTTGGTCCATTTAACGGTTTACTAATATGACAATATCTAAGTTCTATACTAATTGTGTTTTAGGCAAACTGTTTTGTACTGGCAATTAATTTGGAGAGATTGTCTTCCATACTAAATTTGACGACTCATTCACTGTATCCTCTATAAGTTTAGCTATAGCGACAACGTTGTTGTAAGAAGGTATTAAAAATTCTACATTTGAGGGAAGAACTATCACTGTTTCAATTAGTACCTTCGAACATATAAGGACCCTTTTCGGAAATCCAAACATCGGGGACTCATTTACCTTTATCGAATCTCTTGTCACTTGGAATCCAAGAAAATAATTATATTATTGTCATTTATTGATGCAATAAACTAGACCCAACTTTAAAGTTAACTTATTGTTGTATCTGTAAGAATTTGTCAAACAACCTCTCTACGAGTTAGGGGTTTAGTTGTGTACTATTAATTGTGGATTGTTATTATTCTTGTTTTATGGCTGTAAGAATTGTTAACCTTCTAATTCAAAGTTTGTACTTGAATATTATATTCAACAAACCGCCTTATTTCCTTTTCAATATATTGTGTAAAATATTAAATTCAAATTCTTATATTTCCAGAAAATTCAATAAAAAATGAATTTCAAGTTTAAATATGCCACCAAAGAGACAATTTGATAAAATGCAATCCAAGCTCAAAAAACGATTTGGAGGTACTTACTGTCAAGATGAACCATCACACTCTACAGTTGCAACTAAATCACCTCCTCCCCCTCCAATTGCTACAGCTGTAGATGACGCATCACCTGATGTTCTTGATGCTACAAAATCCACCACTTCTACCTCATCCACTACCCCTATAGCTGATGAAGGAGACGGCTGCAAGCCTGGAGCTGAGGAACCTGTTGGAAGAACTTACATAACAATTGTCAATAATCTATAAGTGAAATTACATGAAACACTATATGTTTATAATTAAGTTATAGGTTTAAATTTTGGCAAATGTTATAAAATTATTTGTTTTTATATTAGGTTGATTCCATCTTAATCATGCTCTAGAAACATGACATCTAAATTTAAGGAGAAGATTGATCTTGAGGGTTATGTATGGAAGAATATATCTTAGGCCACAAAGGCATTTTATTTTGAAGAGTTTGAGGTACAATAAAAATTTATTTCTTTTTTAATTGATTTGTATACATTAATCAGATAAATATTATTACATTATAAGTATTTATCGAATTTTTCCTTTTATTTTATAAATAATTTTTTTTGAGATTTTGAATTTGATACGGTCATACATAAAGTCTTGGACCCTAAAATTTTTTCTTTAAGTTAATCATGATTTAAAATAATTTTTTAAGTTTTGATAGATTAATTATTTTGGAGTTATTTAACTATGTCAAAGTTAGTAGGATTTGTTAAATGGGTAAGTGGAATTAATTGGAGTTATTTAACTATGTCAAAGTTAGTAGGATTTGTTACATGGGTAAGTGGAATTAAAGTGTTAATGTAATAAGAATGTTCAAGGGCTTTGTTGGGAGATCACTTGAGCATAAAGGACATAAAGCTTATAAGGAAGGGCAAAATGGACTTTGCGCACTCATTAAGGGTAGAAATGGAAGAAGACATGTTGTCTTGTTCTTTTAAGAAGGGAAAAACGTGATTTGAGGGAGAGAAAGAAGAGAAATACGAAAACAAAGAGAGGAGAAGAGAGTTTCGGTGGAGAAGAGAGAAAAGAAGAGGAAATCAAGTTGTTAGAGGTAAGTTTTCATCTTACTTCTTGCTAGGTTTAAAAAGAGATTAAATAGAGACTAAGGTTTGTGTTAGGAATGAAGGAAGAAAGAAGTGGAAGATGAAACCATTTTGATTTTGGATTTCTAAGCTAGGGTTTTGATTTTCTAGCCTAAATGGACTATGGGTAGGTTAGGTTTAAATTCAATTTTAGCATTTTTTTTATTCTTGAAGTTTTATGAATTTTCATTGAATTTGGATTAAATAGGAATTGGTTTATTTGAAGGGAATCAATAAAACCTTATTCAAGAGTAAGAGGAAAGGCAATCTTGAGTTTGGATTTTCAACAAAATTAGGTAGGTAATGTATTATCATTATTGTGTAATTGGGCAAATTCTTGCCTATGTGTGTATATATTGATTTGCTAGAAATTGAAATCATTGTGAATGTTTAGAAATGCATGATGCATTGTGGTTATGTTATACCTTGAAAGAGGATATAACATTTTGAATTACATGAAAAGAAGAAAAATCATGAAAGTATGAGCACAAGATTGAATTGAGCATAAATTTGCTTGTGATTGGGCAAGAGAGGAACCCGTTTCATTAGTCACGTGCACGTTGACCTATAGCCTTCTCTCGGCTGTTCGCTTGAGGCCACGAGATCCTGAGAATTTAGACTCATTTTGTTCACGGTTTAAACTTTGGTTTCTCTATTTCGTTCCACGGAACTCTCAAGCCATTTTTTTGTTCATTGCATCTTTGAATTGTCAAGTATGGTACATAATTGAGTGTTATGTTTAATGGCCAAAGTCTATGCTTGAATTGCTAAAATAGATTGAGAATGCTTGAATTGCTGGATATATATATATATATGTACATATGCTTGAATTTGTGACTAATTACCGATGACTATAAATATATTAGCCACTGAGCTTTGTAGCTCATCCCATATTTTTCACTCCTTAGGTGTAAAACAAGATGAGTGTTGAACCTTACAATGCATCGGAAACTCCAAGATATTAGAGACTTTTATAACTAAGTTAGTGAATAGACTTTTGGATAGCTTTATAAGCATATCAAACATTGAGCATCCAATGTATTTTGTATCTTGTGTTAAATCTTTGATGTAATGTTGTTATGTCAGTAAAGCTATGTATGGACTTCATTTTGAATTAGGAATGAATTGAGAATTAAAGAAGTTCCCAAAGTTTCCAATGTGTATGTGCTTATTTATCTTCTAGTCGTAGATTTCATATTTCAAATCTTTCATAGGGGTAAAAATTATATTTTGACTTTAGGGGAAAAACTGTATTGATTTAGGCTAAATTAGACAAAGTTGACTTCTAGTAAGTTGTAGTTCATCCTTTTAGCTTTCCAATGGTATAAAGTATGTGATTATCAGATATTGGAGTTAAGAGTTATGGCTATTACAAGTTGGAGACGTTTTGGAGAGTAAGGTTAGTGTTTTAGAACTTTAGGTAAACCCCAACATCTGATTTAGTCTTAGATTGAATCCCTTCGTCTGATTCAGTCTTTAGATTAAATCCCTTTGTCTGACTTAGTCTGAGACTGAAGCCTTTCATCTGACCTTCGTCTGGTTTCATCTAACCTTTGTTTGATTCAATTTTGACCCTCTAGATGACAAAATCTCTCTTCAAGGTCTTCATGAAAGTTGTAAATCTAGAAATCCTCTTCGAAATTGTCCAAAGAAAACCTTAATCTGATATCTCTAGTGAAAGTTATACCAATTTTCCCAAAATAGGTCTTAGATTGAATCCCTTCGTCTGATTCAATCTTAGACTGAAACCCTTCATTTGACCTTCGCCTGACCTTTGTTTGATTCAATTTTGACCCTCTAGATGACAAAATCTCTCTTCATGGTCTTCATAAAAGTTGTATATCTAGAAGTCCTCTTAGAAACCGTCTAAAGATGATCTTAATCTGATATCTTTAGTGAAAGTTATAACAATTGTCCCAAAATAGGTCTTAGACTGAATCCCTTCGTCTGATTCAGTTTTAGACTAAAGCCCTTCGTATGATTCAATTTTGACCCTCTAAATGACAAAATCTCTCTTTGGTGTCTCATGAAATTGTAGATCTAGAAGTTCTCTTCGAAACTGTCCTAAGATGACCTTAATCCAATATCTCTAGTGAAAGTTATATGAATCGTCCCAAAATAGGTTCAATATGATTGAGGACAAAACTATGTTTGATTCTTTTGGCCATAACTACATCATCTGACTCCAAATGAAATGATTATTATTTCTAAATAAACTGAAGACATAGAGCTACAAATTATCTGAAGGAATTGAATTTTAATTCAGTTCCTAAGACTTTCAATTTCTGGATGAAAGTTGGGTATAATGTACTATTTCAGTTTAATAACAGTTTGAAAATGTTTGGGCCTTAACTTTCAGATTTCTGAACCAAATTGAATGATTTTGGTATCATTAGAAGTTTAAGACAATGGGAAACAAATGTTTTGAAGAATTCAAATTGTAATTCCAGTTTGAGGTTTCCTAAAATCCGTCATGAAGTTGAAGAAATGTGTTTACTTACGTTTTATGACTCCGAATGATGGGCTCCGAAAATGGGGTCTAACATTGTTTGGTATTAGAGCCTAGGTTTTTCCTAAACTTAGAATGCATGGTAGGATGAATTGTTATGCTATGTGATTACTGGATGCATTATGAATTGATTGAATTGCATTAAGTGACATGTATGTCATGCATACATGTAGGGATTAGGATATTAAAATGAAATGTAAGCTAATAGTTAGAGTTTACATTGAAGGAGTAAGATGCCACCTTGTAGAAGGACACGAGGAGTATTGCAAGGATCGATTGCACCTGACTCTCAGCTAAAGGAGGAGAGTACTGATGAATTAGTAGCCTTAGGAAATGCCGAGGCTTCTGTAGGGCATGGTAGTAAGCCCGTTCGATCCCAGACACGGGAGTCTCTTCTTTCACAGGAACAAGTGCCTGTTCCATTGGATCTAAGGATGTTTCAGGCATTTGCTCAGGCATTCGCCCAGGCTATGGGCCAGATGTCGCAATCTTTTGCTCCAACCCCAACTAAGAAGGGGAAATAGTTTGATAAGCTCAGGAAGTATAGGGCAATAGACTTCTATAGGACCACGGATCCAGAAGAAACCAAGACTTAGATGAGAAATACCGAGCAGATACTGGATTAAATGGATTGTGAGGATGATGAGAAGATTGTGTATACTGCTAGTTTGCTTCAAGGAGATGCTCTGCATTAGTGGGAGAGTATGATGGGGAGTCAGATGAGACTGCTAGTACTCGCATGGAAAGATTTCTTAGCGGTATATAAGAAGACGTACCTTTTTTAGGTGTATGTTCAGTAGAAGCAGAGAGAGTTTCTGAGTCTCACCCAGAGAGAAATGACTGTGAGTGAGTATGAGCGTGATTTACACAGCTATCCCGATATGCAGTAGAGATGATGATGAGTGAGGCAGCTAAGTGTCGTAGGTTCAAATCGGGGTTACATCTAGCTATCAGAGAGAAAGTGGTGGTGCAGAATTTTTATAATTTTCAACAACTAGTTGAAGCAGCTCTGAGGGTTGAGAACATAAAGAGCGTCGTGGACAAAATGAGAAAGGGGAGAGGGGAGAGAACAGTTCAAGAGGGGATGTGGTACTTCTATGCGTAAGAGGAGTGATATAGGAGAAATGAGCACGTACATATTATCGTGACTTTATTAGTGCAATACACAAGGCTGGTATACGACCGCCTTATATTTCTAAACAAATATGGAGTCGTTGACAGCATTATTAGACATCACCTAAGGCAATGTCCATTTCAGAGCGTAACTCTCCCAACAGACGTGGAGGATCAGAGGGAGAGAGTCTTCCCGTATATACGAGAGGATCTATTACGCACCACGAGCATACAGAGAGAATTGTAAGTATTTAAACTTTACACTTATATTCTAATTGTTTTACTTTGTTGTATTTCAGTTAACATTGATGTATGAATTTTGGAATGAAATTATATGTATTATGGATAATGATAATGGTATAAATGTCTGGTGCCATATATGACTGCGTTGAGTTATTTTCCTTGTTCAACATGGGGTAAATATCATAAAAATAAAGAAAACTCCGCCGAAATTTTTATAAATTCTAGTTCACTTATAACATTTTATTCTTAAGCAAGAAAAGTCTATGGGCATGAGAACTACACCCCGTCAGCTCTTTTTACACACTCACACTAAGAAGCATGACGGTGTGACATTCGTCAACACCCGATGTACAGAACTTAATGTATGTGAAATTTATGCTTTAAGTTAATTATTAATAATTATCACTTACTAATATAAACACTGCCTCCTAAAAAGACCAAATATAAGAAAACATTCAGCAACAGCCTCAGCACGGACAAGCTATTGATGAGAGCTAGACATATCTTGATGTAGTGGCTAGTAGGAACCGTCGTGGAAGGATCTTCGGGTTAGGTTCATTTGCAAACACATGTTATTCGTAATCCTCCACATCTAGCACAATAACATCTAGTGGACAGTCGACAACTAATGAAGACAATGAGCTTTGGGCTACAGTGTAGACATTGATGGAGTATATATCTCAGCTAAAACAAGAGGTGGATGAGTTGAAGAGGAGGGGTAGCATATCAGAGCATCCGCGGTCACCAGGACAATATGATAATTGCAGTCATTTGGTTTGATTTACAAAGACTTATTATATACAATTTAATGTTTTTATTATCAATTAAGATAATTTTAACATTATATCATCAATCAACTTTCTGTTTGAATAAATTAAATATATAAACAAATCAAAATATTATGCACAAATAATTCATAACTGTTGAAATTATGCTTTAATCATAAGATCATGAAATAAAATTTAATGTCAGGATTTTTAATTTTTGTAAAAAATTATTTACCGACGGAAAATATAAGCACGTTGGTAAAATCTATTATATTTACTGACGGAACACCACAAATCGTTAGTAAAATGTAAGATATTTACTGACGGAACAAAGAGTAACCATCGATAATATTGACAGTCGTCGCTAATATTACCGTTAGGATTTGCTGAATTGTCGATATACTCATTAACGGTCATTCATAACCGTCGGTAATGTTATCGACAAAATAATTAACAATGTCGGCAAATATTCTAACACAAAGAAAAAGGTCGTAGATAAATTTACCGACGGTCACAGCCAACCATTGGTATATTCACCGACAGTTATATAAAATGTCTATCAGTAAATTTACCTACGACCTTTTTATGATGCCTTTGTTTGTCGGTTGATTCCGTCGCCAATTTATATTACCGACGGAATACAAACGTTTTCCATCAGTAATATCCGTCACTAAATGACATTTTTTCTTATAGTGGTTATTACCTTTTAATCCTTTAATCTAGACAAAAGGTAGATAACAAAAGAGGTATCATAAATAAACCTTTAACTCCTCTAAGGCCTACTAACTTTGGTCCTTATTTAAAGTATTATGCTTATTAGAGGGCATGAAAGAAAGGCAAGTAAGGGTTACAGGTGGCAATGGGTCCTGGGATCAACTCATTTCTTTTCTCAGACTTAAGGCCATCCCAATTGATTAAGACCAAAAGAACATCGTTTTGATATAACTAAATCATTTTGGTTAATTGGTTTTGAAGCTATTGAAAAAAAAAGTCATTTTATTAAACAAAACAACTCCATTTTATCTAAACCAATTTGGGTTAGCCCGATGATCCTCTCAAGCTTGAGCCTAGTTTAAAGTCTAATCAACACAGGCCTGCCATACCATATATGCCATCCTTTGCAATAGTCGATAAATTTAGAGTGAAATATTGATAAGGTTGTTAGCCTCACTGTGAGCCTCTAAACATTCTACACCTCATTGAATGACCATGAATCCTAGGAACTTCTTTGTTGATACACTAGAGGTGCACTTTTAGGGTCTCAAACCTTCATAGCTTTTAAGATGTACGAAATGGCTACTGTTACTCTTGGTCTTAATTATTATATCATCCATTTAGGCCTCCACTCTTTTACTGAATAGGGGTTTGAACACCTTATTGGCCAATCTTTGGTACGTAGCTTATCCATTTTTAACCTAAATGGCATCATCCGATAGCAATAAGTATTGTCATAGGTAATGAAAGATGTCTTCTCCACGTCTAACTTGTGCCTACAAAACTGATTATACCCAAAGTATGCATCAATGAAGTTTAACCACTTACGGCCCGTGATTGTGTCTACAACTAATCTGACTTCCCCCAAGGCCAACTAGTAGGGTTGATGCAGTTATAAGTTATGCCTTTTGTATGCATTAAATGCATCATAAAGTAGGATATCCATGAAACTCCCATTATCAACGAAAACCTTCTTCAAATTGTAGTTTACCAAGTTCGCTACGATAATTATCAAATCATCATGGGAGCTGGCTACTTTGGGGTCTTCTTCTCTGTAGACAATTTGTTCTCACTTATTTTTTTCTTTCCTTCTCCTACAATATTAGCTATAGCTTTGAACTTGTCCACAAATCTTTTGAGCTACGATTTAGTCACCCGCAAATCTCCCTTGACAATGGTATTAACAGCTTCAACCCTTGGTGATGGTCCTCTAGATCTATCACAACAATCTTTAGATCAGAAACAATCACAATCCTTCTTGCTACCTCCAGGCCATGGGTTGTCGGCCAGAAACTATTCTAATTGCCTTTGTTTAATTAAGAATCCATCACTTTATGTAAATCATGATAAGCCTCAGTCTCGTGCTTGTGACCTTAGCGAAAGTTAACTTCAAGACTATTCGACAACAAGATGAGATCTTTACTCTTGGTATAATTGAGAATGTGATCAAGAGATGTGTTTAACCTTGGCAATGAAATGCCTTTAGGCATACATGTTCTCATGTCTTCTGTTTATCCCTTCCCACGAGCCTTTTCTTGTTGAATTTTCTCCTTCTCTACCCTCCTATTCCTTAAATGATCGTTCTGCTTTCACTAGGGAATGCTCCTCTTCCTTTAGGACAATATATCTTTATGCCTATACTTATACCTCTTCTAAAGTATATACCTTTTCAATCTAGAGTGATCTTTATAAAGGTTGATGGTGGCACGTGCCTTTTTCGAAGGCAATAGCCAGTATTGTTGAGCTCATATTTAGCACTTGCGTGACCTTTATGCCGAAATCTGGGCATGTACTACTTGAGGTTTTCCCCTTATATCTATGTCAAAAAATAGTTAAAGATATTATAGCTTTACTCTTAATATTGGCAAAATGCGATTCAGATATAGATATGAGTTGCCCAAAACTTAAAATTGACCCTTTTGAAATGGTTTGATATCAATCTTTGGAAAGCTTTGCCCTTTAGAGTATTTGAGGATGCTTCATATTCTGGTACCTAACAATATGATTTGTGAGGTACGTTATTCCATTGTATGCTTCTAAGTTAAGCAATCTGAATTTTGGGGGAGTTGGCTCCTTCACAATCATTGAGACTGTTGGGTTATCATGTGGCAGATAAGTTTGATCTTGCCATACGCCAAAGAGCACATTATTGTCTCTTAAGAAATTGCAGTTGTGAAATTATCTTTGGCAGCTATTTAGGCTTGACAGTGTAGTTAGGTCGTCCGTGATGTCAGCGATCCTTAAGGATGTGGTTGATTCGTTAATTGTTCTAAAAATATCTGTCCATCAGCTCCTTAAGTTCTTACACACCGAAGAACACATCCCATGTAGACCATTTAGATTGGTCTTGTTCTCCAATTATTGAGCTTATATTGTCAGTAATAGATTCTTTAAGAATCGGCATGGAATGAATTTTTACAAATAATGCTGAATAGATGTATCGGTCGCAGGCCTAATTGTCTTTAACACTTTGAAGCCAATTCTCTCAATCACTATTGGCCTACAAAATTGAAAATTCTGTCGGTTAAGAGATTAAGAGCACTATCAGTGACTATTTATTGTTTGTATGTGATTTCAGTGTCTTACCCATTGTTCTCACAATTCCTTTTATTCTTCGGTACCTCCGATACGAAGAAGTCTTATGATAATGACGCTGAGCCGTTATTTCATGAGTTGTTAAGCTTATTTTGGAGGCATAAAGGAAGAGCAAGAGAAAAGAAGTAAGCTCATCACTGTTTTTTCTGAAACAGAAGTACAAACAGTTTAAGCTACTAGGGGGGAAAAGAGACCCCAGTTATATCCTCCAAGAGGATAGTGAAGCAACCCATTGGCAAGTTTTGATACCAATAAATGCCTAGGTCTAGATACCTGGTATGGTTTGCTAGTTAATCCGCAGCTCTATTAGCTTCAATGTAAATATGCCTAGTTTTCACAATCCATTGGCGGTGTAATAATTGTTGTATCCCCAAAAGTAGAGTGTCATAAGGCATTGAGGATGTATCGGAGGATGATAATAAATTGATGACGAACAAGGAGTCAATGTCCAGTTCCACCCTTTGATAGCCCAAACGCCAAGCCAATGATAAACCAGAGAATACCCTCTAGAGTTCAGCACAAACAGAAATGCAGTAACCAATATTGTGCGCAAAGCCCCCTAACCATGTCCCTGTGTTGTCCCGGAGGATGCCTCCAGTTGTAGCCCACAAAGTCGACTCTCAAAACACTCCATCAGTATTGAGACGGATCCAGCCGTGTAGGGGGTTACTCCAGTTGACAAGAGTCTCCACACACTATCTTGGACACAATAGTGCACATCCCACCAAAATTTTTGTATGAACGATCGATTGGACATACTGAAATACGATCACATGAGGATTGATCGGCCAGGAAAAATGAGGATAAAAAATTGATTTGTTACGCCAAGTCCATGGGAACTAGCATGCTGTGCCAAAGATTACTGACCAGTCGAAGCCTTGGATTGTTTGATGTTGCAAATTATCCAGCAACTAGTGATGCTTTTCCTTCTGGAAGAATACATTGGATATACTGCTGCTAGCACTGCCTCTCCAGAACTGACGAGCTTGACAACCGTCCTTAACCACGTGCATAATTGTTTCAACTTCCCCACAGCTTTGGCAGGATGGATCCGTTGATTGATACGATAGAGTTCGTTGTTAATTAGAGGGCAGTTTGTCAAGTGCCAAGAGCCATAGGAATGCACGAATTCTTTGTGGACCATCCCATTTCCATATCTTGTCCCAGAATAGACTTCTATGATTATCTGTCTGTCCAGTGATCAGATTATAGGTAGAGTTTATGGAAAAAATACCTGTCGGTGATGCTTCCTAAAGAATGCGATCCAGACTAAACTGAGGGCATGGGGGTAGTATACCTGCAATCACCATGCAAATCGAGGAAGGTAGAAAACCATGGAATAGGTTCCATTGCCATCCTCCTCGGACATCTACAAAGTCCTTTACTGGTTTATTTAGCAAATGATCGGGGATAGTCTTAATGGTCCTGGCTTTAAGAGGCCCAAAGTCATGTACCTATGCATCATGCCAAAACTGTGTTTTTTCACCATTGCCCACCACCCATTTCAATCCTCATAGGACATGCTCCCATGTAGATGTGATTCCTCGCCAAACCATTGATCCACCAGTAGCTACAATATGATTAGGTAATCTGGTGTGGTTAAAATTATATTTTGCACTTAAAACCTGTACCCAGAGTGCCTCAGGCCTAGTTATCATATGCTAACCAAGTTTAGTCAGAAACGCATCATTAGTTTCTCTTATTTTCCGAATTCCTAAGCCACCATCCGCTTTAGGCTTGCACACTGAGGCCCAGTTAATCAATCCATTCTTCCGATGCTCTTCTGTTGATCCCCAAAGGAATCATCTCATAATCCTTTCAAGATCGTCACATAATTGACGAGGAAGCTTCACTATTTGCATAGTGTAGTTTGGGAGAGTGGACAAGATGGAATGGATTAAGTTGGTCCGGCTTGCCAGTGATAAAAATTTTCCATGCCACCCTTCAAGTTTCCACTGTACTTTGTTGAGAATATACTGATAGGATCTTCTGGATGTGCGTTCATGGATTAATGGGACTCCAAGGTATTTTCCTAAATTATGAGTCTGTGGCAAACCCAGTTGTTGACTTAGCTTTCGGGCCATACTGGGAGAGACATTTTTAAAGTAAAAGCACTTTGTCTTATTGGCACTCACCCATTGTCCAGACGTTGAACAAAAGCGGTCTAGGATATGTTTAATTACCAGAAGATGATCCGCTTCTATTTTAGCGAAGAGGATAAGATCATCCGCAAAGAAAAGATGTGTGAGTAAAGGACCTCTGCGACTCAGTCATATTGGCTTCCATTGTCTTGCTGTGATTGCCTTAATAATTAAATAACCCAATCTTTCAAGACATAGAACAAAAATATATGGAGATATTGGGTCACCCTGGCGTATGCCTCGATTTGGGACGAAATTGTCCGATAACTCACCTCCCCAATTAACTTGCACGGACTTGGTGGTGATGCATTTCATAATGAGTGCAATGAGATTATCCGGTAGTCCTACTTGTAAGAATGTATCTCTAATGAATTCCCAGTTCAATTGATCATGTTCTTTGTCAAGGTCAACTTTTAAAGCAAGATAAACGAAATGCCCCTATTTTTTCTGCATTGCATGGATTACCTCTTGGACTATAATTATATTGTCCGTTATCTGTCGATGGGGAACGAAACTACTCTGGGTTGATTCCACCAAGGCAGAGAGATAGGATTTGATCCGATTAGCTAAGATCTTGGCCACTACCTTATAAAGGACCGAACAAAGGCTGATAGGTTTGAACTGAGAGATCAATGATGGCGAAGGGATTTTTGGAATGAGAACTACTAGTGTTTAATTGAGGTTCGCGTCCCAAACCTCTAGATTAAAAAGTTTCTAAATAAATTCCTCTACAGTGAATCCAACCACGTCCCAGTATTTCTGGAAGAAAAGTGCTTGAAACCTGTCCACACCCGATGCTTTATTAGCATCTATTTAGAACATGGCTGATTTGATTTCTTCCGGCTTAAGCGGGCTGCCCATATCCTCTTTAGCATGAGGTGGGAGGATGGGAAATGTCTCTTGGGTTGAAAGAAGCATTGAACCAGTTTGGTCACTTATATAAAGATGCTGAAAGTAGTCCTTCGCCAATGATTGTAAAGCGTTTTGATCGGATATAACACTACCATCCTCTGAACGTAGAGAGTTGATTGTGGTGCTTTTCCTTTTGGATTTATTCATTGCATAGTAATATTTTGTGTTGTGATTTCCATGAAATAACCATTGGGAGCAGGATTTCTGATATTAGTATAATCCCTCTTCAGTTAATACTTGTTCAAGGTCTCAGGTAAGAAACACCTCCAACTGCTGGAGCGTGTCAGAATGTCGCACCTCCAGGGCACGTTGAATGTCGGTTATTCATGTCAACAAACGATTTTTTCGTTTAAAGATGTTGCCAAATTCCTCTTTGTTCCATTTCTGTAGAGTCCTGGCAAACCGACAGAGTGAACCACTGAAATCGTAAGGGTCGTGTGGCTAGTGATGTTGCACTAGGGAACCAAAGGAGTCATTCGCAAGCCATGCTGAATGAAAACAGAAAGGACGGTTGAGTGAGTTTATCGGAGATTACTGCTATATTTTGATTTAAATGGGTCGGTGGTTAGATTTAATATACGAAAGATGATGTACTGTAGTATGATAGAATCCATTATGCCATTCATTGGAGCAAAAAACTCTGTCTAACCGTGCCGCTATAATAGCCCTCCACCATGTGTAACGGGATCCTTCAAAACCAAGATCTTGGAGTTGGAAGGTTTGAATAAATTCTTGAAAGGGTTTATTGACTATTCTACTGGTGGTTGCTTTGCCTCGCTGATCGCTGGCTGCTAGCTTCACGTTAAAGTCACGTTTAAGTAACCAAGCTCCCGTTGTGCACCGGTGAATCTGCATAAAGTTCTGCTATAAGAACTTTTTATATTGATTTTGGGGACTTGCGTATATGGTTGTAAACACAAAATCTACACCATCCTTTCTTATTTTCCTATGCATAAACTGCCGATTAGCTACTAGAATTTGAACGTCAACATACTCCCTCCATAAGAGCCATATACTGAAGTAAATCACATGTTAATATAGAATTCACGTACAATATACGAGATACACAAGAAGGGGGGCTAAATTGTGCATTCTTTTCGTGAATACAAAAATTTTGATATCTCTTGTTAAGAACTTTTCTAACTTGTTAAAAGAATACCATAAAAGTTATACAAAACTAGTTATGTAGTTAAATCACAAATAACTTCTATATACTTGTCTAACAACAAAATAAACTAAAGTGAAAGGTTAGAATATAGACTCTACGATTTTTATACTGGTTCACCCCAAATCATGGGCTACATCCAGTCCTCAGAGTTCGTCTGAGATTTCACTATACTTCA
>JANSVA010000217.1:11540464-11580107 GCA_025504915.1 Erythroxylum reticulatum
GTTGAATTTGGGGAGATTATGAGTGATTATGGTGTTAGAAAGGATGTTGGAAGCATTGGAGAGGCATTGGAGGAGTTAGGGAACCCCTTTAACGGACACGAATGTCCATTAAACGGACCTTCTCAGGTGAAAAAGGACCCCCTGCCTCACCAATGTCCGTTAGATGTCCGTTTAACGGACCTTCTCGAGTGAAAATGGCTTCCAAGCCAGTTTATGTTCGTTAAACGTACATTCACAGGATAGCTACAGTAAATTGCAATTTTTTTTTACAATTTTAGAGGTAGAATTTTGCTTTTAGGTCTTCATAAAAGTTGTCGATCTCGAAGTTCTCTTTCCAACCATCGAAAAGACATCAATCCGACATTTGTAGCAAAATTTATGGCATTTGCGCCAAGATAGGTACAAAATGATTAAGGACATAAACATACTTGATTCTTTTGGCCATAACTTTGTCATTCAACCTCCAAATGTAGTGTTCTTGAAGTAATAGACTCCTAATAAATTTTTATACCTCTCCATAAAAATTGATAGCCTTTGGTATTGAATCCAAAAAGAGTGATGGAAAGGAAGTGAGGGTTCATTGAAATAACCTTATGGGGTATTCCACTCACGCTTATGACTTTGGACCGATAGTTGGGCTCTGGGAACGAGGTCCAACATCATTGGTTGGGCTCCGTGAACGGGGTGCAATATGTACTCTTCCTATCAATCCTGTCTCCAGCATAATCAGCATCACAGTAACCAATTAACCTGAAATCTTTACCATTCTCGTACATTAAGCAAAGATCAGTAGATCCTGATAGATATCTTAAAATTCTTTTAACAACAATATAGTGAGATTCTCTAGGATCTGCTTGAAATCTAGCATACAAACAAACACTAAACAGAATATAAGGTCTGCTTATTGTAAGATAAAGTAAAGAATCAATAATTCCTCTAAAAAGGATTTGATCAACCTTCTTACCTGCTTCATCCTTAGATAACAGGTTTAAAAGATGCATAGGAGTTAAAATAGGTTTCACTTTTTCCATTCCATATTTAACCAATATACTTCTGTTGATGAATAAAAATCTTTTCTTCGATTTCCTTAATTTGTAAACCAAGAAAGAATTTTAATTCACCCATCATGCTCATTTCAAATTCAGTTTTCATCAATTTTTCAAAACTGGAACATAGCTTTTTAGACGTTGCACCAAAGATAATATCATCAACATATATCTGTACTATGATGAAATCATTCTCAATGCATTTTCTAAATAAAGTCTTATCTACATGTCCTGTACTAAAACCATTTTCAATCAAAAAGGAACTTAGACATTCATACCAAGCTAGAGGAGTTTGTTTCAAGCCATACAAATCTTTATGAAGTCTATAGACATAATCTGGCTTCTTAGAATCTTTAAAACTAGGAAGTTGCTTTACATAAACCTCTTCATCTATAAAATCATTCAAAAGGGCACTTTTCACGTTCATTTGAAATAGTTTTATATCATGACCAACAACATATGCAAGCAAAATCCTAATAGCTTCTAATCTAGCTACATGAGCATAAGTTTCATTATAATCTATTCCTTCTTGTTGATTATAGCCTTGAGCTACTAATCTAGCTTTATTACGACTTACTCTACCTGACTCGTCTAGTTTATTCTTAAAAACCTATTTGGTTCCTATAATAGACTTTTTGGAGGGTCTAGGAACTAAAGACCAAACTTTATACCTAATAAATTGGTTCAGCTCTTCTTGCATGGCTAAAATCTAAGCTTCATCATTTTTCTTAGGCTCTATTTCAGAAATAAAAGCTACGTTTGCTTCTCTTCTAAATTTAGAACTAGTTCTCACATCGTCTGAAGTTTCTCCTATAATCAGATTTTCTAGGTGAGACGATTTATATTTCCAGTCCTTTTTCAGACTAAAATTTTCAGGAACATCTTCTACTTTATCTAGAGGAACATCTAATGGTGACTTATCTTCATCATCAACCAAGGGTACTAATAGGGTTTCATTATTAGTATCATTATTTCTATCCAGTTAAGAACCATCATCAAACTTGACATGAATCGATTCTTCAATAGATTTAGACGCAAGATTATAAACCTTATAAGCTTTAGAAGATAATGAATATCCTAGAAAATTCTTGAATAGACCTTAGAATCAAATTTATCCAAAGTTTCTTTTGTATTCAATATAGTACACTTACAACCACATAGATTGAAGTAGGATATATTAGGCTTCCTTCCATTCCATAACTTATATGGTGTTTTATTCAACAATGGTCGTAAAAGTATTCTATTTTGAATATAACAAGCTGTATTTATTGCTTCTGCCCAAAAATACTTAGGAAGATTCATTTCACAAAGCATGATTCTTGCCATTTCATGAATTGTCCTGTTCTTTCTTTCCACAACTCCATTCTGTTGTGGAGTTCTAGGAGTAGAAAAATTATGGAAAATTTCATTCTCTTCACAAAATATTTTGAATTTTTTATTTTCGAATTCTCCACCACGATCACTTCTAATTCCAACAACAAAAATTCCTTTTTCATGTTGTAACTTTTTGGAAAGAACTTTAAAACATTTAAAAGATTCATCCTTATGTGACAAAAATAATGTCCAACAAAATCTAGTGAAGTCATCAACAATTACGAGACCATACTTCTTTCTGTCAAGACTTAATGTCCTAGTTGGACCAAATAAATCTATATGTAACAACTCTAGAGGTCTAGATGAAATTACAATATTTTTAGAAGAAAAAGATGTTTTAACCTGTTTTCCTTTATGACGACTTTCACAAAAGAAATCCTTGTTAAAACTTATTTTTGGTAAACCTCTTACCAAATCATGTTTAATAAACTTGGAAATATGTTTAAAACTAACATGACCTAGCTTTTATGCCATATCAGTTTTTCTTCATCTGTTGATATAAAACAAGAAATATTTTGACTTTGTAAATCTTCTAAATTAATCTTATAAAGATTGTTTCGTCTTTTGGCAGAAAAGAATATAGAATCGTCTTTGTTTTTGACTACACAAGAGTTTTGATTAAAGGATACTTCAAAACCAGAATCACATAATTGACTTAAACTAATCAAATTATGTTTTAAGCCTTCAACTAGCAAAACATTATCAATAGATGCAAAGGAATCTTTACCGATTTTGCCGATTACAACTATTTTGCCCTGCTAGTTGTCTCCAGAAGTTACTGATCCTCCCTTCTTATTTTGAAGATCTAGGAACATAGACCTTCTTCCTGTCATGTGTCGTGAGCATCCACTGTCCAAATACCATTAGTGTTGGCTGTTTTTTCCATGGAAGGAAATCTGTAGATATTATATTCTTTTTAGGTACCCAGATTTTCTTGGGTCCTTTGAGGTTAGTCTTATAATTATTCATAGAATGATAAAAAGAAGACTGGTGAAATTTCTTTCTATAAAGAACAAAATTCTTTTTGTAATTAATATATCTTTTAGTAAACCCTAAACCACTCTTATCATTAGGGTGTCTATAATTTCCAATTATGTCATTCATTTTCTTTGTACTTTCAGTAAAGGTGGATAAGTCTGCTGAGAGAGAATTAATCCTTTATTTCAACTGACTAATTTCCTCAGATTTATCAATAGATACTTTTTTCTTCATATCGTCTACTTGTTTCTTAAGGCAGACGTTTTCTTTTTTGAACGCTTCCGTGTTCTTTAAGTTTTCTACAAACTTTCTTTTAAAAGATCTGTACTACTTTAGTATAACATATGAATCTTCTAACAATTCTAAATATGTATCTTGAAGTTCATTAAAGTTAGAAGTTACCTCCTCGTCACCTTTTTTCTCGGCTACCAAGCATATATTTGCTTGTTCTGATGCTTCTAACTCAGAATTAGATTCGGATGAATCCAAATCTTTCCAAGTTGCCATCATACTCTTTTTATTTTCTTTATTCTTCTTTTTCGATTCTCTTCTCAGTAACGGACATTCAGACTTATAGTGTCCTGGTTTGTTACACTCGTAGCAAATAATAGAGGTCTTCTCGTTTTTGACTTCTTCTTTGCTATTTTTTTAAAAGAAAATTTTTACTTCCTTTTGCTGTCTTTTTCCACATCTTTCTGATTTTTCTTGAAATGAAAGATAATTCTTCATCATCTTTACTTGAATCGTAATCAGATTCATTGGTATCATCATTCTTGACTTCTAAGATCTTTAACGCTTTTGACGATGAACTTCTTTTTCTCTGAGTCTTGTGATTTTTTTAACCAACCTTTAATGCTATAGATTTGTCTCTTTTCGGTTTATCTTCAGCATCAAGCTCTACTTCATGTATCTTTAAAGAACCAAGCAATTCGTCTAGCTTTAATTTGCTCAAGTCCTTGGCTTCTTGTATTGCAGTGACTTTGGGTCTCCATCTTTTTGGCAGACTTCTAGGAATCTTCCTGACACGGTCTTGATTATCGTAGATTCTCCTAAGAGTTTTAAATCCATTAACGATAGTTTGAAATCGTCCAAATATATGATCAATAGACTTATCTTCTTTCATTTTAAATAGCTTATACTGATGTACAAGAATACTGATCTTGGACTCTTTCACCTGGTTTGTGCCTTTATATGCGATGGATAGAGTGTCCCACATCTCCTCCGTAGTTTCGCATCCATGAACTTTATCATACTCACTTCTGCTTAAAGCACAACTCAGAAAGAACTTGGCCTTTGAATTTAGTTGAAATCGAGCTTTGTGATTAGCTGACCATCTGTTACGAGGAATGGTATTTCCTTCATCATCTATTGGTACGTATGGTCCATTCTTGATGATATCTCAAAGATCAACGTTTGTGGATTCTATGAAGAGCCGCATCCTGTCTTTCCAATAATGATAATCCTCACCATTGAATACAGGAGGTCTTGTGATGGAGGCACCTTCAGCTATAAAAACATGTGATTCCACTATGGATCTTTGTCCTCACTTTGTAAAGGTAGTTTTTGGAAATCGAGCTCTGATACCAATTGAAGCAAATCACACGTTAATATAGAATTCATGTGTATTATACGAGATACATAAGAAGGGAGGTTGAATTGTGTATTCTTTTCGTGAATACAAAAACTTTGATATCTCTTGCTAAGAACTTTTCGAACTTGTTAAAAGAATACAACAAAAGTTATACAAAACTAGTTACATAGTTAAATCGCAAATAACTTTTATATACTTGTCTAACAACAAAATAAACTAAAGTGAAAGGTTAGAATATAGACTTTGTGATTTTTATACTAGTTCACTCCAAACTATGGGCTATATCTAGTTCTTAGAGTTCGTCTGAGATTTCACTATACTTCAACATTTTTACAAGTATTCTTTCTTCCCTTCTATAACCTCTTTAGGTCTCTTACACAAAGTATTCTTTCTGCTATCTTAACCTCCCTAGGCTCTTAGCCTTTTCTTTCTCTTATTAGAAAGATATTGTGAGCTTTTTGTTACAGTAGAGTTTGCTCTCTTGTATCGCACTTTTTTAATACATAATTTTTCTTTGTATGTAAATACTTAAATGCTAAAAGATTAAAATTATTCAGTCTTTGACTACGACTAGTATTTATAACCTAAGTCTCCAACTACTTCTTGATTCTTGATAACTACTTCTTGATTCTTGTAGAATCCGTTATTCAGTTGAGTTTTGTAACTAACTACAACTAACTAACTGTCTGACGTACTCGAATTTCTTCATCTTTGTATCGTTTGTGTTTTCTTCTTCTTCTGTGTTTTCCACTTCTTCTGCGTTTTCCGCTTCTTCTATGTTTTTCGCTTCATCTGTGTTTTTCGCTTCGTCTGTATTTTTCCACTTCTTCTATGTTTTGAACTTCTTCTGTGTTTTGACTTCTTCCGTATTTTGCGCTTCTTTTGTGTTTTTTGCTTCTTCTGTGTTTTGCGCTTCTTATGTGATTTGCACTTTTTTATGTGTTTTCCACTTCTTCCGTGTTTTGCGTTTCTTTTGTGTTTTCTGAACACTTAACACACTTATCAAAATAATTCATTTATTTCTAATATTATTATTGTTTGATTGTCACCAAAATTAATAATCGTGAAGTCTTTTTGACTTAACATATACCCCCTAAAAATCCCACGGCTTCCACATGAAAAAATTGCTTAAAGCCCAATCGGCAAATGACTTGATCAGCACGATTACCGCTAATTCATGTTTCAACCAAGACAACTAGGAATGGTTTATGAGTTCGAACTAGATGTAACAATACTAGTTTCAACAGCTTCCCGCCCGCACCTTGACAATTCCAAATGATTATTGACATACTTGATTATGGAAATTTGCGCACCACGTTTCTCAGGCATGGTCGGTCCTGGGATGGGTTTCGGGCACTCCGACTGGTTTCATATTAGAGTCCTGGGGTGGTGACTTCGGTGGCCAATCAGTAACCATTTCCAGAACACCTTGCCTTCCGTGATTATTTGGCGGTTCAGGTGGATCAAGTTGTGGAGTGAGATACTACTGTTGAGGTATGTTCAAATGGTGGTCTCTAGTGGCCTCTACCACCGACTTATCCTTCTCACACTCCATTTCGTCTGCACCGGGTAAACGAAAGTCTGAGGAATGGTAGACTAAGTCCTTACGAGTGGAGATAAGGTGAGACTCTACTACTCGCTGGACGGGATATGTAGTTGCATGCATGTGGCATTACGGACGTACGCTGACGTCAGGTGTCTTCTGGACATCGTGCATGGAAAAGCTTGGGCTTTTCTTTAAAACCATGTGTAGGCAAGTTGAGCCTGCCCAGTTGTTCGGGGTTGGCATTCTGAGAGCTATCGTGTTCACTAGATCTTGCATTAATATTAATTGGGATATCCTCGTCGGGAAGTGTTATAAATCGTGAACCATGAGTGGGCACGTGTCCTTCCTCGGATAGGGTGTGCCGTCCTTGTTTGTTCAACTGGAGTTGTGGTCGTCTGACGCATTTGGGTACTTGTACTAATGGCCCATAAGCATCGTGGTGAGCCTCCCCTGATGTCAGTGACTTCTGTATTTCGCCAACTGTTGTTTTGGTTGGATCGCCATGTACGGTAGTAGAGTTGTGATTGTCTTTAGCTTTATTCAGACATACCTCTGCATTGTGGCCCGCTCTCCCACAAGAGAAACAAACTTGAGATAAGCCTTTAAAAGTGACCTTAATCTCTTCCCCGTCTAATTCTACCCTGGAAACAATGGGTTCTGTTTAGTCTATTTCTACAGCAACTCTGGCAAACCTTCATCTCTGTGTCTGTTGTGTATTGCCATCTATTCTCGCTGTGTGTCCTACAAGGTTGCCCAACGCTTAGAGTATTGCTGGATGGTATCGCGACACCGGAAGATCGGGAAAACGCACCCACACGACAGCTCTCGAGACTTTCCCCGTTGCCGGCCTGAAGAGCGGACTCCACGGTTGTACTGCCAAAGCATGACTGAAGATGACCCATGGTCCCTTAGTCAGGGCCGTCTCAAAGTCATCTGTATCAACCAAGTTCACCAGGAAAAAATCATTATCTAGATCGATGACCTTGAGAGGACCTGATAGATTCCACATTATTTTGAGGCGGTTTTGCAGAAATCTGTATCCAATCCATCTCCCCAATAATTTTACAATTACTGATTTTTCCTAGGTTTTATCTAGACGGTTTTTAAACTCAGACAACAATTCAATGGCCTTTCCATACAATCCTTGCACTGGTGTGATGTCTCCTTCTTCGACCTCTGGCAGTGGTTCTCCAGGCCATACAGGTTCATCCTCGTCCCCTGTTGGTTGATTGCCAGTTACAGTAGCACGGTAAGACATGGGTTGGTGCACCGGGGGATTAAGTTCCTCCCTTTCTAGTAAGCGGACCTTTTTCGCCGTAGGTCCATCGATGGTTGAATGGCTGGAGTCGCCTCGCGCGGCTTCAGAGCGTTTAGAGCTATCCATTTTTCTCAAACCACTTAGTAAGCTCATCACTTTGGTAGCTTAAATTCCGAATGGCCAGGAGGGACAGCTCACATGAAGAAGGTCTTCAGCCCAGAGGAATGGGACCCACCATTTGATAATATAGCTGGCGAATGTTACGCTAGTCTCGACGGCAGGGTAACATTAACCCATTTCCTTCAAACTCACTCGTCTCATCTCAACTCAACTCAACATTCGCCATTTCTTTTCTTTCTTTAACTACCATGCTGTCGAGATTATTATCATTATTATTATATGAAGAATTGTTCAAAACCAAATTATTTGGGCATTGCATCGGAGATTTGGTGCTAGTGCTACTCCAAAAAATCTAATTTAGCTGTTATTAATCAATGGCTGCGTGGCTCAAAGCTGCCGAAGGTATCGATCTGATAATCATCTTCGTTTATCACTTTGCGGAAACCAATCTAGTAGAATTATCTTCACGTCTCTCTGTTTTGACCCAGTTTTCTTCATTGCTTGTCATATAGTGTTCTTTTTTTTTTATGGTTATAATTATCTGCTCGCGTTATATGCTTATAGATTCTAGGATTAGCAACGGGAGTATTCTGGTTTGTGGGAGTAATCGAGTTAAAGCTGCCTTTTACTATTTGTTGATTTGACGGCTATAGAAGTTAAAAGAGACGAGAGCACGCATTGCTTTCGTAACTTATGCCGTTGGCATCACATTGCTTTAGTGACAGAATAACCATTGCTGAAAATTTAGTTGGGGAAATTTTTTTAGCTTAATGTGAAATGAAATTTAATGTCTAAGTGTTCAATCTCCATGGCCATTGGAAGGTATATGCGAGAAAGGACTATTTCAAGCCAATTCTTTGAAAGAAGTGCAGCTATCTGAGCAGTATCAGAAGTTTATTGGCTAAAATGCACCGCAGTTTCTTACTTAAAATTTAGTGTCATTCTCTCACTCAATTCCATGAAGCTGATACTTTCATCAAATTTCTTCACGAAATGCCTTGTGCCATTGATTTATCTAACTACCTATGATTGGCAAGCATGTTGGAAGTTACTTAAATGCTGTTGATACATTACTTTTCTGTTACAGATTTGCTTGAAGTTGTAGACCGAAGGGCAAAGCTGGTCGTTGGTGACGAGCCAGAAGAGCATTCTGATATTCAGCCCCCAGGTGACTCATATTATCTTCTCAATTCAACTTTGATTTTTTCCGTTTTACAATGTAGCTTTCATATTTGAAAAAGCATGTGTAGATAGTCTTTGACTCTGCATTCACTGCTTTATCAGTTGATCATCGGTTTATTATTAAGATAACATGTTGCACTGCTAACGACTATGGTCATTTAACCTTAGGCACAATTGGAATGATAGATTTACTAAGGACAAGAACCCATTGTGGAAAAGTAATTACTTATTTATGAACATATAAACAACCTTGATTTCGATTCATCCTACTAAATTCAGAAAGTCAGTGTGACAAGATGATTCAGTCTTTACTTCAAGCTGAATTTCGAGTGACTTGCTAAAGTTGTAGTCAGCTACTGTTCACATAGAAAGAAATGCCCATCTGTTGATCTGAGAGTAATATGCCTGGAGAAAGAATGTCTTATTTTGAAGATAAATTTTCAGAATGTTGTACCAGTTGCATATTGTTAATATCTCCTTTCTTGTGAAATTGAAGAATCTAATGGACAAGGATCTCAACCTAAGAGGAAAAAATCAAGGCCAAAGGTACTTGTACATACCTCTAATTCTGGATAATGCTTAGTTATGCTGATTCCAGCGACATATGTCTGTATTGGAAAGCTTTATGATGATTTGGCTTATAATTGGATTGTTTTCAGGCTCAAAAGATGCTTTCTGGAAATGAATCTCCTCAAAAGGGGATAAGTAGTTCACAAACATCAAAATCCAATGTGTCATCTAACAAAGATGGGACTATAATTTTTGTCGAAAATGATGAAACCCTTTCTAGCAAGTTGAATGACCAACCAAGCACTCAGCAACTACTTAATACTGATAATAATCCTCCCACTATTTCATTATCTGAGAGTCCAGATAACAAAGTTGTTCAAAATGATGCTGAAAATCTTGAAGTGTCTGTCACTGTGACTGATGCTGACACTGCTATGTCTACTACAAATGGCGAGCTTCTCAATGAGAAGGCTTCTGATGTTCCCATAGATCTTCATTCCTTGGAACAACCTGCCAAAGACCCAAAAAATGTTAAAGAAGATAATGCTGGTCAAGATATCAAGTTAAGAAATGCTGATGTTCCTTCAATTGTTGACCAAGCGGAATCTCAAATAGTAAACAAGGACTCTCCTATCACAAGTGGAACTCCATTAAATGATGTCCATCATGAAGTTGAAACTCTTGTTGATCAAACGAAGCAACCAGAGCATAAAGGTGATGCTTCTGTAAAATTGCAGGATCAACTTAATGAGGTAATTCTTCAAGACAAAAAATGGTACAGATATATTTTAAAAATATTTACCACAATTTGCACAGTACCACTGAAACAGCTATCCGGTTCTTGCACCTTTTTCTTGTTAATTATTACTGATTGATACATTTAGTTGTATGTAGGCTCAAGTACTGCTTAAGACTGCAAATTCTACAGGTCAGTCAAAAGAGGCACGGTTGGCAAGGGTAAGTTTTAGTTAGCATGTTCGTTCGTATGCATTTCTGTGCTGAAATGTGATTGTGATTTATATTTGTTACAACTTATTCGAACTGCTATTGTATTGAATGTAATGAACTTTTGTCCATGGTAGCATTCTCACTTTGACAAGATCTGGAAGGTACTTGGCACATGGTTCTGGCTTATGTTATTTTTGCATCAAATAGTTTGATCCCTGTTTTTTATTGATTTCTAGTCATTTTTTGTCGAATGCATTCTTACATTTAAGTAATTTCGAAGTCTTAAGACTTTCTCATGGAAAAGTTTTTGACTGGCAACAGGTCGAACACATTCACTGGGCTGTCAACCATTTGTATGTTTCCACTAGCAGCAGAATTGACTTTTGAAATGTCAACATGCAGGTTTGTACTGGACTCCAAGCCCGCATTCAAGAATACAAATATGAAAATGCCCAACTGGAAGAACTTCTCGGTTCAGAGGTGAATGCAGAATCTATATTCTGTCATTGATCTAATAACTTCACCTTTACATGTATATCATCTAGTATTGCTGCAGTTATATTGAGCATTTTGGATAATGCCTTAACAGAGAGAGCTCACTAAATCATATGAGGCTTGCATAAAGCAACTACAGCAAGATTTGTCTATATCCAAAAGTGAAGTGACACGAGTAGAGTCTAATATGACTGAGGCTTTGGCTGCTAAAAATGCAGAAATTGGAGCACTTGTTAGTTCTTTGGAGGCACTTAAGAAACAGGCTGCTTTATCTGAAGGGAATTTGGCTTCCTTGCAGGTTGCTGCTGCTTCAAATTTATAACTTCATGCATTCATATTTTTCATATATTTGAATAGCCGTGAAGGAATTGTCAAATATTTGAATAGTTAAGAAAGAGGCCCAGAAATTTAGGCAAAGGGCTTTGTCCAATGCCTTGTTTTTCAATGAAACAAATAACTTAATAACCTTGTGTAATCTGTTACTGTAATTATACCATCGTTTCTGGAATATTATCTGTAAGTCTCACTTTCTCACTTCTATATTTTAAAAGAGATGATGGTAAATAATATCATGTGAGCACTTTTTTTTTCCTTCATTTTCTTATGTACGATGGTGCAATTACTTGTTTTGTTTGTTGTATTCTAAGTAACTAACCTTCATTTCTTTTATTTGAAACCATCACATTTCTGAAAAAATTATGTTGAGAAATCATTGCATTTCTATAAAAATTTAAGTGAATTTCACTGCATTTCTTCCCATGTAGTAACACTTCGTTAATTTCAGGCAAATGTGGAGGCCATAATGAGAAATAGGGAGCTCACAGAGACAAGAATGATGCAGGTACAGCAGTTGATCTTCCTCACCACTAATGTTTCTTTTATATTCAATTGTTTTGACATATTCTTGCATACTACATTATCTTAGAAGTCTGATATATCATTTGGTACTTTTAAGGCTGTACGAGAGGAGTTAGCCTCTGCTGAACGAAGAGTGGAAGAAGAACGTACAGCTCATAATGCCACCAAAATGGTTTGTGCATTATATATTCATGCTTGAGAAATTATTTAAATCCAGTTGAAACTTGCATTATAATCTTTAATTGTGAAATAGGCAGCGATGGAAAGGGAAGTGGAACTGGAACATAGAGCTGTGGAGGCATCTACAGCCCTTGCCAGGACCCAGGTACTTATAGATATACCACGTGTCTTTATACTAAATCATACATTACCATTCAAGGTAGCTGATAATGGGAACAGGCACGACTTAGCTAACTGCTTTTCACCTTTAAGATACTAGAATAGTCAAATTATTCAAGCTTATCCAAGTCCCAGAGCATTGGAATTGTATGCAATAACATAATTGTAGTTGCATGTTTTAGCAGAAAATAATGTGCCTGCTTGAGTCCAAGATATTAATGTTATGTTGACTAGCCTAGTGCTTGCCAACTCCATATTTCCTTTACGTTGAATGCTTCTATTTCACTATCTTATCAGAGAATTGCAGATGAGAGGACGCTTAAGGCAGCAGAGCTTGAGCAGAAGGTTGCACTTCTTGAGGTACCCCAAAAAAAAAAAGGAAGACAAGCACAATTATCCTTGTTTTCCCTATCTTGATTTCCATCTAAGAAGTTCCAAACTTATTGCCATATGTCACTAGGTTGAATGTGCGTCACTAAATCAGGAGTTACAAGACATGGAAGCTCGTGTTCGCCGGGGACAAAAGAAGTCTAAAGAAGAGGCAAATCAAGTGATTCAGGTACCATTGTGAAGGTCTAGAGTGTACTCTTTGAAACAGATGGTTCAATTCATTAGCAGGATTTTGAAGATCTTTTTTTTATATTATACAAACAGTATGGGATGAAAATTTTCCCAGTTTATTACTTCATTTCAAGTTGTATTGAAGAATCTTTTTGCCATCATTATTTGGATGTTGATTTGCACATAAGAAGTATTGTAGTGGACCAATCTGATTGGATGAGCTTATTGTATATTGTTATGAGTGTGCTCTCCAAAGTAGGAAGCTCACATGCTCTTTGTTACCCAAAGTTTTGATCACAGTATAAGCATATATAATTTAATTTAACTTTTCTCCGTTTTAACTTGCATTACAATATGTAACCGTTGAATGTAGAATGATGTAGTTGATAGTTATATTGTACTTTCTCAATTTATCGCTGCTTAATTGAAGAGGTTAGATGTTATCTTCTAATAGATCTAAGGGTGGATCTAGAACCCAATACTAGTTTAGGTTGTAAATGTATTGAATTGTTTGTAGATGCATCAGAATGTTGTGCTATTGTCTTTATCTATCAGACAAAAAGGCAATATTGCAATTACATTAAAGATCATACATTCAATGTTGAAAGTTAAAGATTAGGGTCTGCTTGAATTTGAGCAACAGTTTGAGGGATGTTCATAATTTCATAAGAATTTAATACTAATTTATTCTCATTATTCATAATATCTTTTTATGGACAGAATTTATAATATTGACTTCAACATACCAATTTTAATAAGTTTTCTACCATTTAATACGTTTGAACTTTCCTGTAAGGTCTTGAATAAGGCATCATGATTTCCAGCCCTTCATTGTTAGTTAATTTTCCATGTTTTGGGATGGATAGAATGTGGATTCAAATCTACTCAATAATGATGGTTAAAACTTTTCTGAATACTTCTACAAAAGGGTTTGCTTTGATAGCTATTGCAGTATGTTCTCGTTACTATGAATAAAACAGTGTTAGGCAAGAATTTCATTGCAAATTCATGTGCTTGTCTTGTTGCCTCAGAGAACTGTATATCATGCAGATGACAATTTTTTCCAGTTATATTATATGAGCCACTTTTAGTTGTTCCCTTTTTTGGGTCAAAATAGAATTTTTATTTTGTTTTTAGTTTTACTCTAATTGGGACTTGGAAACAGCATAGCCATTGTTTAGAAATAGCAGCTGATCGTTGGCTTTGTAACTCCCACTATTATTAAGGGTTGGGTTACAATCAACGACAACAACATCTCATTAGAAATCCTGCCAAGACGTGGAATCTGGGGAAGTCCAGTGCTATGCAGCCTTATCTGTAACTAGTAGAGAGGTTGTTTCTGATAGACTTATAGAAAAAAAAAAGGGTTTTGAGAACTCTTTAAAGGAAATAAAAACCAAAAAATAAAAAATAATAATTATATTTAAGAAATAGTTATAGAATTAAATAAGAATTAGGAAATTCAAAATAAAAAATCCACAGAAGGGTTGGGCTACAATCATCCGTGTCAATTATTTTCTTATAGTTCACCTGACAATTGTGCTTCTGTCCTCTTAAGAGTGAAACAGTGATAATGATCCTATTGCATCATTATCTACTGCATTTTTACCATAGTTATGACTTCTTAGTTCTTCAGATGCAGGGAAGGCAGAAAGAAGTGGAACATGCCCGCCAAGGTCAGAGAGATGCTGAAAACAAGCTTTCTTCTGTGGAGGCAAGATTCTCTTGCTTTTATTATTATGTTTTTGTATTCTTATTTTCAATTCCAAATTCTGTAATTATTGTATACTGATGTTTGGAGGTGCTGATGAGGAGCCTCTTTACTAATGTTCACAAGATTTAGCATTGAGAATGGGTGGCTAGTTTTGTCTTTTTTATATTGAGTTCTCTCTTTGTCTGATGCAGGCTGAATTACAAAAGATGAGAGTTGAAATGGCTGCTATGAAGAGGGATGCTGAGCACTATTCACGGCAGGTACTATGATTGTAAATTAACCAGTCTTAAAGATGTGGATTATTTAACATGTTAACTAGTATTCATTATTTATATTTGACATCAAGACAAAAATTATTAGTTAGTTACAGGTACATTCCCTTGCTTTATCTAATGTATAAACTATCAGTCATAAGCTCATCGTCACCTTTCTTTGCTTACACTAATTGCTAATTTATGTAACATTATATTCTCTTGTGAGCAGTATAGAATATCTCTGATGTAACTGCTACTTGAGCTCATCTTTTCTCTCAATCCTGTTATCCTTTTTTATTATATTTTTTGAAAGCTCCTGATGTTGGAATTTTACCATGGATCTTTCACAGGAACACATGGAACTAGAAAAACGCTACCGAGAGCTAACTGATCTATTGGTAATCTAAATAAAGTTCTCTGGCAGTTTTGGAAACATGATTCTTGGTGGTTCCTGTGTCTGAATATTACCTAATGGTGCAGTACTACAAACAAACTCAGTTAGAAACCATGGCTAGTGAAAAAGCTGCAGCAGAGTTCCAGTTGGAAAAAGAGCTAAAGTGTATTCAAGAAACACAGGTCTGCAATTAGAGCTTATGGTGCTATTTAACAGTATAACCAATCTATGTTGATCTCATTCTGTTATATATTCAGATTCAGATACTCTACCTTGGTCAATGTGTTATTTCTATGAAATAGGTTGAAGCAGAAAGGAGTAGAGTTTTGCATCGTCCATCCTCAACTTGGGAAGAAGATACTGAAATGAATGCGCTGGAGTAAGTCCTTTGTTTATAATATAAAAGACACTCCTTTTGGTTCCTCTCATTTTGTGTTTCATTGAGCACATTCATACTTTAGTTTGGGCGTTGAAATTTGAAATATTAATTTAACTCGTCCTGGTAGACCAATCGTCATTTTGTGAACTGAGGGGCAAGGGATTGAATTAACTGGAAATAAGATGCCACCTGGTTGTTGTATTGATATAACTAGATTTCATACTTACAGAGTCGTGATTTCTTTATTGGATAATAGATGTTGAGCGAAGGAGCTTTTACTTCAAATATTTCTTTATTGGATAATAAACAAATATTTCTTTACCGGATAATGCAGCTTTTAGGTGTGGTTCATTGTTTATACATATAAGCTTGGTTCTTCATGATGCCATATGATTGCAGAGCGCGTCTTAAGTTAAATATTTTATTTATGTTAAACCCATCCAAAGATGCAGTATCAGATTTTTTCCCACTGGACCTTGGCTTTTTCACCTTGTTGCAAATGCTTTTGGGTATGCAAGAGAATGATATGTATAACAGTGGGGCTAGACGTTAAATCTGGGGCTCTTGGGGGGAAGACTTTATTTACTTCAGGCTTTTATACTAAATACAGAGTGGACCCAAGGTACCACAGCCTTGTGAGTAGCGTTACAATGTTGCTGCAACAGCAGGTATTATATATCAATTTTATGTAGGATGAAAACTTCCAAACCAATTTAGTGGTGTGAGTTTGTGGATAAGCTAAAAGATAAACTGAGACGAATATTCTTGGGAGTTTACAGAGTAGGTGTGATTTTCAGAAACTGTAAAAAGCATGTGAATGAATTACATGAAGAAATTAATGTGATGACAACAAAACAGTTGAAGGACCTAAGAGTTTTGTTAAGTGATTTGCAGTTGTAGTATTGGCAGATGTGTTCACCATCTCTAGTCCAGCCTTATTCCACACTTTCTGTCCTCAATTACTGATCCATCTGAAGATTATACTGTTTCTTCTGTTATAGTCTTCATCCGATCAACTGAATGAGCATCATAATCAAAATTTGAAACTCCCACCCCTCAATGAATATAGACTTCAATGTATGAGCTGCTTTAAATGTATTTATATTTTGCATTACCTATACGTTAAAATCTAGTTTAGGTGTCCATTATCTTTTCTTATGAACTAATAATTTCAGGCCTCTCCCCTTGTACCATCGTCATATGGAAGCAGCAAGCATACAGGTAATCCTCTGTACATATCTTAAACACTACTTGATATCTTATCTATTTTGACATTCTTTCTCTCACTGATTGTGCAGTTGCAAAAGGCACCAAAAATATTGGATTCAGGGGCTGCCAGAGCCGCAAGATTTTTGTGGCGTTATCCAACAGCTCGACTTATCCTGCTGTTCTATCTGGTAAACGGAATTCTTGTTTCATAAAATGAATTGTCTTGTATAAGAACTGAAAATGGATTTTAACGATATATTGATTATGAGAAATCATTTGCAGGTTTTTGTACATCTTTTCTTGATGTATTTGTTGCATTGCCTTCAGGTGCGTGAATGCATGCTTCCACATTTATTTGCGTGTGACTTTTGTCTGTTTGAGTGTGTTCAAATACAAATTTTCCACATTACTACTGTAATAGTCTGCCACAAGAATGCTAGTACAAAGAATGATTTTGGATCTTGGTCTATGATATTCATTCTTTTATTGAAAATTTGTCTTTGCTATGTGTAGGAACAAGCAGACAATTTTGCTGCCAGAGAAGTTGCAGAATCTATGGGCCTTGCTACATCTACATTACCATGACTTGTTACCATTTAGTTGTTTTCATCTGACATCAACTCTTCTTAATATTCTACGGGAGAAATGGCTTTTTAATCTGTCAAAATGATGTGAAACTATTGGATGAAACATGTCTTCTTCCATATATCGTCTCTCTATGTAATTACGACAGGTGCTTAAGGGGCTGCAAGTCTCTGGCGAATCACTTAAGATGAAGCAGCAAACTCCAAAATACGAGGGCAAGCGTCACCTTTGTCTCTCTATTGGTTGGGTATAATTATAAAAACTTCTAGACATTGATATGGTCGAGCTGAGCTGCCATATTGTTGTTCAGATTAACTGCACCAGAAATGATAACTATTCTTTAATTTGTGAGCCTGCACCGATTTGATTGTGGAAGAGCTCCTTAGTCTCCCCTTGGCTTGCCCAGGCCTGGTCTTGTAAATATGTGAACAATTTTCGTTCTAATCCAATACACAGGTGTTACATGTTGCATCATTTGAACGGATTGACTGGAGAGTTTATTACACATTCACATTTTTATTTACCAAATTTGAATGCTGCTGTATTTGGAATATAGAATATATGAGTTGCGACATATTTTGAGCAGTATCTTGGTTACAACTTACAAGGTTTGTTTATTGCTTGCAGTCACAGAATGAGGACTGCTGTTGCTTACGACTCTCTTGTCAGACTCATTCCACTAGCGGCCTTGTACAGTCTAATGAGCCCGAGAACATAAATCCTGGCTGTCACGAAAAAGCGCGGGAAAGTGATATCTTCCCTGAATAAACCCAAACTATAAGCAACACTTTTGGCAAAGGCAATAACAAACCTCAGCGACCATTTAGGAGAAATATTTTATTTTTTATGAAAGGAAATGGAAATGAAAGTGCATTGACAGCTTTCACCAACAAACATGTGCAAGTAAGTCTTTTGGTTATTTGCGATATTCCTATTACAATGTCATATATTATTCCAAAAAGAATGGGATGAGACGTTGAAACGTGACTGTTGGTGCACATTTAGTGTGTTTAAAAATGTATATAGTTTATTTGAAGATGTTGAAAAACTTGTATTTCCTGTGTTTTTTAGGTAGCTGAATTGAGTAACAAGTTGAAGCCAATGTAGCTATTTAATATACTTTTTTGAAATGTGATATATTATGTAGCATGGAGCTTTGATGTGTAACGCATGATATATATGTGCCCTGCCGAAACTAAATTAAATTTTTTGTCTGTGTAGAAAATATAAAAAATAGAAACATGGGAATCTTTGTAAGAGTAGCACATGTTATGTATGACACTAATTGGAGCTCCTCGTGATACTCATGTAGTCCGTCTAGCAAGTGTTTTGTGGAATCTTTACAGATGTCATAAGTCTTTCTTTAAACCCATCCAGCTCATGATAATAACAAAAAATAGCCTTTGGTTACGTAAAATAATGCAAAGATTCGCAGGGGCTGCTTATCCTTGCGTATAATTGTTGGATTGTATTCAATTCAATGAGAGAAAAGGAGGAAACAATGAAGAGAAGGGAACTGCATGATTTGAATGAGAATGAGACTTACTTTACCCGTCAATCAAATGGCAGTAAATGCCGTTCTTTTTCCTGCCAAGCTGAAGTCGTAAGCATATACTTGATACTTCTTTTGGTAGAAGATATTCCTATTAGCTTTTACGATATCAATTTTGGCCGAGGTCAAGTCAAGAGGTGGCGGGGCCGATGTGGTATTTTGATAAAAAAAATACCTGTCCCTGTCTTCTCTGGCATGGGCATGACTCCCATCTTATCTTATACTTTACACATTTCTTTTTTCTTTTTCTTTTTCTTTGTCTTGTAATGAATCAAATGTTTAATCATGTAAAAGACAATCGGATATTTATCTTAGTCCCTTTTAAAAGTCCTAACAATTATACCAATAAAGTAGATCAAACTAAGAACCCCCTCAGTTACAAGAAATTACGCAACTGGTACTGCTATCATTTCTCACACTTATATGTACATGTTTAGTAGCTCTGCTTCCTTCCATTGCAGACTTTGCGACCTCCAACAATAAGCTGTTTTAGATAACAAAGTGATTGAAATTAGAGAAAATGGAGAGCACGATGAAGGACATGAGAGATGGGGCGTCGGTGCTGGACATGGACCCAAAATGCACTGTAGGCGGTGGCGTTGAGGACGTTTACGGTGAGGATAGCGCTACCGAAGACCAGCTTGTCACTCCCTGGACGATCTCCGTCGCGAGGTTGCTCTTTCTTTTTTCTCTTTACTCATCCTATACTTCTTTACTCATTTTCAAGCTCTCCTTGTCGGTCAAACCATTTATGGTTTGGCTCCAATTATTTATGACACTGTCTTTTCTGCTCCATCGGAGTTTTGTTCCTTGAATCGTATAGTTACCGATCCATGATCTCTTGATCTTGTTGCCGATCCTTTTGGTTTTCTTTTTTTTGCTTCAAGAATTTTGATACCACTCAGTAGGTTCACCGAGTGCTTGCTGGTCGATTCTCAAGAACTGGTCCCAAGTGTTACCTTTCAGCTTAGCTCCTTCTAGATTCCAGGATAATCTAGTAATTTTTCTTAATTAATTCTTATGATACGATTTTTCGCTTGCGACAAGTCGTTTTGTTACTATTCTTGTTTGCTTGGGTTCTTGTTGGGTATCAGTTGACTTTTCGTTTTTGTTGGCGAGTTATATTTAGAGAGTAAACCATCAAGGACTCTGACAAAGTGATGTGGTTAAAATGCGTCAGATTGGTTAAAGCTAAAGTGCAAATGAGGGAATAAAATGTCTATTTTTAGCCTTGTTTCATCTTAAATATTCGGATTCTACCTTATCCTCGCTAGCACGGTACTACACTATTAGAGTAAAATGATCTTAACGCACCTAAATATATAAGAGAATCACTGATTTATTTGCGTTTTCATGGGATTGCAGCGGATACTCTATGTTAAGGGATCCACACCACAACAAAGGGCTTGCTTTCACCGAAAAAGAGAGGGATGCCCACTACCTACGTGGCCTTCTGCCTCCAGCATGTATTACTCAACAGCTCCAGGAAAAGAAGTTGATGAACAGTATCCGACAATATCAAGTTCCCCTTCAAAAGTATATGGCCATGATGGAACTTCAGGTACGTTGTTTACTACATGGTTTCAAGCTTTCTTTTACACTTGAGTCTTTGTTGTATGTGGTTGGCTTGTTTGTTTAGCGCTCGTCAAGGATGCAGGACGCCTTTAAACTGACTTAAACTCTTGAAAATTGGAGTCCATTAAAAGTGGTTGATTATTATTGCCCTTATGTGCTGATTTTTCTCCTTTTTGTAATTTTGGTTTAACAGGAGAGGAATGAGAGGCTCTTCTACAAACTTCTTATAGACAATGTTGAGGAATTGCTTCCAGTTGTTTACACTCCAACAGTTGGTGAAGCTTGCCAGAAATATGGTAGCATCTTTAGGCGTCCGCAAGGTCTATACATTAGCCTAAAGGAAAAGTACGGATGTGATTGTTTATTGGGAATATGTGTATAGTAAATTTATCAGTCAGTTAGTTGTGTTGATGTATTGCCTCTGGAAATGATTGGTTGCATAGGGGGAAAATACTCGATGTGTTGAGAAACTGGCCAGAAAGAAATATCCAGGTTATCGTTGTCACTGATGGTGAGCGAATCTTGGGACTAGGAGATCTCGGATGTCAGGTAAATGTGAATGTGAATTGTAGATAATTGGAGGATATGAGCATATTGCATTGAAATGCACTGTGTGAAAACAGAAACCTTCCCTTATAGGTAAAATGTATTGTACAAGTTCAGCAACGAAATATAATTAATATGCATATGGCAGCTTATATATGATGGCGTTTTAAATGTTACAGGGGATGGGAATACCTGTTGGGAAATTGTCCCTTTACACAGCACTTGGAGGAGTTCGTCCTTCAGCAGTAAGCATTTTCAGAACATTGAAGATTCTTTTCTTTTTCACTTTAATTTTCTTGAAGGGTTCAATTGCTTGCTCCGTCTATATTTATAACTTTGAAGCCCCTCATTGTGATGCTTTGCTATCCTTATTCACTAGCTAAAGTTTTTCTCACTGGCTATTCTAGTGTTTGCCAATCACCATTGATGTGGGTACAAACAATGAGCAATTGCTGAAGGACGAATTTTATATTGGACTCAAGCAAAGGAGGGCAACTGGGCAGGTTTAATAATCTTAACGTTTACCTTGACTAAGAATGTGTGTTTTACTTCAGATTTACATGATTTTTAATACAATCTGCAGGAGTACTCTGAACTTTTACACGAGTTCATGACAGCTGTGAAACAGAATTATGGGGAAAAAGTTCTTGTACAGGTACATTGACACGAGTTCAAATTTATGATGTTAACTTTAGAAGATTTTTGGAACTGAAGTTCATATGATGTTGCCTTCTTCTTTCTTACTGAGTTCTGCAGTTTGAAGATTTTGCTAACCACAATGCATTCGAGCTTCTTTCAAAGTACGGAACTACGCATCTTGTCTTTAATGATGATATACAGGTATGGAATAGCCAAGCCCATGTTGCGTAACTTTAAAATCTTTTTTTTGACAGTATTTTTTTGACAATACTGTGTATCGCTTGTTCCAGGGAACAGCATCTGTTGTTCTTGCAGGTGTTGTTGCAGCACTGAAGTTGCTTGGAGGTTCGCTGGCTGATCATACTTTCTTGTTCCTTGGTGCAGGGGAAGTAAGATTTCATTCATTTCCACCTCATAGTTGTTGTTCATTTCCCACCTGATAAGGAAGTCATTTTGAAGAGACCATGTGTAATGAAGCATTTCATTTTCACGTAAAATATGCTTCAACGATTTTGCCTTTAGCTTAATAATAAATTTTTTTAAGCTTCTTTTACCATTTGAATGTGTATCCTGTTGCTTCTAGCACTCATTGATTATACTTCATTTTGCAGGCTGGAACTGGCATAGCAGAGCTTATTGCTCTTGAAATGTCAAAACAGGTATATCAAATTGTTCATGTATGATAGTTCTTAACTTCTAGACTAAATTGAACGGATTTCCCGTCGATGGGTTTACCGAACTGTTTTAAGCCAACGATCCATTTTAGGTCAAAGCTCCTTTGGAGGAGACCCGCAAGAAGATCTGGTTAGTGGATTCAAAGGTAATATTTGAATTTAAAACTTACTGAGCAGTTCTTTCTTCATTTGCAAATGGCTGATGTCTTTTTGGTAGGGTTTGATTGTAAGCTCCCGCAAGGAATCACTTCAACACTTCAAGAAGCCCTGGGCTCATGAACACGAACCTGTTGGTGATCTCTTAAGTGCTGTCAAGGTGGGAATAACGTTTGCCTAACTTTCAATTGCTTGTTCGAGTTTCTTTTGTTCCTCATACCATTTATTCACCTGCTCAGGCAATTAAACCAACTGTTTTGATTGGATCGTCTGGAGTGGGAAGGACATTTACAAAGGAAGTAATTGAGACTATGGCATCATTCAATGAGGTCTTCTCTGATTCTCTATCACTTTCTCATACATGTATTCACATTCACAGCATCTAGCATTTAGCTAACTGTTTTTGCATTAATGTTGTGCAGAAACCTTTAATCATGGCACTCTCCAACCCAACCTCACAATCTGAATGTACAGCTGAAGAAGCTTACACTTGGACTAAGGTAAAGTGAGATGTTTCTTTTAGCCCTAATTAATTATTTTTCTTGATGAAGCAATTCTATTCAAGGGATGCCCTCTCTGAGATTTGTTTTGTCTGTTGGACAATTGGGTTAGTTGTTAAATTGTGTACTTTCCTTCTTTTCAATTGAAGGGCAAAGCAATTTTCGCCAGTGGAAGTCCCTTTGACCCTTTCGAGTATGAGGACAAAATTTTTGTTCCTGGCCAGGTAGTAACGAATAAAGTGTTTCTTTTCCAGTTTGTATTTGACTTAACCATCATAGACTGATCTTTGCTCTCTTTTCTCTTAAATTTAGGCCAACAATGCATACATTTTCCCTGGATTTGGCTTGGGTTTGGTCATCTCTGGAGCAATCCGCGTCCATGATAGCATGCTTCTGGCAGCTTGTAAGTTCACATATCACTGTAAAGGATTTGACACTGCAGGATACTAGTTTCCGTAGCTACCTGTTAAATCGGTTACTCCATGTCAATATGATGGAGCTTAAAAGACTAGGTCACAAGTTATAACCATTTCTACATGATGGATTAGTGATAGCATTCGATAAGATTTTCTTTAAGTTAGGTTCATACAGAAAACTTAGCTTAATCGTTAATCTATTGAATCGATTTAATACTTGGGGTTTTCTGGAGGTGGAAGAGGAAGAGCACTAACTATACATGGTATGTTCCCTATGTAATAATACTCAACAGCGGAAGCTCTGGCCAGACAAGTTACGCAGGAGAACTATGATAAGGGGTTGATTTACCCACCTTTCTCCAACATCAGAAAAATTTCAGCTGAAATTGCTGCTAATGTAGCTGCTAAGGCATACGAATTAGGTAATGTGTATATATAGCTAGCTACTTATGAAAGTTGGGGAACAAATTATATGTGCTGCTAATCTGTTAACCATGATTTTGCAGGCTTGGCCACACGCCTTCCTCGTCCAGAGAACCTTGTCAAGTATGCAGAAAGCTGCATGTACAGTCCTGTCTACAGAATGTATCGCTGAATGTTTTCTTATTTACCGCATATGCTTTTATATCAAATCTTGTGGGAGTTTTTCTTGTACACTGCTGTCCTTATGTTTTTACTACAAATAAAATACGTACCATTGCGCTTGTAAGATAGTCTCCTCTCGTCACCTTGTTATTCATAAATCATGTAAGCGTGCAATATGCAGCGATCCACTGCCCCAACGTTGCGATAAAACAAACCATCTAATTTCACATACAAATTACGAATACAAATAGTGTAACAAATCAGAAGCTGGGATTGAGCGTAGGAGGTATTGACTCTCTTGTTGAGGTTCTTCCGCTCTATCCTGAGCATTCATTCATTTAATAACACAGATCAATGAGAACACGACGTGTTCCCCTCTTCTTGTAGTAAATGACATTAGTAACATTTAATACGTTAATGCTGGATAAGGCTTGGCTTAAACGCTAAAGAGATAGTATTAAGATTCCAATGAACCAAAAGATGTGCGATTCACAAATAAAATATATTGTGATTCGACGATAACAACAATAAGATTAGCTTACTTTTATTTATTTATAGTAAAACCACGAGTTCCTTTTTTATAAATCAGATTTCAATAGACTATCGGAAGTTTTGTACATTTGAAGTTCAAGTACTTGCCCCTTTATTCCAAACCCAATTATTTATTTATTGGCCTATACCCTGCAGGTTTTATTTGATGCAGCTCTCATATTACTTTTTTTTTTTCCAGCAATAATCAAAACTGTCTACATTTTATAGACTGCAAAATTGCATCTTTATTGACGAACCAGATGAGTAAAAGTTTTGGGTTGAAGGACTGTAGAACTGCCTATCGCTAAACTGAGAATTAATGAGATCTATTGAGAAGAGATGCTGAGATTACATGCACAAGAACACCCACCTTTATTGTATTCATCCTCCTCACGCAAGTCTTTGTGGCGATCAAATCAGGCAGGTATCAGTCAATACGTTACTTTCTTTAGAACCTCCAGTTGGACTTCTTTTGTACACACTAAGGTCAGCATGAGTATCCTTATACCGCTGGCTCAAGTAAGTGCTACACTTGATTGGTGGGAACCTATGTAAACAAATAAAGGCCAACAATTCAAGAGTAAGTGCAACAGAAGTTGCATATAAATGAATTTATTCTTCCATAATTCTGGTCAACTCAACATGTGGATTTATCATGCCATATGAATTATCTCCTGCAACCTGAGTGCGATATGATCAGACCAAAAAGCATGCAATAATATGATCACAGAGCCTTAGACCACAGCTGATAAACCCACTTAAATAGTATCCTTGACCTACCTATAAATTAATACACACACACACGCGCGTGAATATTACACCAACAGATGAATCTTCTAAAGACTGTAATTGTGTTACTTCTCAGCTCATAAATTGATACACAGGTTGCCTACAGTCCAGAACTCATGATTGCATGTGGATTTTCAGTACTAGTTCCATGGCAGTTCCTTCTACTTACTTGGGAGGATTCTTCTCTGATTTGCAAGTTGGCAAGCATTCAACAAGACAATCATGGCTGGGTTCCACAAAATATGCGATCTGCAATCAGAAAAATGCAAGTAAAAGTTAAATATGGTTAAGCGATATTCTTAAGCATGCTAAGCAAATGAGTTTGAGGCATCAGGTATGAAAAAAGATTACTGCTATGGAAATATTATGAATATCCACATAGAGCTGCAAATCCAAAAAAGTTATTAAAGGACTCTATGCCTGAAAGGAGAAGGAAAACAAAATAGATGACCTACAGAGTATCGATCTTGACCATTCCCTAAAACTCTGTGCAGTGTTGACCTGTTTGATAAAACAGAACGAACTTTGAGGTTCATGTTGAGTGAGGAGGATTATATCACATATCAAATTATCAAACAACCGTATATCACCATTCAAATGAAAATTAAAGCAAATCAGCAAGAGGACTGTCAAAGAAGCACTACGGTTATAAATCAAACTGAATTTCATTGGCTGACCGTTGAAGGTCTCTTTCAATCCAACAATAAAATACCCAGATTGAATAAAAAAACTGTATTTAATTTCAGATTAAGTAGAACGGAAGTTACTTGAATATACAGTTGCTCCATCGCTCCAGCATGTCACCAAGATTAACTACGAATGCTCTGCTTTAACATGTGCCGGAGAGACAACTATATTATAATCACTCAAATAATAAATGTCCTCTAAACTACATATGTTCAACAATTGTCTCTACATATATAATATTACAATGAAACACTGTATGATTCATATTAGCCAGTCTTATCAGCTGCTAAAAATTAAAGAATACACTAATACTGGATAAACTAAAAGTGTTCCTTAATTTTCTTAAAAAAAAAAAAAGTTCCTTAATTTTCATGCTCACTAAATCAAGCTTTTCCTCTATTACAAGGGAAATAAGGATAGATGCTGATATCAGGGCTAACTGAAAAACAACAATTTATGTTCCAACTGACTAGTTGGGTTTGATTATTCTAAATCCTGAAAAGATGGCCTTGATATCTGCAGTCAGGCCCGCATAAGTAATGCTGATGGATGAATTTTGCACTTTTAGTAATCATGGAATATAATGCATCACTTGCACATGCAAATCTAGAGCTAGAAGGATAAGTCAATTTCTAAACCAAGAGTATTTCAATCCACTAGAGTCCTATACAAGCTCACCCTTTCACAGGTTGAATATACTCCCATACTTGAGGTTGGGCATCCTTATCCTTGCAGATCTGCAGGAACATCATAACAATTGCACAAGTAATGAAGCTACAGGAGAAAAATAATGAAAAGAAAAGGAACTAAACAAGCCAATTACATACTTGGAGGCCAAAGACATCATCCGTGGCTAAGAGAGTGATCAAGCCATAGTCAGAATGTGCTCCAGCTCCATATATTCCCTTTGAAGGATCAGAAATCTGACCTAAAAGCCCTCTCGCCACAAAATTTTTGGTTAGACAATAGCCCAAAATTTGTTAGGACATTCTACAACCTATAGTTGAAGAAACAACCTCCATAGTGAAGCAACCGCATAACTGCTATTGGGTGGCCAAGCATAGCTGGCTTATCAAAGAAATCAGCTTCCAGGTCAAGTGCAAGTGCTATGATCCTAGCAACTGCTCTTGCTACTTCTCTGCATGTAGAAAACAACCAAAAGAGAATCTGAGGTTATGAAATAATAGCGCACATAGCATGCAATAATACAAAATTAGCAAGAATTTTAAAGCATCATAAAACTCCAAGAGTAAAGAAGTAAGCAGAAAGATATCAGAAAGCTTACAGTGCTTTTTGATGGAACTGTTCCATAGTTTCCCTCCAACCAGGTAAAACATCTAAAAAACAGCGTCAACCCAGAAGTAAAAACTACAGAACTAACGAACAAAAAGTGAAGTATGTTGTAAGAACGTGCGCATACCAGCTGAAGGCCAGACATTGGGTCCGTAAAAAGGCTTGTCAGCATCAGCATCACCTTCAGGAACTTCAACTCCAATATAATATCCCTCCTTGTAATCTCCTACTAACCATACACACCAAATAATCACTATCTAAGGAAAAGCAGACATTTTAACAGAAAAAGAAGAGGAAAAGGGATGAACTTAAACCATGGACTTGATTATCGGGATCAAGCAGCTCGTCTAAGATAGGAGTATATCCCCGATGCTTCTCGTTCCTTAAAACCTTCATTTTCTCAGTTAGTGGCAACTCGAAGAACTTCCTGCTTCCCGCGAAAACATCGTCCATGAACTCCTGGCTTATCCCATGATTTACCACGTAAAAGAAGCCGCAATCCAAGCATGCCTGAACAATCCATCAACATTTCTCGGCATTAAATTTGAAGCGGCAACAGCAATCAATCCCACCTTAAAATTAAAATAAATTACGTAAATAAGAACGGAAAAGGAAACCTGCTTAAGCAGAGAAACGGATTGGTGAATGTCTGGGTTAGAGAGATCGATGCAATTCAGAACAGAGACTTTGTTGGTGACATCGTTTCTGTTCTCCATAACTGTGCCTCAATTGTGCAGATTCTAAGAGGTAATTAAATTTCTCCAGTCTCACACACAACAACAATGCAAAATAGGTGATTTTTATTTTAGAATTAATATTATATTGAGAAGAATATTTGTGAACATCTAAAATTGGTCTAACTGAATAAATCAGATGACAGAGATTGCAGGTGTCCCTACTGCCTACCCTCCATGCTTTATATCAATGAGAGCAATTAGTTAAATTTTCTTTTTTATTTTTGTTTAAATGTCATTTCTCCTAAATCTTTATGTCTGTTAATAGATTAGATAGAATTAAATAATGTATTTTATCCACTAACATAAACAGCTTTTTATTTTGAAATTATTATACACAACATAAATAAAGAATAAGTACATGACTTTGCCAACTTATAGCAATGGAATTATTAGTTATTTTCAAGCGTATCTTAAATAAAATTTTGTAAATATGTAAACGCTTATTTAAAAACTTTATTAATTAAAATTAAATATCAATGAAATCTTTAATTTTCAATATGAGTTTAAAATGACATTAAGTAGGCAAACAAAATATGAATTTTATTTGATTTTTAGTTGGTGTGAGCCACATAAGGGATTATTAGTGGGAATTTGGCATATTGATGTGAAAAAAGTAATTTCAATTCAAATGAAAGCTCTTCAGATATTTATTTACCTTGATTTTTCTTTAAAATAAATGTCTTTTGGAAGGTTAACAAATTGGTGGTTGTTTGACATTGATAGCATATGTATATTTAAGAAAATGAATTCAGGCATAAAAGACAAACGACGGGAAGCACTTCTCCGTTTTATCTACAACACAACTATAAACACTCTTTTGCCTCTTAATTGAAGCACTTCTCTGTTTAATCTACATCACAACCATAAACACTCTTTTGCCTCTTAATTGAAGCACTTCTCCGTTTAATCTATATCACAGCTGTAAACACTCTTTTGCCTCTTAATTGAAGCACTTCTCCGTTTAATCTACATCACAGTTATAAATACTCTTTTGGCTCTTAGTTGAAGCACTTCTCCGTTTAATCTACATCACAGCCATAAACACTCTTTTGCCTCTTAATTGAAGCACTTCTCCGTTTAATCTACATCACAGCTATAAACACTCTTTTGCCTCTTAATTAAAGCACTTCTCCTTTAATCTACAGCACAACTATACTTTTGCCTCTTAATTGAAGCACTTCTCCGTTTAATCTACATCACAGCTATAAACACTCTTTTGCCTCTTAATTGAAGCACTTCTCCTTTAATCTACAGCACAGCTATACTTTTGCCTCATAATTGAAGCACTTCTCCGTTTAATCTACAGTACAGTTATATACACTCTTTTGACTTTTAATTTCAGCTTCCTAATTCTAATCTATCAATATAAACAATTATAGAACATGTAAACAAACTATAATAGATTTTATCTTAACGTACGAATATGCCGAAAAATGATTATATATTCCAATAAATTGTACCTGTAGGTTATAGCTTTAGTTATATGCAATCCCCTTCCAAAATGTCTACAAATCACAACCCTTGTAATTATGTCCTAAAATATTTTGCAATTATGTTTTAATATTTTTCTTCCCTATACCTTATTCTATTTTACAACAAATATACTATATAAGGACCTTTTCTCCATTATATCATACACACAACGCAAATATAACTTTATTCTGTCTTATATCTACCAATATTGTATCATATCCCTATTAAATTCTGGTTTTACTCAGCAATTTTTTAGCTGGCTTGCTTTATTCTTGCCTCTTTTTTACTATTTGAGCTTCTTTGTCCCTTTTCTGACCCTCGTGCCTACCATCATGTTTTTTTATATAGAAAATGAGTAACATTTATTAACACAAGTATAAAGGTACAATAACTATTTAAATACTTAGTCATACAACTGATTAAGCAAGTCTATGCTAGAATAGCAACTATTAGTAACATAATGTTTTTCATCATTAAATGATTCAAACCCTATTTGCCAAAATTTGATTGGTTGCAAATGTGCCCTTACATGCAAGTTAAATGCTGCTTCTCCTTTTAGTTAACTTCTTTAAGTTGAATTGTTTTGATTTCTTTGACCAACCTAGTTTAGTGTTATCCATATCAAATTTTCAAATTCCAAGATGGTTTTTTAAGGAACTTTTGGCCTTTAGAACTCATTTTTATAGTTAGTATCTTTATACTAGGTTTGTAGCTTCAAGTTTTAAATTTGTTTTTTAATGTGTTATCCCAGTTTGTTCATTTTATATACCTCAATGGCTTTTGAAAATTCTAAGCATGTCTCATATTCTATCTTGCAACCCATCACTATCATTTTTTTATATAGTACTAACTATAGTCTATGCTTATAAGAGATGTGTAGCCTTCTAAAAGTTCATCTTCTTTGAGATTATATAACTGGTAAAATTCCTTAACCCATTAGAATTGTTGATGAGGGTGAAATCAAATATTTAGACCAGCTAAAGTAATGGAATGGTAAAAACCATCAAATTTTGATATAGTTTTACAACCCTTTTCCTTATAGAATTAAGGGAGAATTCCACCATTTGATATTGCACATAAGGTAAGGGACTTTCTAATAAAGCAAACACATGCAAAAGGGAGGGGGTGAATTGTGTGTAAAAATATTTTTGCAAGGCACTTGATAATATCTTTCTGAGCAAAATAAGTTTATAAATAGAAGGATCCTACCAACTTTCGAAAAGATTTTGTTAACATTGAAAACAAAAGGATCCTATTAATCGAAAGGAGTCTGCAAGCGCTCAAAAAGAAAAGGAGTCTGTTAATTGATAGGAGTTTGCTAGTGCTAAAAAAGAAACGAACCTATTAATCGATAGGAGTTTGTTAACACTTAAAATGAAAAGGAGTTTGTTAATCGATAAAAGCCTATTAATTATTTCAAGAATGAAAGGAGCCTCTTGTGATTTAAAACAAAAGGAGACTATTGAAAAAACCGAATGAGCCTTTTGTAAGTTGAAAACACAAACACTGTAATGCGAAAATTTAAAAGCTAAGAGAGAAAGTAATATAATCAATTTATACTGGTTTAGCTGATAATGAAGCCTACGTCAAGTTTCTAAGTATTCAACTTGAGTATTTAACTATAAACTCCAAGTAGTAAATTTTCACGAGCCTCTCTAAGCTCACAAGTATACATTTTTCAAGGTTCTTTAATCTTTCACACTCATAATGTTTAACAAACCTCTATAAGCTCTCAATAAGAAATGTATAAAGGGTTTAACAATATCTCTTAATAGAATGATTTCATTTTCTAAAGAACGAGGAGTTTGATATAGATGTGACTTTTAAGAATATTGATGCTACTAAAGTATTTTGCAAGTCTTCTATCTATCACAAATGTTGTAGCTCTTCCTTAAGTAAACATTTTCTTCAATTAGCCGTTGCTTAATTTTCGATATCATCTCTGCTAAAATCTTTGATATTCAGATGTTAAGGTAAACGTTCTATCAAGGCTTCTGAATCTAATTTCGAATTAGGAAGATCCTTACGGATGTCATGGAACCATTTCTAATTAAGTTCATGGTTCTTATAAGAAAGGAAGAAATTATCCTATTTTTTTCCTTTTAAGAATTAGATCGTTGCTTATATAAGGAAATAAATCCAATTTGAATTTTGAAATATTATAAAGTTATCATCTAAATTATTAACTATACACCTTTAGCTAACAATCTCTCCCTTTTTCATGATAATAAACGATAATAGATATATTTTCAAAATTTAAAAAATAATAAAGGATTTCGAAAGATACCTGTAAACTTTATATGTTCTTACTCACAGTTATAATTAGAAGGAGCCTGACTTCTAAAGGAAGGAGCTTATTGATTGTATATCACATATTTAAACTTCACAAGTTCAGCAACTTTTCAGCAGCAGTTACCATAATATGTCATCAATAACAAATACATCATCAAGGCAATATTGAAAATATATCACAGATGTAAAGTAAATCATTAACTATTTATCATTAGCTATTCTCCCCCCTTTTCATTATCAAAAAAGAGAGGGAAAGAGTAAATAAGGCGTGAAACAATATCACAAGTATGTAAGGACAGACCAAGTAAAAACAGAGTCATTAAGAAGATTCAGAAATTTTTCTAAGCAAAATTTACATGTCAAGAATCTGATTTTACATGTTGTCTATCTGGATACACATTTAGTCTTGATTAGAAAGAATTTTCTTCAGTTGTTGAAGGATCATATCATTGGTTTTCTAGAGTATGGCAGGGGATAATTTTTGTCGGGTAAGACCAGAGAGGTCTGCTGCTCTTTCAGCTTTCTTCTCAACCCACACATTATCTTTCAGCTTGTGCTCGCATTGGTAAGGAATGTAAGAATGGAACTTACCAGAAGCATAATAATCTAGATTGTCAAAAGACACTCCATAGTATGCAAAAATTTTGGTTAACAACATCCCATATGGTAGACCACCAGTTGTATTCTTATGACTTCCCTTGTCCACCATAAACTTGAGAATCATTGTTGAGAGGTTCATCTTGTTTCCCTTTAAAGGATTGTAGACCACATATGTATCCAAGAGACTGCATCTTTCTATTGAGCTACTCTTTAGAAAAATTTAAGTAACTAAAATGGATGCAAGGCATCTCGGTAGTAGGTCTAAGTGTTTACACCAGGGTCTCCCTTCATGGGCATTCTTAGTGTGTAGACATATAAAGTATACAACCTCTCATAGATCAAGGTCAGCAATGTCCCACTTATGACAGGGAGGCAAGATGTGTTCACTAACCATCTTTCTCTTCTTGTAGTGTTTCTTGTACCTTGCTTCAGCTTCCATCGACTGAAACAACTTCATTGGTGATGAGGACTCACCCTTCTGGAGTATGGTGAGTTTCTTTGATTTGTCCTTTTGGTCTTATGGATTTCTTCAAACATGACTTCTTCAAAAATTGGCTCATCCCTAACAATTGGATCCTCAATCTTTTCTTCGACCATAAGAGCTTTACCTTGTCTTATTTCTTCCCTTTTTCTTTTTCATGAATCTTCTTCTTTCTTTTCGGCCTTATGAGTTTCTTCTTGTATAGCTTGCTTTGCCACATTTGCTCTGGTCCGTGGTCTCCTTATTAACCGAGTCAGTTCTTCATTTGAATCATCATCATTTACAACTGAATGCACTTTAAGCACTTTCTTATCCTTAGGTCCTGGTTTAGGAGTAGTGGCAGGAGGTGCATAAATTTTGGAAGAGAGTGTAGAAGGAGTAGGAGTGGTCAGGGTAAGGATGGGTATGTGAATTCTTACTTTTCTTGTTTGCTCCCCCTCACTAAATGATTCTTCCTTTACTTCTTTTTCTTTTTCTTCTTCTTCTTCTTCTTCCTCCTTTCTCTTCTTCTTCCTCCTTTCTTCTTCTTCTTTTTCTTCTCCACTAGAGTTAGAGACATATTGCTGTTTGGATGAAGGTTCATTATTTTCAGAGGATGAGTCCGAGCTTGATTCTAGGGATAACATAGCCAAAATCTGTCTTTTTCTCTCCTCTGGAGTTTCCAGAATGGTTGTTTCTGAAGTTTGGGGCTTAGAGGAAACAAAGACAGGTTCAGTAGGATTGTTCAAAGAACCTACGATTAGAGAAAGAAAAGAGGACCTAGAGACAAGAGTTTGTTCATGGCTAGAAGTTGAAGCTAAGATTTTCTTCTGTCTCTTTGACTTCATCCGTGTCATTGAAGGAAAAATAGAGAGAAGGCAGAAAGTTAGGATGCAAAGAGGAAAAACAGAGAAAAGGTAGAAAGTTAGAGTACAAATTGTATATCCTCAAATTTTGTTTTTGTTTGTCAATTGTATGAACATGGTGTTGACATATTTTTTGATCTGTAGTTGTATTGTATAGGATTCATAAATAGGGTAAGTCCTTAGGAAAAATGTAAAATTGGCCAATTATTTGGACTTGACTATATTCATCTTCCAACCAAGATTGTTGTTTTCACTTTGGCTTTTAGTTTATGAAATTCTTGTTTAGGTCATATTTTTATTTATAGACTTAATTCTCTAATTTTAAATGAAAGTTTGGGTCATCCAAAAAATGAACATTTTGATTGTGTTTCTTTCCAATTATCTAAAAATCATAGTTTACCTTTTAATTATAGTAACTATGTTTCCTGTACCCTTTGATTTAATTCATTTTGATATTTTTGAACCTACTTGTAATCTTATAATAGTTGGTTTTTATTTATTTTTCCATTTTTGTGGAATATTTTTCTTGGTATACATGGATTTATCTGTTGAAAATATATCTAAGTTACCTCAAACATATATACAATTTGTTTCCATGATAAAACTCAGTTTTCTTGTTCTATTAAAAGTCTTCAAATAAATTATGTCATGGAATAAAAAGACCCAGAATTATATCAATTTTTAATTTAGGTTGGGTTAATGGTCCAACTGTACTATCTCTACATATTTGCACAAAATGGTTAAGTATAATGCAAACATAAGTATATCTTCTATATTATTTGTGTTTTCTTATCGCTTCTGCAGTATGCTTACTACTATTTTTACAATTAATTGATTTTCTTCCCCCACTATTGGTAATATCTCTCCTTTCTAATGTTTACAATGATAAGTACCTAATTATCAGTCCTTTTTATGTCTTTGGTAGTGTGATTTTTATTCATCTTTAACCTCCTGAGCACATAAAATTGGAACTTATATCTAGATTATGTTGCTTATTGGGATACATTATAGACTATAAAGGTTACCGATGTTGGGACCCAGTTTTATATTTTTTTCAGGATTTCTCATTATATCACGTTTTAGGAGCATAAAATATTTTCTACCCTATCAAGTTTTCATGCTCAAATTGGTCCTTCATTCTACCTAACAAATCCATCTTTTTTTGGTTGTCATAATGATTGGTTTGTAGGAAACTTTAGGCAAAATAATATTGGCGTCTCATTGCCTTCCCCAAATGATTCTTAAACATTTATGGATTCTGATAACTCCTCTCTTCCAGTTATCATCTCACCCCCGATCACTGAAAGTTCCTATACTTTTCCTTTCTCTACTCATCAAGTACTCGTTTAAGATAACCTAATGTTACCATTTACAATTGTTATTTTTATTCTACAATTTTTCTTTATATAAACCTCACTCTTATCATGAGTCTAATATTAAACCTATGTAATAGCAAGTTATGAAAATAGAACTTAAGTTCTCACCATCACTTATACTCAAAATTTGGTATATTCACAACTAGACAAGTCTATAATTGGTTGAAAATTAGTTTATAAAATTAAAATTCAAGATGATGGTTCTATAGAACATTACAAGGAACACTTGGCTGCTAAAATATTTACACAGGAATATGGTATTGACTATAAAGAGACATTTTCCATGTAGCTTGTATTATCTCTGTTCGTAGCGTCTTTGCTATTGATGTTGTAAAACAGTGGAAGTTGTTTAACTAGATATGAAAAATGCCTTTTTAATAGGGATCTTTATGATAAAGTGCATATGCAACTATATCCTGGATATAATAATCCCTTTAATAAAGTTTATCATCTTTAGAAAGCTCTCTAAGACCTGAAGTAAGCTTTTTAAGCATGGTTTGCCAAATTTAGCTCGACTAATAGGCATATTGGTTTTCATTCAAGTCCTTATGATAAAGTAGTGCTTCTTCATTAGGCTGAGAAAGGTCTCATTCTCTTACTTCTTTATGTAGATGACATGATCATCACTGGTGATGATTTGTAAGATATTAAGGTCCTTAAAACATTTCATATAGTTTAAAAGAAAGATCTTAGGCATCTTAACTACTTTCTTTGTCGTAAGTATCATCTGATTTGGTAAGGTACTATTCATCTCAAGAAAAATATGCTATAATTCTTCTTTTTCAATCTAGTTTTACTAATGATAAGATAGCTAGTACTCTCAGTAAGCCCAATGTTCCTTTTTTTTAAATCACTAATGGAACTTATCTCAATGATGGAACCTTTTATTGATAGTTGGTTTGTAGTCTTATTTATCTTTTTCATATCTACTCCTCGTATTACTCACTCCGTTGTAATTCTTTGTTACATGAAAGGAACTTTATTTCATCTTGTATATTTCTCTAATTCATCTACACTAGACCTAAAAGCCTATTATGATACTGACTAGTCTTTATCATTGGATATTGTTTCTTTCTTGACAATTCCTTAATATATTGATGAAGTAAGAAGTAAACTGTGATTTCTCGTTTTAACAAAAAATTTGAATATTAGCCTTTTGTTGACATTTATTCTGAACTAATTTGGCTTTGATGACTAATTAATGATATGGGTATTAAATAAGTTCTTCTCATGCCATTATATTATGACAATCATATTGTAATTGAAATTGCACATAATAATGACCTTTATGAGTGCCCTAGGCACATTGAGAATGATTGTCACGTTGTCTCATAAAATGTTATTAAAAAATCTGTTAAGCTTGCTTAGTCTCTTTCAATGATCAGGCTACTGATATCTTCACCAAAGTTTATCCACCTCTATGCTTTTGTAATCTTGTTAACAAACTTCAACTGGCGTTTATTTTACCACCTTCAAATTGAGGAGTATATTAACATATATACAAATATCATAATAAATGTAATTATGCCCAAAAAATAAATATGTTATATTATTTTGCTTCCTTATATTTTAATGTATACACTACAATAAATTATTGAATTGGTTATATTTTTTTGGTTACAAATTGAAATTCGTAGCTAAAAGTTAGTCTTTGTCTATAGTTTTACTCCAAATTCTGGTAGTTCGTAGGTTATTTAAAAATATTGGCTAAGTTTATAATATGTTACATTTTATATGTTAAGTCAAGGAGACTTCACTTCTATTAATTTGGGTGATAATCAAATAATAATAATCTTATAAATATATGAACTGTTTAGATATATTTGTTAAGTGTGTAGAAAAATTTAAGTAACACTTAGTCATCCCAGACGATACGTTAGCAACAAACGATACACATCATCATAGACAAAGCGTAAATAACAGACGAAGTGCAAACAATAGACGAAACGCAAACAACAGACGAAGCGCAAACAACAGATGAAACATAAACAATAGACGAAGCACAATATTACACGATACAAAAAGGAAGATATTGTAAAATGTCAGACAATTAGTTAGTTGGAGTTAGTTACATAACTCAACTAAATAACGATTGTTTGAAGATTCAAGAAGCAGTTTTCAAGAAGCCAGTGGAGACTTAGGCTATAAATACTAGTCCTAGTAGAAGACTAAAATACTTTTTGCTTACAAGAGAGAAAAACTGTGATTATACAATACTTAGAAAAAAATTCTCTAGTTAAAGTGTGAAATAAAAGAGCGAATCTTATTGTAACGTAAAGCTCAAGATATCTTTCCTAGAGAGAAAGAAAAGGCTGTAGTCTGGAGAGGTTAAGATAACAGAAAGAATACTTTGTCAAAGATACCTAAAGAGGCTCATGAAGGGAAGAAAGAATACTTATAAAAGTTGTGAAGTATAGTAAAATCTCAGACAAACTCTGAGGACTGGACGTAGCCCAAGGTTTGGGATGAATCAATATAAAATTGTGTTGCCTATTCTCTAACTCTCATACTTTAATTTTCTTGTTGTTAGATAAGTAGATAAAGTTACTTGTGATTTCAATACTTACTAATTCTTAGTAACGTGTTGTTGATATTCATCTGATAGTTGTAAAGATATTCAAGAAATCTCAAAAGATTAATAATTTTTAAAAGATTACATAATTCAACTCCTCTTCTTGTGTATTTTGTATACTTTACGTGATTCCTATATTAACAAGTGATTTACTTCAGTTGGTATCAAAGCTCGGTTTCCAAAAACCACCTTTACAAAGTGTGGACAAAGATCCATGGCTGAATCACATGTTTTTATAGCTGAAGGTGCCTCGGTCACAAGACCTCCTGCGTTCAATAGTGAGGATTATCATTATTGGAAGGGCAGGATGTAACTCTTTATAGAATACACACATATTGATCTTTGGGATATCATCGAGAATGGATCATACACACCAACAGATGATGAAGGCAATATCATTTCCCGTGATAGATAGTCAGCCAATCAGAAAGCTCGATTTCAATTAAATTCAAAGGCTAAGTTCTTTCTGAGTTATGCCCTAGGTAGAAGTGAATATGATAAGGTTCATGGATGTGAAACTGCAAAGGAAATGTGGGGCACATTATCTATCGAACATAGAGGCACAAATCAAGTGAAAGTGTCAAAGATCAGCATTCTTATATATCAGTATGAGCTGTTGCACATGAAAGAGGATGAGTCTGTTGATCAGATGTTTGGATGATTTCAAACTATCGTTAATAGACTTAAAGCTCTTGGGAGAATCTACGATAATTAAGATCATGTCAAAAAGATTTTCACGAGTCTTCCTAAAAGATAGAGACCTAAAGTTACATCAATACAAGAAGCCAAGGACTTCAGCGTGTTAAAGCTAGATGAATTGCTTGGTTCTTTGAAGATACATGAAGTAGAGCCTGATGCAGAAGATAAATCTAGAAGAGATAAATCTATAGCATTAAAGGCTGGTTAGAAGAATTAAAAGAACCAGAGAAGTAGAATTACATCTTCAAAAGCACTAAAGATTGAAGAAATCAAGAATGATGATGCCAGTGAATCTGATCAAGAGACAAGTGAAGAAGATGATGAACTATCATTCATTTCAAGAAATATTAGAAGGATGTGGAAGAAGAAAGCAAAAGGAAATAAAGATTTTTCTTTTAAGAAAAATAGCAAAAACGAAGTGAAGAATGAGAAAACTTCTATTGTATGCTATGAGTGCAACAAACCAAGACACTACAACTCTGAATGTCCATTGCTTAAAAGAAAACAGAAGAAAGAAAACAAAAAGAGCATGATAGGGGAAGATTTGGATTTGTCGAAATCTGATTTTGATTTAGAAGCATCAGTACAAGCAAATATATGCTTAGTAGCTGAGAAGGAATGCGACGATGAGGTAACTTCTAATTCTAATGAACTGCAAGAAGCATATTTAGAATTGTTAGAAGATTCATATGCTATATTAAAGCAATATAAGGCTTTAAAAAGAAAATTTGCTAAAAATGTGAAGAACACGGAACTATTGAAAAAAAAACGTCTACCTTAAGAAATAAGTAAACGATATGAAAAAGAAAGTAACTATAGATAGATCTCAAGAAATTAGTCAATTAAAACAAAGGATTAATAGTCTTTCAGCAAAAATAGTAGCATTTACTGAAAGTACAAAAAAGATGAATGATATGATTGGAAAATATAGATATCCGAATGATAAGAGTGGTTTAGGGTTTCTTAATAGCAATGTTTGTTATAATAAGAGTACTGTTCCTAATAGGAAGCAAAAGAAACAATCTTCTTATTATTATTTAAGGCAAAGTTATGAATACCGTACCGGGCTTGGTACTGGATTGGGTTCTGAAACGAAACTAACTCGGTACTGGTCGGTAACGGGTACCGTTTTGGGTAATTTTTTAAATTAATGAAATAGTCCCTAAAATTTTTAAAAATTGCAAAATAGTCCATATTGGTATATTGTATAGTTATATTGTATACTTTACTAGTTTACTGTTTACATCAACCATGTTTTTAAAAATCTTAATAATAAATAATAAT
>JANSVA010000217.1:11581586-11611627 GCA_025504915.1 Erythroxylum reticulatum
AATCGGCAAAATTGGTAAAGATTCATTTACGTCTATAGATAATGTTCTGCTAGTTGAAGGTTTAAAGCATAATCTGAACAGTGGATGCTCGCGACACATGACGGGAAGAAGGTCTATATTCCTAGACATCCAAAATAAGCAAGGAGGATCAGTAACTTTTGGAGATAACCAGCAGGGCAAAATAGTTGGAATCGGCAAAATTGGTAAAGATTCATTTACGTCTATAGATAATGTTCTGCTAGTTGAAGGTTTAAAGCATAATCTGATTAGTATAAGTCAATTATGTGATTCTAGCTTTGAAGTATCCTTTAATCAAAATTCTTGTGTAGTTAAAAACAAGGACGGTTCCATATTCTTTTCTGCTAAGAGATGAAACAATCTCTATAATATTAATTTAGAAGATTTGAAAAGTTAAAATATTTCATGTTTTATATCAATAGATGAGGAAAAATTGGTTTGGCATGAAAAGCTAGGTTATGTTAGTTTTAAACATATTTCCAAGTTGGTTAAACATGATTTGGTAAGAGGATTACCAAAAATAAGTTTTAACAAAAATTTCTTTTGTGAAAGTGGTCAAAAAGGAAAACAAGTTAAAACATCTTTTTCTTCTAAAAATGTTGTAACTTCGTCTAGACCTCTAGTGTTGTTATATATAGATTTGTTTGGTCCAACTAAAACACTAAGTTTTCGTGGAAAGAAGTATAGTCTCTTAATTATTAATGACTTCATTAGATTTTGTTGGATATTGTTCTTATCACATAAAGATTATTCTCTTAATTTCTTTAAAGTTTTATCCAAAAATTTCCAAAATGAAAAAGGAATTTCTATCGATGGAATTAGGAGTGATCATGGTGGAGAATTTGAAAATGAAAAATTTAGAATGTTTTATGAAGAGAATGGAACTTTTCATAATTTCTCTAATCCTAGAACTCCACAACAAAATGGAGTTGTAGAAAGAAAGAACAGGATAATTCAAGAAATGGAAAGAACCATACTATGTGAAATGAATCTTCCTAAGTATTTCTGGGCAGAAGTTATGAACACATCTTGTTATATTCAAAATAGAATACTTTTGTGACCTCTATTAAACAAAACTCCATATGAGTTATGGAAAGAAAGGAAGCCAAATATTTCTTACTTCCATCCATTTGGTTGCAAATGTACTATATTGAATACAAAAAATTTTTTGGATAAATTTGATTCTAAGATCAATCCAGGAATTTTTCTAGGATATTCGATGTCTTTTAAAGCTTATAGAGTTTATAATCTTGTTTCTAAATCTGTTGAAGAATCTATGCATGTCAAGTTTGATGATGATTGACAACCAGATAGAAGAAACAATTCTGATGATGATACTCTATCTGTTCCCTTAGTTGATAACATAAACATGTCACCAATAGATGTTTCACTTGATAAGGTAGAAGATATTCTTGAAAACTTTAGTGTTAGCAAAGACTGGAAGTATAAATCTCCTCAACTAGAAAATTTGATTATAGACAAAACCTCAGAAGGTGTAAGAACTAGGACTAAATTTAGAAGAGAGGCAAATGTAGCTTTTATTTCTAAATTAGAACCTAAGAAAATTGATGAAGCTCTTCAGGATGAAGCTTGGATTTTAGCCATGCAAGAGGAGTTAAATCAATTTTCAAGGAACAAAGTTTGGTCTTTAGTTCCTAGACCCTCTAATAAGTCAATCATAGGAACAAGATGGGTTTTTAAGAATAAATTAGATGAATTAGGTAGAGTAAATCATAATAAAGCTAGAATAGTAGCTTAAGGCTATAATCAATAAGAAGGAACAGACTATAATGAAACTTATGCTCCTGTAGCTAGATTAGAAGCTATTAGGATTTTACTTGCAGATGCAGTTTTTCATGATATAAAACTATTTCAAATGCATGTGAAAAGTGTCTTTTTGAATGATTTTATTGATGAAGAAGATTATATAAAGCAACCTCCTGGTTTTGAAGATTTTGATAAACTAGATTATGTCTATACACTTCATAAAGCTTTGTATGGATTAAGACAAGCACCTCGTGCTTGGTATGATCGTCTAAGTTCTTTTTTGATTGAAAATGACTTTAGTAGAGGTCAAGTAGATAAGACCTAGTTTAGAAATGTATTAAAAATGATTTCATTATAGTAGAGATACATGTAGATGATATTATTTTTGATGTAACTTCTAACAAGCTATGTTTCAGTTGTGAAAATCTTATGAAGAGTGAATTTGAAATAAGTATAATGGGTGAATTTCTTTCTTAGTTTACAAGCCAATCAAACCGAAGAGGAGATTTTTATTCATCAACAGAAATATATTAAAGAATTGTTAGTCAAGTATAAAATGGAAAAGGTTTAACCTATGTCAAACTCCTATGCATCCTTCAAATCTCTTATCAAAGGATAAAGCAGTTAAGAAGGTTGATCAAACTCTTTTTAGAGGAATTATTGGTTCTTTACTTTACCTGACAGTAAGCAAACCTGATATATTGTTTAATGTTTGTTTGTGTGCAAGATTTTAAGCAGATCCTAGAGAATCTCATTATATTACTATTAAAAGAATATTGAGATATTTGTCAGGTTCTACTGATCTGTGTTTATTGTATGAGAAAGGTAAAGATTTCAAGATAATTGGCTACTGTGATGTTGATTATGCTGGAGATAGGATTCATAGGAAAAGTACAAGTGGAGGATGTCTCTTTCTTAGTCATAATCTAGTTTCTTGTTCAATCAAGAGGTAAAGTTCAATTGCTCTATCTACTGCAGAGGCTGAATATATGTCAACTGTAAAATGTTGTTCATAGACATTATGGATTAAGTATCAGTTAGAAGATTACTCCATACAAGTAGAACAAATCCCAATCTTCTATGACAACACAAGTGCTATCAATCTATCAAAGGATCCAATACAACACTCGAGGCCAAAGCATATTGAAGTTAGACATCATTTTCTACGAGACTACGTAAAGAGAGGAATCATTAGTCTACAATTTGTTCAGACAAATCAATAATGGGCAGATATCTTCACTAAAACTCTGTATGAAGATAGATTCAAAGAAATCAGACGGAACTTGAATATGGTAATGCTGAATAACCATTCGTCTGATACGACATATCCCAGTTGATTCTCACGAAAAGAAAATAAAAAGTCATAAGTTTTTAAGTAAACAGTAATGGTAAGTTATAGACGGTAACTTTTCAAGAGTAGATATTAGACAAAAAACTTCTCCAGTTTCTTTTAAAATATCTTTCACTCTAGAATATTCTTGAAATACTTTAAAATTGAAGTATTTAGTGTTCTCAATTAAGACGATTCATCACTCGGTTCTGAGATTCAAGTTCTTTTGTTTAATATTTTTACCTTCAGATACTAACATCATTACTTCAAGCAAAATGCATTTGTGTTTTTAGTTCTTATTGTTACAAATAAAAAATGGAGCAATCTCTCATCTATGGAAGACATGTTGATTTCATCTCCTTGAAGGAAAATTAGATGGACATTAAACCAGAAATTGATGTAGCTGGTTGGGGAAATTTCTTTAAGGTTTGTGAAAAAGTCTATTTGAATGAGATATATGAATTTTGGAAAAATGCAAATGTTGTAGACGAAACCTTAGTATCAATGGTAGATGGATTGTCAGTTATCGTGACACTAGAGTCAATTGAGAAGGTCAGTGAGTGCACAAGTATTGGAGTAAGAATGTCTTATAATATAAAGTGGATTACTCAAGGTTGTGTAGATAAAGCACACCTCAATCGACAACTATATGGAAGTAGTGACCTAAGACACAAGAAGGCGTCAACTCTTGTTCCAAAGGCTAGGGTTCTACATTCACTACTTCTTCATTGTGTTCTACTAAGAATAGGTTCAAAGCATGTTCTGACAACGATGGATGAACAATGTCTGTTTCACCTACTCAATCTTCAACCCATTAATCTTCCGTACTTGATTTTGAAGTACATGATGAAGTTAAAAAAGGATTCTAGCCCTTTACCATATGGTATACTGTTGACAAGGATTTTTAGAGATTCTAGAATTTTTCTCGAAAGAGGTAATAGGATGAAAATGGATGTGAAAAGCATTATTAATGCCACCACTGTTGGTAGAATAGGATTAAAGAGTGACGATGAGGCGGATACAACTTTTACATCGAAAGCAAGATCTGAGGGGGAGCATATAGTAGGAGTGAACGTATTACACCTATAAAAAGAGCAAAACCTCGACTGACAGAACATCAACAAAAGAGAAGACTGAGAAATTGTCTGATGTATCAATCAAAACTAATACAAGTCTACAAGAAGAGGAAAGCCAGGTTAAACAATCAGCGCAACAAGTGTCTTTGAAGAGAAAGGCAGAGCCATTTCATTCAAAAAGATCTAAACAGTCAAGAAATTCACCAAGACTATTGACTTTACGTTAAGAAGAACAAAAGAAACAGAAAGTTCTTATCCTTGGTGAAGAATTTGAAAAACCAGAGAAAACATATGAAGCTACTAGATCAATTATCTCAATTTTGGAAAGTCATTCAGCAAAATTATCTAGAGAGACAGAGATAAAAAGAAAGCTAGTATTTGAGAAGAAGAAACCTCAACAATAACTTTCTTCTAAATAGGCAGAAGAACAAAAGAAGCAGAAGTCTAGTCTGAAGAAGGTTTCTTCATCTGAAGTTTAAAAGAAGGCAAAAATAGTGGCACATCAATTGGAACTTTATAATTCTGCTCAACCAATCAATAAAAAAGATTTGAGAATGAAGATTATAGAATAACCAGTACCTATTCGAAGCAAAAGTTCAATTATTATTAGAGAACCTTTGAAAAAGTCAATTAGGGTACTATTTGAACCTATACTGATTAATGATCAAATGATACATCTTCTAAACCATGAAGAAAGAAGATTATATGGTATTCTGTGAGATGAGAAGGGAAAACCATATCCATTGAATATTTCAAAGGATCGGCATACAATCTATCCAATTCTGAGCAGAACCTTGATAAAAATTGTGCCAGACATATAACCAAGATGCTCAAACCTTGTGAGAAACAAAGAAAAAGGGAAAAAGAAGATGTTTCCTTAGGGAAATCTAGAAGATCTTTCACAAGAATAGATTCAAGTAGTAGTGAAGAACATAGATGATACATGCAATACAGCTCAACCTGGAGGTATCTTGTTTCACACCACATTTTGAAAGCATCAGGAAGTAAATTTGGAGTTTCAATCACATATGAAAACTTCATGGTAGTTGGGAAAGTGCAAGAAGGATAGTACAGAAGTATCATCGTTTAAGGTATCAATTTCAATTTAGAAACCTTTGTGCATTTAGTTATGCATTTCAGACCTTTAGGTTTCATGCCTTCAGTCAAGAATGTGTTAAATCTTCTTGGACAACCAATTCTAAAGTTACCTAGACCTGATGATCTTGATCTTCCAGAAGGAAATCAAACCTTCAGACCTACCACAATCAAAATCATAGATTTAGACCTTTTACCTTTAGAACCATCTGTTGCTGAAAATCTCCATCCATATAGTGAAATACAACAAGATTCTACTGTTAATTCGGAGTTCTTAAAGCATTTCATGAATTGAAAGGAAGTCAGTCACAAACAGAAGGACATCTAGGAAGCTTTAGTAAAAGAAATTGAGGAAATTTATACTAAAGTTGATGACCTAAGTGACTCAGTTGGTGATCTTCTTGAGGAAGTAGCATATCTAAGGGTTGCTATTGACCAAGACCTCAAGAGAGCGAATCCTACAGTAACGTAAAGCTCAAGATATCTTTCTTAGAGAGAAGGAAAAGGTTGTAGACTGGAGAGGCCAAGATAGCAGAAAGAATACTTTGTCAAAGAGACCTGAAGAGGCTCATGAAGGGAAGAAAGAATACTTGTAAAAGTTGTGAAGTATAGTGAAATTTTAGACAAACTCTAAGGACTGGACGTAGCCCAAGGTTTGGAGTGAACCAATATAAAATTGCAACATTTATTCTCTAACTCTCATACTTTAATTTTCTTGTTGTTAGATAAGTAGATAAAGTTACTTGTGATTTCAATACTTACCAATTCTTAGTCATGTGTTTTTGATATTCATCTGATAGTTGTAAAGATATTCAAGAAATCTCAAAAGATTAACAATTTTGAAAAGATTACACAATTCAACCCCCCTTCTTGTGTATTTTGTATACTTTACATGATTCCTATATTAACAAGTGATTTACTTCATTATATTTGTAGTTAAAAAAATTTGGTGATCTTCTTTTATTGTGAGTTTTGTTTTGTAGCGAAAAGTTTTTAGTTATAAAAATATTTCGCAGCTAAAAAGATTTGATGACATTTTTTAACTATGAAGTTATTTTTGAAGAGAAATGTTTATAGCTATAGAATAATTTTTATAGCTAATAATGTTTGACGAAGTTTTTTAATTATTAATTTATTTTTAACTAAAAACCTTTCACTACATTTTTTTCATAGCTAAAACACAGATCCCTTAACTATTAGGTAAAAAATGAATTTTGTATTTAAAAAGATTTTGCTACAAAATTTAATTATCAGGTACGAAAATGAATTTTGTAGTTAAAAACATTTTGCCACGAAAATATTTTCTTAGCAAAAAAAGAAAAACAATGAAAACAACATTGTTTTGATAACCTAAAAACACTCCTCTTATGTTTTTTGTTTTGTCTTTCTTTGTCTTCTAGCAACTCCCTTGTTTGTTTTTTCTAACAACTTGTTTTCTCAAGCACCATGTTTTCTTCAGCAACTCCCTCGTATGTCTTCTCTAACAACGTGTTTTCTCCAGCAGCTCCCTTATTTATCTTCGTCTATTTTTGGGTATGTTATGTACAACCCTTCAATCTAAACTTCTGGTCTCTCTAGTGTGTTTTGATGAATGCTAAAACCTAAGTTCTGTCATTCACTTATAATCATGAAATTAAGGTCTTTGTTACATATTATTGATCTGTACAATTAAACCTAAGCTTCTGATTTCTTTAAGATTATGGTTATATCTATGATGTGTTCTTATTTCTATTACGTGATGAATATTAATTTTGAATTGATCTTTGTTGACCGACGATTCATATAAAAAGCATAAGCAATAGATGGTCACCAGTGCTGAAGGCAAGAACTAGGGAGTATCCCATGGTTTGACCAAGAACCAAAAAAGGTCAAATTTGGTATGATAATAGGTATGATAACTGTTAAGTGCTAAGTTTTAATCTAATTTAAACCCTCAACTATTGTAAGTGCACGGGTCGTGAATTGTAGTAAAAGAGGGGTTGATCCCACGAGGATGTGTGAACTAATCTAGTCCCAAGTTCTCTAAGGCTTATAATTAATAAAATGAAAATAAAAATAGAATAGAAAAGTAAACACAAGAATATGATTGTTGAAAAATTAATTCATACAAAGAAGTCAAATTGAATAAAGAATTAACCAATTATGATATAGAGGAATTTTCCTATCATCAATGACAATTTAATCATGTATTTATTATTGTGGTGTCGGTTCTATACTATTGAAGGAGGGTTTAGCTCTCTCGATTTATAATTACAAACCCTAATTAATAAACCTAAATTTACGTTGAGTATCGAACAAGTAATCTCTTAATTACAACGACCCTAACCCTAATTTGTTTTTAAGCTCTCTAATAAAGAATCGAGTCCTCACATGGGATCTCTCTCCATATAACTTCCGATTTGATTAATTGCATGATTTATTGAATCACTTAACTCTCATTAATTCAACCTAATCATTTTTATTGGTTCAAGCTCTCAATTTGTTACCAAAATATGCAAAAATCATAATCAATCACAACATCCAAACACAATAACATAAAAATGACTATATTACTATTGAATCAAGTTCAAATCCCCAAAGAAAATTAGAACATCACGATCAAACCTAAATCCATCAATACATTAATATCCATCTCAAATATTGAAAGAAAAGAACACAAGATGAATGAAATACATTATTGGAGGGGATCAGGATGCATCAGGAAAAGCAGCAGTAGCTAAGCCGACTCCTCTTTCCACTTCTTCTCTTCTCTCTCATCTTCTTGAACTTTTCCAAATGTGGCAAAATGTGAAGCTTCTTTTAGGGTTCCACCTCTTTCCTATTTATAGTATTTCTGTTTTGAGCAACTTTAGGGCTTTTTTTGGGTCCAAAAGGTCTAAAAAGCCCCTCAAAAACTTAGGTTCGGAAGGCCATCCGCGTGTGTCTACGCACAGGTTACAATCTTGGCACCTGATTTAACCTTTTGTCATGATCATGGTAGACTGGCCACAATCATAGCCCTTCCTCTATGCTTCTGTCATGATCATGGCACATTGACCAGAGTTTTACCTTAGCCTTCCTTTAATTCTCCCCCGTTCTTCGTTATTTGTCTTGAAACACTAACAAACACATCAAGACACCTCAAACATATAAAATTGAAGCTCAATCACATGCTCCAACCCACAAAATACAAATACTTAACTAAACAAGAAAATCCTAACCTAAACATGCACTAAACATTCAATTTAATAACTAAACACATACTAAACTACCCATTAAAATATTATCCAATCTACCACTATCAATAACAGGTATGAAAACTTAAGTAATTTTTCTCTAAGGCCATTAATTCCCATATGAAATGCTAAATATACGGTACTACTGAATCCCTTTTTTTTAAAGAATCCCACTCTTAGAAGTTTAAGATGAAGTGTCTTGAGATTTTGTGGAATGGCAGTATATTTTTGTACATAAATGGATATCAATAATTGCAAAGAAAATTCACGACAAATTTCAGCTTATGTTATCAAAAAGATTCTAATTCATAATAAAAGAATATTTCTACATACAATTATTGTGATGAAGATGATGTAATTGAACACAAAATATAGATAAATAAAAATATTAAAAATAAGTAAAATATTAAATTAAATTATATTAAACTTGTTTGCCCCTTGAGGATATAGGTTAACTTTAATTTATGCCTTAATAGTAAAATCTTGATTCTTTTAAGTGTGAAAAAATGTTGGAGTTCTAAAATAGTCACTCATGCGTTCCACAAAATTTTATGGTATAAAAAAGTAACATTAGATTTATAAAATTACTAGAGCTATCTCCTATATTGGTTTTAGTATCAAAGCATATCAAACATAAAAGCTAGTAATGGTAATAAGTGTTAATAGGCATTTTATATTGATTTTATATACATAATTTGCTTAACTCTTGTCCATTTTTTTGGAGTTTTAGTAGATTGTGAGAAGGAAAAAAATCAATCATGACCTTAAAAAGATGTTACGTATAATAACTAAAGCGTCTTGAACAATATGGATGGTTTTAAGTGCTACTCCTCTCATCTTTTAACTATCACTGAGTTGCAACTTCTCTATTTTGCTAAGTGCCAGGCATGTTGTCTATTGATTGTATGATATTCCCCCTTGTATTAGTAGTGGGAAAAAATTCATTATAGGAAATTTGCTTCCACTGTCATCTTTGGTTTAGATTTTAAGATAATGAACTGTACATTACATTCTTCTCACAGATACAGCCTCTGGGCATGCTAAGGTCGAGATTCCAGTCCTTACTCGGTTCATTTAACACATATTTGGTACCTTCAAATAATAAACAGAAGAAAGGATTCTCATTTTCAAAGAAATTTACCGAGGTTACGACAAATAAGAGAAGCGAAGCTGCAAAATTTGCTCAGTTATGGAATGAAGTGATATGTGGTTTCTGAGAAGAGGATCTTAAGTGATAGGGAGATGGATCTGTTGCTCGTTCCATACACATTAGATCCTGGTCTCAAGTTAATCCAGTGGACCTTATTTTTGCTTACCAGTAAGGCTCATAATGGATTTGGAATGTTCAAAAGAATAAAGCAAGAAAAGCTCTAGAAAATGTTAACGTGTTTACATGCAAGAATATGATTTAATGGACAAGATGGCCAGGACAAAACAACAACATAGAGAACATATATGAGCTTTTAAGAAGAGTGAACAGTACTAGTGGACCAAGAAATAAATGGGTTTATTTGTCATATCAGAAGAACAAGAGAAGCAGCAATACAACAACATCATAAGGAAACGATAGTAGCGTGTTTGTGGAAACGCAAAGCATACAGACATTTCACACAAAAGGATACCTGAATGGACATTAAATAGAGAGAAAACAAAAGAATATAAGTGGCGGTGAAAAGAAGAGAGGAGCTGGAGGGCATGAATGTGCATAAAAGATGGACCAAAAACTGTTAGAAAATTATTCAATACATAGATGCAAGAGGCAGCTAGGGGTGGTGCAGAGAGAGCAACGCTGCAAGCCCCACTCAAACTTATACTCTCCACTCATATACAAAGCAACTTCATTCACTCACGGACACATTCCACTCATTCACAGCAACGCACACAGCTTCTACTCCAGTCACTAACACAAGATGCAACCTTCATTCATTCCCAAGCACGCAGCAACCCCCACTCCAACAACACACACTCCTCTCCATTCACGCAAGCGTGGGGAGAAGAAAGCATTAGCTAAAAAAATTTTCAATTCTAGTAGCCACAGTTTTGTTAGGATTTACTTTTTTTAGTCCTTATTTATTTTAATTTTTATGGATTTAGTCAATACAAATATATATTATGACCATGATTTGTGTTACATTGATGAATATGTATAAGTAAGTTTTTCGGTTGAGGCTAGAATTGATATTGGGTTAGGACAATTTTATAGTATTGGTTTTTTTACCCGATTGAATGCATATTTAGTCATAATTTAGCTTAATCGCCTAGATTAAAGTCTTAGATGATTAAATGCCATAACCAATGGAATTTAATTTGTCAGAAAAATTAATCAAGCAATAGACTTGAGACTAAAGTGTAGACTAACCTTAGGATCTTGTGTGAGGATACCTAGGATTAACGACCTTAATTTTAGGCTTCTTGCATAATGTTTTTTATTCCAAATTATCAATGGACTAAGTAAGTAACTTGAATTTAGAAGAGAAGGAAATTCTTATGAACATTAGGTTCGACTTGCTTAAGTGAAGTAAATCCTAAATCAATCCACTGTTACAAGCTTTAGTGTCTAATCTAATTGAAATCTGATACCTTAGTTAATTTCTGTCATTTAATTAAGTCTAGTTGTTTTTTTAATTTTTACTTTGCATCTTACACATTTCCTTGATTCACTTACTTTATTTTATTTTCAATTCAATCAATTCTTGATCGTCTGAGTAATTTTACATCGTTTAATTTAATTGTATTGCATGTTGGAATCCCTTGGGTACGATATCCAGTTCTTATTATTTTATATTACTTATCGATGTGGTACATTTGCCTTCGGTTGGTTTAGACAGAATTTAATTTATGTTGCTTTGTTGTGACCGCAACAAGTTTTTGGTGCCGTTACTGGAGAATTTCTTTATTGTGAGTTATTAGGATAGACGGTATTAATTGTCTTAGATTTAATTCTTGCTTCGTTGTTTATTTGCATATTTTAGTTGTTTGCTTGATTGCTTTACTTCGGTGTGTTTTATTTTTCATTCTTAGCTTTGTTATTATTTGCTTTTTATTTGTTCCATTTTGTTTATGCTCACTTGTGGTCAAAAGACCAAGAATTTGCTACTAGATATTGAGATTAAAAAAACTACTCGTAGGTTATGCAAGGAAACCAGATTGGCTCGAAATAATAACACAAAAAAAGGATTAGAGAAGAGCAGTTTGTAAAGATGGAACAACACAAGGAGGGGTTGATGCCACATCCTGAAGAGAGGAAGGAGTTGACTATGATGGATTTGACTATAGGGCACAACAATAGACCCATGCCTCCCATTATAAGGCTGACGATCACAGATGCAAGTTTTGAGATTCCTCACAACATTACATCCATAATGAGAGCATCTCAATTTGGAGGATTGTCTTTGGAGGATTTAAACACCCATTTGGAGACCTTTTTGGATGTTTGTGATTTATTTAAGCAGAATGGAGTATCGGATGATGCAGTGAGATTAAGGTTATTCCCATTTTCTTTAAGGGATAAGGCCAGAGCATGGTTGGCTAGTTTATAGTTAAGATCGATTACTACGTGGGATAAGATGATGAGATTATTTCTGGCGAAATTTTTCCCTGCTTCCAAGGTTGCAAAGATGAGGAATGAGATCACTTCCTTTACCCAATATGAAAATGAAAGTCTATATGAAGCGTGGGAGCGATTTCGAGATATGTTAACATAGTGTCCTAGTCATAGCTTCTCCACATGGCAGCAGGTCAGTATTTTTTATATAGGAATGACCCTATCGACTAGGAGTACCATAGATACTGCAGCAGGAGGTAGTTTAATGAGGAAGACGTCAGATTAGGCCTATAGGTTGATTGATGAGATGGCCACTAGTAGCTTTCAGTATCATATAGTAAGGTATCCCAGACGACATACAAGATCTCTTGTAGTAGACAATATAGTGGCTTTATTAGCTCAGATGGATGTTTTGACGAAGAAGTTGGATAATCTGATGCACAGTGTTAGAGGAGGAGCTAGTTCTTTAATGAAGAGTTATGCTATATGTGAGCATTGTGGTGGAGATTCCTATGCATCTTCTGAGTGTCAAGTTGGGAATCCTTTTGCTCAAAAGACAAAAGAGGCCCATTATATGGGAAATTATAACAGACAGAGAGGGGATCCATATTCTAACACTTACAACCTAAGGTGGAAGAATCATCTAAACTTCTCTTGGAGAATGATCAGATGGTACATCCACAGTCATCTAATGTTCAGAGACAACCACATCCAGGTTTCAAGGCTCTTAATCTTGTGCCAACAGAGAAATCTAATCTCAAAGAGGTACTCTCGAAGTACATTTCCACCACTAAGGTTAGGATGCAAAATTAAAAATCTTTTATTAGAAATTTGGAGAATTAGATGAGCCAGATTGCAAGTTTGTTAAAGGAAAGACCTTCGAGTTTATTGCCTAGCACTACTGAGGCCAACCCTAGAGAACATGCAAAGACAATCTTATTGAGGAGTGGAAAACAGTTTGAGGAAGTTAAGGAAAAGTAGAAAGACAAAAAAGTGGAAAAGAGTCAAGAAGAAGAGAAATGGGAGAGCAACAAGGAGGCCAAGGAAGCACCAGCTGCAAAGGAGGATCATCTAAGGTTATTTGTTAACCCCATCACACATCCGGTAAGACCTCGGATTCCTTATTATCAAAAGTTGAACGGTACGCAATTAGATAACCAGTTTGGTCGTTTTCTCGAGATAATTAAAAAAATGCATATAAACATTCCTTTTGTTGACGCCATAGTGCATACGCTTTCTTGTGCTAAGTTTTTGAAAGAAATTTTGTCTTATAAAAGGAGACTTGAGGAGTGTGCCACGGTGAAGCTGAATAAGGAGTGCTCGTCCATATTATCGAGGAAGCTACCACCTAAGCTTAAGGATCCAAGGAGTTTCACTATTCCTTGTGTTATTGGTGATTTACATATAGATAAGGCTTTAATAGATTTGGGTGCGAGCATTAACTTAATGCCTCTTTCTATTTTCAGGAAGTTAGGATTGACGGAGCCCAAACCCATTACTATTTTGCTTTAGTTGACAGATAGGTCCATCACTTATCCAAGGGGAATCATTGAGGATGTATTGGTTAAGGTCGAGAATTTCATATTCCCGATGGATTTCTTAGTCCTTGACATGGAGGAAGATATAGACATCCCCATCATTCTTAGGAGACCTTTTATAGCCACTGCACGGACCATCATCGATGTGCAACGTGGAAAGCTCATCTTGAGACTTCAAGATGCAGAACTAGTGTTTGATGTGTTTAATGCTATGAAGCATCCTTCTACTCTTGACTCTTGCCATTTTATTAACATTTATTCTTATGATGCTGATGATTCTTCTATTGTTTATGCAGGTTTGTTGGAAGGGGGAGTGTAAAGAATGATCGAATAGTTAGGGGAAGAATTATAAGAAGAGTTGGAGGATATTGGAGTTGAGTTGGAGTATGCATATTGGACACATTATAGAGCATACGAGCCTCTCCAATGTCCAACCAAGCTATTTCTGAAGCCTTCAATTGAAGAGCTCCCTTCTCTTGACCTTAAACCTCTTTTGAGTCATTTGAAGTACGTTTATCTTAACCCACCAAATCACTTTCCAGTTATCATTTCTTCTTTTTCATTAGGTGCTAGGGAGGAGCAGTTGTTGAGGGTACTGTAGGACCACAAGAAGGCCATTGGGTGCTCCATTATAGATATCAAGGGTATAAACCCTTCCTTTTGCACACACCACATTTTCTTAGAGGATGGAAGCAAGGTGATAGTACAACCCCTGAGGAGACTTAACCTACACATGAAGGAGTTAGTGAAAGATGAGTTAGTAAAGCTTCTAGATGTAGGTATTATCTTCCCCATTTCTGATTCTGGTTGGGTTAGTCCTGTGCAAGTGGTGCCAAAGAAAGGAGGCACCACTTTAGTTGAAAATGAGAAAAATGAATTAATAGCCACTAGGAAGGTAACTGGATGGAGAATGTGCATAGATTACAGGAAATTGAATGATGCCACTAGGAAATATCATTTTCCTTTACCTTTTATTAATCAGATGATTGAGAAATTAACTGGACATTACTTTTATTGTGCCTTAGATGGATATAATGCATATTTGCAGATTCCGATAGCCCCGAAAGATTAGGAGAAAACAAAATTTAAATGTCCTTAGGGTATTTTTGCATATAGACGCTGCCATTTGGGTTATGCAATGCTCCAGTTACATTTCAAAGATGCATGATGGCTATTTTTTCTTACATGCTTTAATCTTGCATTGAAATTTTCATGAATGACTTCTCTGTGTTTGGTACATCATTTAATGCATGCTTGGAGAACTTAGAGAAAGTCTTAATTAGGTGTGAAGAGACCCATTTAATGCTTAATTGGGAAAAATGTTATTTCATGGTACATGAGTGCATTGTTTTAGGTCACAAGATTCCTAGCAAGGGTATAAAGGTAGACCCAGCAAAAATTGATGTCATTAAAAAACTTACACCACCAAACTATGTTATATCCATTAGAAGTTTCTGAGGCCATACTAGTTTTTATCGTAGGATCATTAAGGTTTCTCTAAGATTGTTAGACCTTTTGACTGAGTTGCTTGAAAAAGATGATATGCTTGGTTTTGACGATAAATGTTTGACATCTTTTCAATTGTTAAAGGATATGCTTGTGATCGCAGCTATTCTTAAATCCCCTTAATTTTTCTTATACTTAAAAGAATTTTTTTTTGTCTGAGGTAAGATAATATTTTTGGGATGATCCTTTGCTTTATAAGATTTATGTAGATGCTATTGTTAAGTGATGTATTCTTGAAGAAGAAATGTCCTCTGTGTTACATCATTGTCATTCTAGAGAGGTTGGGGAACATTATGGTGTATCCAGGATAACTTATAAAGTTTTAAAGGGTGGGTTCTATTGGCCCATCTTATTTAGGGATGCATTTGTATTTATCAAATCTTGTGATAGATGTCAAAGGGTCGGGAATATTAGTAGAAGACATGATATGACCTTAGTTAACATTCTTGTTTGCGAGGTTTTTGATTTTTGGGACATAGATTTCATAGGACCATTCCCTAAGTCTTTCTCCAATCAATATATATTGATTGTTGTTAATTATGTTAGCAAGTGGGTGGAAGCAGAGGCATTGCCCACAAATGAGGCTAGAGGTGCTGTTAAGTTTTTGAACAAGAATTTTTTTATACGTTTTGGCACACTAAGGGCTATCATTAGTGATGGGGGGTCATATTTTTGCAATAAACTTTTTAATTCATTATTAGCTAAGTATGAGGTGACCCATAAGGTTGCTACTTCATATCACCCCTAAACTAGTGGGCCAGTTAAAGTCTCAAACATGGAATTAAAGAAAATACTAGAGAAAATTGTTAATGCTTTGCCCTTTTTACTTTACCTTAACCTTAGTAAAAGCCCTTTTGATCCATGATGGCATGTACTCTATGTAGTGGAAAATAGGTGAATTTGCAAGCATATGGTAGTGTAATCTCTTAGAGGAAGCTTTGAGTGAAACAGAACCCTTATACACTTGAGTGACATGAGAGAATATCATGAGGAAGGTTTATTTTAATTTTATGTTTACTTTTGATCAAAGATATCCACCTTTGATTTTATTTATGTTCATTGATGAAAACATTATGATATATGTAGTAGCTTGATATTTGAGTTTGCCGAAGTTTAAAGGATCACAAACACTTGATTTTCGTTGAAAATGAAATGACAGAATATTTTGGTTATGATCTAAGTAAGTTGCTTAAGGACAAGCCAAAATTCAAATGTGGGGATATTGTTCATGGGCATTTTATATTGATTTTAGATATATAATTTGCTTAACTATTGTCCATTTTTTTTGGAGTTTTAGTAGAATGTGAGAAGCAAAAAATCAATCATGACCTTAAAAAGATGTTACGTATAAAAACTAAAGCGTCTTGAACAATATGGATGGTTTTGAGTGCTAATTTTCTGATCTTCTAACTATCACTGAGTTGTAACTTCTCTATTTTGTTTAAGTGCTAGGCATGTTGGCTATTGATTGTACGATATTCCCCCTTGTATTAGTAATAGGAAAAAGTCATTATAGGAAATTTGTTTCCACTGTCATCTTTGGTTTAGATTTTAAGATAATGAATTGTACATTGCGTTCTTCTCACAAAAATAGACTCTGGGCATGTTAAGGTTGAGATTCCAGTCCTTACCCAGTTCATTTAACACATATTTGGTACCTTTATATAAGAAACAGAAGAAAGGATTCTCATTTTCAAAGAAATTTGCCGAGGTTATAGTAAACAAGAGAAGTGAAGCTGTAAAATTTGCTCAGTTATGGAATGAAGTGACATGTAGTTTCCGAGAAGAGGATCTTATTAGTGATAGGGAGATGGATCTGTTGCTCGTTCCATACACATTAGATCCTGGTATTAAGTTAATCCAGTGGTCCCCATTTTTGCTTGCCAGCAAGGCATATAATGGATTTGGAATGTTCAAAAGAATAAAGAAAAAAAAGCTCTAGAAAATGTTAACATCTTTAGATGCAAGAATGTGATTTAATAGACAAGTTGGATAGGACAAAAATGACAATATAGAGAATGTATGTGAGCTTTTAAGATGAGTGAATAGTTACTAGTGGACTAAGAAATAAATGGGTTTATTTGTCACATCAGAAGAATAAGAGAAGCAGCAATACAACATCATAAGGAAATGACAGTAACGTGTTTGTGGAAACGCAAAGCATGAAAACGTTTCACACAAAAGGAGACCTGAATGCATATTAAATAGAGAGAAAACAAAAGAATGTAGGGGGAGGTGAAAAGAAGATAGCAGCTGGCGGGCATGAATGTGCGTGAAAGGTGGACTAAAAACTCCCAATAAATTATTAAATATATAGAAACAAAAGGCAGCTAGGGGTGGTGTAGAGAGAGCAATGCACGAAGTAGCTTTATTCACTCATGGACACACTCCACTCATTCACAACAAGGCACGCAACTTTTACTCCAGTCACCACCACAAGATGCAGCCTCCATTCACTGCCAAGCACGAAACAGCCCCCACTCCAACAACACACACTCCACTCCATTCACACAAGTGTGGAAAGAAGACAACATAGTTTTGTTGGGATTTACTTTGTTTTTAGTCCTTATTTATTTTAGTTTTTGTGGATTTAATCAATGCAAATATATATTATGACCATGATTTGTTTTACATTAATGAATATGTATAAGTAAGTTTTTCGGTTGAGGTTAGGATTGATATTGGGTTAGGACAATTTTTGTAGTATTGGTTTTTTGCTTAATTGAATGCATATTTAGTCATAATTTAGATTGATCACCTAGATTAAGGTCTTAGATTATTGAATGCCATAACCAATGGAATTTAATTTTTTAGAAAAATTAATCAAGCAACATACTTGAGATTAAAGTGTAAACCAACCTTAGGATCTTGTGTGAGGATACCTAGGATTAATGAACTTAATTTTAGGCTTCTTGTATTGAGTGCCTTTTATTCCAAATTATCTATAGACAAAGTAGGTAACTCGGATTTAAAAGAGAAGGGAATTCCTATGAACATTAGGTTTGTCTTAAGTGAAGTAAATCCTAAATCAATTAACCGTTATAAGTTTTAGTGTCTAATCTAATTAAAATCTGATACCTTAGCCAATTTCTATCATTTGATTAAGTCTAGTCATTTTTTAATTCGTGCTTTGCATCTTGCACATTTCTTTGATTATTTTCAATTCAATTAATTCTTAATTGTTTGAGCAATTTTGCATCGATTAATTTAATTGTCTTGCATGTTGGAATCCCTTGGGTACGATATCTAGTTTTTACTATTTTATATTACTTGTCGACGAGGTACGCTTATCTCTAGTTGGTCTAGATAGAATTTAATTTATGTTGCTTTGTTGAGACCGCAATAATGAGAAGACATAAAAGAGCCAAAAAGAAAAGAAAAAAGTATACCACACATTTAGTAATAGAAGTAAAATCTTAAGCGAAATGATGGAACCATCATTATAAAGTGTTAGGCTTGTAATCATTTAGATACACTAACTAATAAATCCTTTTTTTTAGTTTGTTTCCTAGGTTTTGGTACTAGAATGCATCTCAAAACAAATCCTTGATTTGATGGACTTTAAAGATAGTTAGCAGTATATGAAAGCTCAATCGAGTTAATTATTTATTTTTAATACTATAAGGGTTTATAGTTAAACTAAAACTACTAGATCTCTTTTTTTATAAAAAAGAATATCATATGTTGTTTACTAGTAATTAACCCTTGTTTTAGAGATACTAGCTAAAGTTAAAGCATTGGCAACTTTAAAATATCTAATTGTTAAGATACATGTTATGATATTTTGGATATTATTTATAATTAGACACCTTTGGCTATTTGTGGAATTTCATTATGATAAGTATAAAAAACGTGCTTCATGTTGATGGGTTAAAAAGCGACTTAGTGAGTATAAGTTAACTTTGTGATGATGGATTATTGGTTAAATTCACTAGTGATGAATGCAGGGTATTAACCGAACAAGGAGAATGTTTAGTAAGTGGTACAAGATTGGTGGACAATTGTTACATGTTACAGGTCACTACTTTCTGCAAATCAGCCTCATATGATGACAATATAAATCTTTGGCATCAAAAGCTTAGCCATGATAATTATGATCTTATTAACAAGTTGAGGAAATTCGAAGCAGTAAGAGGATTGCCCATAACGAACAATGATGACAAGACACTGTGTAATGCATATCAAATGGGTAATCAAACAAGAATGCCACATAAAAAGGTTAGACATGTTACTTCCTCACATATATTGAAATTCATTAATATGGATTTGGTTGGTCCAACACAATATGCTAGCATTAGTGGAATGAGATATTTTTTGACTTGTGCTGATGATTATTCTAGATACACTTGGGTAGCATTCTTAAAAGAAAAATCATATGCATTTAAGGATTTTAGAAGCCTATATATGTAGGTCCAAATTTAAAAAATATGATAGTGTTAAGAATACGATCAGATCATAGAAGGGAGTTTGAAAATGCAAGTTTAATAAATTTTGTGAGAAATATGGTATCATGCAAGAATTTTTCATCACCTAAAACTCCTTAAAAAAATGAAGTTGCTGAGAGAAAGAATAGAACTCTTCAAGAAATGGCCAGATATATGATAAATGGAAGAAAAATATCATTGAGGTTTTGGGCTGAAGTGGTAAATATGATATGCTACATATGCAACCGAGTATATCTTAGAAGCAAGTTAAATAAGACATCATATGAACTTTGGAAGGGAAAGAAACTAGATATTAACTATTTTGCATGTATTTGGCAACAAGTGTTATATTCTAAGATATCAAGAATAGCTCGAAAAGTTCAAGAGTAAAAGTGATGAAGGGATCTTTATTGGATATCCAACTCAAAAGAAGACATATTAGGTGCTTAATCAAAGAACCAAGACAGTGAAAAAATCCATAAATGTAATTGTGGATGATGTACATCAGATAATTGATAAAGTAGTTGAAGAAAATCTTCAAACTAACCTCACGAATGAGCTTAAAGACACAAAGAAATAAGAAGTAAAAAATACCTAGATCTGTAGTTAGTTGCTACTAGTAAAAAAAATTGTTCAAACAAAGGATAAGTCAGTTGTTTTAGAAGAAGAAACCGACCAAGCACCTGATAATGACATCATTTTTAAGCAAGCACTGAGGGCTTGGTATGAAAGGCTAACTCAATATCTACTTAGGCAAGGTTATGAATGATGTAGTGTTGACAAGACCATATTTCTTTAAAAATTCATATCTAATTTGACGATTGCACATATTTATGTTGATGATATTGTGTTTGGCTCCACTCATTTGAATATGGTGCACTAATTTGTGGAGTTGATGATGCATGAATTTGAGATGAGCATGGTAGGTGAATTGAATTTCTTTTCGGGTTTACGAATTAAACAAGTGAAGGATGGTATATATGTATCACAAACTAAATATGCAAAGAATTTAGTGAAGAAGTCTGGCCTTGAGAATGCTACCAGTAGTTATTGTTCACAACTTCTTTGGATGAAACAAATGTTGGAGGATTATCAAATAAATCAAGATGTGTTGACAATTTTGTGTGATAACAAGAGTGCCATCAATATCTTGAAAAACTGAGAACCAAACACATTAACTTGAAGTATCATTTTATAAGAGAGCTTGTGAAGACCAAAGTTGTAGTTCTTTCTTATGTAGCAACTGAGAAGCAACTGGCCAACATTCTTATGAATACTCTTGGTTCGGTCAGCTTGGTGTCTCTCACTACATTGATTTTCTCTCTCATTTAGGTCACTCACGATTTTTCACTGTCCACCGATGTCTAACTTCTTCATGTTTATTGGGCATTCTTTTTTTCTAGAGCTACTATGGGAAAATCAAAATGTTAAGCTTCATCTTTTAATTTGGAGCAGTCACCATCGGTCTATCTCCCCTCCATTACTGGTCCTTCTCGGCATTCTAGCTGATTTAGACAAAACTCACCACGTCGGAGGTTGCCAATAGGTGTTAGGTCATTATCTGAAGAGCCCATCGACATTCTCGACCTCTCCTTTGTTTAGGAATAACTACTAGTTGATAATGATGAGTTGCAGGTTCTATTTCATATGGTTAAGGAATTCGACACCGATTCGAAAGATGCTTCAGTTGAGGCTACTGTCTATATTTCTCCAATTATGCCACCACTAATTGCTACTTATTTTGGTTCCTAAAAATTGGTCAAACATATTGCTCAGAAATTTGTCTGATGCCCTTGTAGATAGTCTCCAGTCAAAATTTCAGTCGATGATGCGTTGTCCTATAAATTTTATTCTTCTGCTGTAGAACAAAGGTGGGACTCCATTGCCAACACTGGGTTAGTTTATGATTATCCTATAAATTTGAATGAATATCAACAATTTAGTTTAGATATTTTGTTAACTAAAAGGAATTTGTTGACTACTACGTATTGCTGAAATATTATGACTGTAAATTGGTTAGAGAATTTTATTGTAATCTTGATAGAGACATCTTGAATGATTCTATTTAAAGCTATCATATGGTGTATGTGAGGGGTGCCATGGTTAGATTTGATCCAGATAGGTTGAATACATTTTTAGGGTTTGATAATTTGATTGGTGACCAAGTATATGATGATGATTAGGTTGTGACAAATGATATGATGGTTACTGTGATAACTGGGGGTAAATTGATTGCTTGGCGTTCCTCTTTTTCCTTGTGTGCATCTTTATTGTTGAAGAAATATTTTATGCTCTATAAGCTTGTGTTGGCAAATTGGTTGCCTAGTACTCATATGGTTATAGTTTATAGCATTGGTACCGAGGCAAACTTTAATTTGGGAAGAATCATTATTGAAACAATGATAGCGATTGGTAACAAGCCTTAATCCCTTCTATATTTTCCATGTTTTATTACACAATTTTTGTATGCTAATGATGTTCCTCAGACAACTTCAAGTGTTCTAGAGCCTGTGACATTGCTGAGCATTTCACCTCGGATATTAAATGTGAATAAGCAAGCTTGAGTGATTGACTTTCCTTATATATGGTCTAGGACATATAAAACTTCAGCTATAACATCTATAAATCCATATGCTATTTTTTTTGTTGAAATTGATTGGATTGAGGCGTTTTTCAAGCGGGGTTAGACATATTACGTCAACTAAGATAAAGGGTTCTTTGTCATTCGATTAATTCTTAGCTATGCTTTCTCTAATTTTTTTAATCCCAAGGGGGAGAATGGATGTCATTTGAAAGTTATTTGAAACTTGATGTTCAATTAAGGAGGAGTTTCTATGTTTTATATGCACTTAATGATATATGTCCAATTATCTTCTTAAGGGGTAGTTTTAATATGTGACAAATAATTCCAAAAAGGGGAGATTATTAAGATATGTGTTATGATGTTTTGGGCATTTTTTGTAATTAGATACCTTTGGTTATTTGTGGAATTTCATTATGACAAGTATTTTACCTTATGTGGGATTCTTTGAAGAAGAGGCTTGTTTGGGATAAATCCTAGACATTATAGGATTTAATTGGAATAAAATCACCATATCTTGATTAAGATAAGATGTAGATCTTTGGTGATTTTTGGACTCTTCTTGACAGCCTATTTCGGTAATCCCATCTATATAAAGTAGCTGGAGATTTTCAATTTTTCATCTATATTGGACAACTGTATTTTCTCTACCTATTGAGTGAATTTTTGGTGCTATATTGTTGCTGTTTTTAGGTGAAAAAAACAATAAGCACATTGTGACTTAGTAGCAGTAATGTTTGGGGATCTTGGGTTATCTTTGGTAGCTGATTTTACAAGGATTCTATCCACATTTGGTAGTTGCATTTTTCCCTGAGTTGTATAATTTTTCCAGGTTGTCTTCATTGTTGTTTAGGTGTGAAATTCTCTAGCAATTTTTGTATGTGTTTTGCAACTCTATTCGTTTAACGTTTTGGTGATGAAACATTTGTTGTTTTGTTAAGTTTTTATGATTGCTGTGCATGGGATGTTTCAATGACAATATTGAAGCGTCACCGCAGATTTCTTGTTAGACAACTTCCTATTCTTTCATTGAAAAAGCTACATTATTAGGGGGGTTGTTTTCTATCTCAAGTGTTGTCGTTGTTTATGTATTTATTGTTTAAATCACTTGAGTTGCTTGATTCTTATATTTATTGTCAAATGTTATTGTGAAAATTCTCTATTGAGGCTAGCAAAAGGTGGTTATGTTATTGGGTGTGATTTATTTTCACGAGTAAGTGAGAGCCCCACAGACGTAGGCAAGCTGTTCTTTCATGAAAATGATTAAGTTAAGTGAGAGTCCCACAGACGTAGGCAAGTTGTACTAAACTGCATTACTAAATCTCGGGTGTTGATTTGTTAATTTCACATTTATTTATTTTGTTTATGCCAGAAAATTTATAGTTGTTGACATAGTTGCCTTATGTCAAGCAACCAAAGATACAATTCAAAACAACCATGGCTGAACCAGAATTTTATGAAACTACATCCTTCCAAATTTTCATTAATAATAAGTTATAGTATTAGGACAAAAACGTACATTAAACACTATATTGGAGACATTAATTATTCTGTCAATGATACTGGGAAATATAATACAAAAGTTAGAAGAACAAACTAGTATTTTGACAAGTTAATACTTTAAAATAGTTTGAAAAATAAATCCCATAAGATTAATTATATGAAGAGCTCAAATCAACACACATAAGATGTAATCTCTTACAATGTAATCTTTATTTAACCATTTGACTTCCCCACCACCAAGAACCTAGAAAAACTAAGAAGTCTTCCCACTACCTAATGCAGTATGTGTGCATGATATACTAAGATGCTACTTTCTAGTACATATGATATGTAAACTCCCCATAAAACCTTAAATAAGGGCTTATAAGATGTTTACTTTGTAGTACATATGATATGTAGACTCCCCAGATAACCTAATGGAAAGGATTTTTGAGCATTAATTGTCTCTCAAGTATTATATGAAATTTTTCTAGAGAAAGGCCATTTGCTTAAAATCTTTAGATGTTTCAAGAAGTTTGGTACCATTGTCTATATCATAATTGACATAATATGTTTTTTAGTAATATACCAATTGACTTGGTCTATAAATATACAATTTATGTATGTGTGTGTTCAATATAATAAATGTTTATAGCATGTTAGTTTAGAGTCTAGTAGTTAGTGTGTTTTATATCAAAGTTAAGAATAAAATGCTAAATCTTATGCATGTCATGTGTCAAGTAGACAAGGACAGTGTTGTGTGAAAATTGGGAGAGGATAGCCTTTGAGAAATAACTTTTGAGTTTGCATGACCTAGCAAGCCTTTAGTGTATGAGAAATAACTTTTTAGTGGCCATGATCTAGCTAACCTTTAATGCGAGACAATGGTCAAGTTAAATTGTGTGGTGAGAGATGACTAGATTGTAAATTTTTCACCTTCCCTTTTCATTCTCTTATTATCTTTTTTGATTTTGTAAGTAAATTTCCTTTATCAGCTTAAACATGGAGATGGATTACAAGCCTAAAGTTAACATCCCTTTTGGCCTTTAGAATATATTTCTCTAAGGGAGTTTTATGTAGAACAATATATAGATGATTTTTTTTTCACATGCCAATTTGTTACTTATTTTTATAGGAAGGATGATTTGATTACTTTTTTTTAAAATTACTTTCTAAGAAGCATAAGATAAGTTTAGGTTATAAAATGTTGACGTTTGACTCTTTGTTGTATTTAAATATTTGTTTGTCATGAAAAGAGATGAGATCATTAACATCTTGAGTAATTTTCTGTTCTAACAAAAGGGAACATTTTTGAGACTTTCTTTTATTTAATTTATATGTAGCATATTAGAGCTTGCGTGTTTGCATCTTTTGTTTAATGATTTTAAGTTTCATTAGTACCTGTTCCACACCTATTGCAAGTATAAACAAATTTGGGCTATTTATTTGGTCTTGGTTATTTTATAGTGAAAAATCTAACTCTATAGCTAGCATGGTTATAGGAAAGGTTATCTTGAAGTCATCATATTATAGGAGGTCTTCTAATTGATCCTTTCTTAAGAGTTCTATTATGCTTATTAAGAATGATGATAATAATACTTTAATTACAAATGCAATCTTACATAAGGTATTGAAGCTCCTAATAACGAAAGCACACATTGAATCAAATATTACAGTTCTTGCTTCAAAATTTAGATGTACGTCTAAAAATCATTGTTTGAATTCTTGTGAAAGTCTGAGTAAAATCTTAGATACATAGATTGTAAATATATGCTCTAACACTTTATTAACCTTATGACAAACTAGTTAGGATGTGATTGGAAATGGCTTTCACATTCTTGGTCTATAAAATGAATGTACATATGGGTTTTGAGATAGGTTCATGCTTTCTATTATAAGCTAACTCTTGTTTCTTAACTACAAAACCTTATGTTCTTATATATCTTATTATAGTGTTTTTCATAGTTTGCTAGCCAATTGCATTCTTTGATAGAATTCAAACATAGTATGTTAACTTAAATTGATTTACCATTATACTATTGACAACTTAAATTGCATTTAGTAATTTACTTAAAATTGTATAGCTACATGAATAGAAGTTTGATGAATCATTATAAATGGTCCAGTCAATACTTAGAAGGAGTGAACACTTTCTTGAAATTTGTAAAAGATCAAATGGGTTTAGAATATGAAATTCATTATCTATGCATAGATTGCTTAAATTTCAACATTCAAAGTCAAGATGTGGTATATAATCAATTCTATACTTGATGGATTTATCATGATGAATCTTCTAAAGCAAGTAATGTTAGAAGTGTGAATACAGGTGATGATGGTGATAACAATAATGACGTAGATGATAATGATATTAATGATGATGTAGATGATAGGATTAGATAGATGTTACAGGATGTGGGGAATTATATAAAGACTATGAATGATAATAATTTTCCTAATACATTTGATAGAATTATATAAGATAATTTTAGAAGTTATTGAAAGCGCTTAAGAAAAATTATATCTGAGGTGTTCTAATTTCTCAAAGCTATCTTTTATTGTCAATTTATTGCACTTGAAGGTATATAATAGGTGGAGTAACAAATCTTTTGATAATTTGATTAAGTTGATCAATAATGCATTACATCTTAGCCATAAATTTTCCAAATCTTACTATGAGGAAAACAAATTGATAGGGGACCTTAGATTATGATATATATCAATACATGCTTGTTACTATGATTGTGCTATCTTTTGGAAGGGCATTAAAGATCTTCAAGAATATCTTATTTATGGTACATCAAGGTGGCAACTGGATGGTGGAAAGGGAAAAAAGATATCACATAAAATCTTGGGATACTTCCTTATTAAACCATGACTACAAAGGCTTATTATGTTAATAAAAATAGCCATAAATATGAAGTAGCATAAAAAGAAGCACATTGATGATAATATTATGTGTCATCCAGCAGACTCAAAGGTATGGAAAGACTTCCATAAGAAGTTCTAATAGTTTGCAGAGGATTGTATTAATGTTCGACTCAGGTTAGCCTATGATGGATTTAATCTATAAGGCAATATAATTACTTCTTATAACATGTAGCTAGTAATTCTTGTGCCATATAATTTACCCCATGGAAATATATGAAGGAGTATTTTTTATTATTATCTTTACTTATTCCAGGACCCAATGCTCCTATTAAGGATATCGATGTATACATACAACTACTAATTAAGGATTAAAAACATCTCTTAGAGGTTGGATTAGAAACTTATGATGTTGTTAAACGTGAAAAAATTATGCATGCGACTATTTGTGGACTATAAATGATTTTCCAGCTTACGCCAAATTTTCTGGATGGATTACTAAAGAGTATATAATTTGTCTTATGTGTAACATCCAACTTATCCAGTGAGGTTATAAAGTAAAATATATTATATGGGATATCGTCATTACTTAGAACATGGGTATAGATGGAAAAGAAGCAAATTGTTTAATGGAAAAGCAGAACATAGTGAAACTCCTTTGCATTTATCAAGTGAGGTGTGCTGGATCAAGTATCACATTTGCAGGAGTTTACCCCTAGAAAACTCTCAAGTAATAGAAAGTGAACGCAAACTTTTCTTGATCTTGATTGGATTAAAAAAATAATTTTCAATTTGCCATATTGAAGGATTTGTTATTGAGGCATAATCTTGATATCATGCATATTGAGAAAAATATTTGTGAGAATATTTTAGGTATTTTGATGGTAATTGATGGAAAATCGAAAGACACAATTAAGGCTAGATTAAACTTGGAAGACACAAATATAAGAAAATATTTAAATTTGAAAAGGAGAGATGATGGGTCATACATGATTCTACCTACATGTTACAATATGTCAAAAAGGGAGAAACAAACTTTTTGTCAATTTATTAAATAAGTATTTCCTAATGGGTGTGCATCTAATATAGTCTGATGTGTCCATACTAATGAGGGTAAAATTTTTTAGGTTAAAAAGCCATGATTTTCATATACTTCTACAACAATTACTTCCTGTTGGAATATATAAGTGTTTGCCAAAAGATGTTTTTGTAACTTTGGAACAATTAGGAGATTTTTAAGCAATTATGTTTTAACACACATAAACTAGAAGAAATTGAAAATATGAAAAAAGATATAACTTTGATTTCATATACGCATGAACTGGTTTTCCCGCCATCATTTTTTGATATTATGGTGCATTTGACAATTCACTTACTATACAAAGCAAAACTTTGTAGACTAGTTCAAATTTAATGGACATTCCTAATCGAAAGGTAATTTATATGCACTTATACATTTTTGTCAGTTATTAGTTAGTAACAAATGCTAATGTTTTATATTTTGTTTAGATTTTTGGGCTCTCTTAAGCGCTACATGCATAATAGAGCTTAACCTGAAGGCTTTATTGCAGAGGCTTAGATATTAAATAAATGCTTGAGATTTTGTTCTATATACTTAAATGGCATGGAGATAAGATTTAATATATAAGAACTTAACTCAATTTTGATCAAGATGGTGGGTTGTCAGTTTTCTTCCATAAAGTAAGGACACATGGAACAAAACAAAAAAAAGTGGAATTAACTATAGATGAACTTGAAATTAGCCATTGGCATATTTGACAATTATGAGGACGTCGATCTATGAATGGAATATGAATATTACTTCTCATTCATTATTTCATATTTAAATCTATCATTTAACTTGTATTTTATGACATCAATTTACTTTTTAAAATAAAAAGCACAAAGATGAGATTAGAAGAAAATGTGATGTTAGTGTTGAACAAAGACATAAGATAAACTTCCCACCATAGTTTAGGACTTGAGTAAGTTATTCATGTAATAGTATGAATAAATAAATATTATAGGTGAGATTACAATATTAACTTTTAATTATATATTTTTTCTATAGATGATATGATTACGTAACTGTAAATTGCCAAAAATGATGACAATATTATACTCTTTGGTACGTGGGCCTTATATGTGTGGAAAAAATGTACAATATGCATTGTTAATGGAGTTAGATTTCACATAAAAGATCGTGACAGTCTACTTAAAAGACAAATTTGTGGGGCTGTAGTTAAAGGATAAAATAAGGATGGATTTATTGACTTACACGATGTTATCTCTGAAATAATAGAATTACATTACATTAAGGATAAAACAGTTGTTCTATTTAACTGCAAATGTAATCTTGGTGACAAAAGGATTAACATAAAAGTGAGTAGCAATATTACTAGCATTAATGTTAGTAACACATGGTGTGAAAAAGAACCATTTGTGCTTACAATTCAAGTGAACCAAATATTCTACCTCAATGACAATGTATTGGGAAGTAATTGGAAAGTTGTTTAAAAGTTTTAACACCGAAATATATTTTACTTTTTTAAAAAAGAAAATGGATCAATGGGTGAAGATGGTGATGAAGTATATTAAGGGATTGAATCACAACTAAATAATGTAGTTCTCGAAATAGAAGATGAAGATATGTCATCATTCCATAGGAGAGATGTTGAACTCAATAGACTAGAAGCAAATGAAGTATAAGGCAATCTTATCATAGAAAGAGATGAAGACTATATTGAGGAAGAATTATATGACAATGACGATACTTTGGCTGAATATAATAACAATGAAGAGTCGAGTCATAATACAATTAAAGATGATGATTTTGAAGATCTTGATTATGATAATTAAAGGTATCATAAAAGTGCTCTTTCTATTGTCTTATTACAATGTTGGTAACATTTATATTGTTAATGTGATTAATGTTAATGATTGAATGTATCTTGATTATGATGATTGAATGTATCATGAAAGTGCTCTTTATATTGTCTCAAGTGTAATGTTGGTAACATTTACCTTGTTAATGTGCGTAATGTCGATGGTTGAATGTTGTTATTGCGATTAATGTTGATGATTGAATGCATCTTGATTATGATGATTGAATGTATCATGAAAATGCTCTTTATATTGCCTCAAACATAATGTTGGTAATATTTATGTTGTTAATGTTTCGTAAAGTTGATGATTGAATTTTGTCAATGTGATTAATGTTGATGATTAAATGTATGTTGATTATAATGATTGAATGTATCACGAAAAAGCTCTTTATATTGGCTCAAATGAAATGCTAGTAATATTTATGTATTTTTTTTCTTGTAGATATCTAATATAATAACACTTGGTAGAAACAAAGGAATGAAGGTGTAAGCTATCAAAATTATAGGATAGAGGGATGCTCAACTTTAACCAAATCAATCAATTTGTGCCATGAATTCAATTCATAGCCAACAACAACATTCTACCTTAAACAATAATGAAATTAGTCAAGCAAGTTTAAAATTTATAAAACTGGCAAGTGAATATATATATATATGTATATAGAAATATATTTCTTTTCTTACTAAATTCTTTTTTAACCATAAGAAATAGAGT
>JANSVA010000217.1:11611637-11630373 GCA_025504915.1 Erythroxylum reticulatum
GTACATTGCCACAAAAAAGAAACAATAATATCTTCCCTTCAACTCACACATAACTTCATTTTATGTCAAACAATAATAAAGCAACTAATGTAGATTTGTTAATCTTTAACACCTTCAACTAGACTTATGCTCAAATATATATTTGTATATTCTAATCTTTTCATATCATTATTGATTTGTTGTCAACAGCTAATACTAGTTTTAGAAGAAAAAAAGTACAGATCAAACTAGAGGTTGTGAATTGCAAGTTATCAATACAAATTGACACTTAGGAAGGTTGATTTATAAACAAGGTTTAATTAGCAAAATTGTCAAGTAAGTTGGGGATTATTGTGAGAACAAAATTACCTTTTCTGAAACATGTTAAGGACATAAAGGAAGACAACTTGCTTGAAAATGCTTTGGATAAAGTTTTGGTAATTATTCAGAATATTTAACTATAAGTAATATTGTTTCAATGATTTCAAAATTAATTACACTTTTATTTATTGTTCATAGTTGAAATTGAATACTATGGATATCAAACACCTAGATGTTTCAAATTGTGTTAATTCATTATTAAAGCAAAGAACTAGGGATTGTCGTTTTAAGTTGCATAAGTATTGTAAATATTTTTTTTCTTATGTGAAGGCACGAAGACATGTTCCCGAATGAACGCTAAAAGAAAATTGGAATAGTTTGAGTGATTATTAGGTAGACCTAAAAGTTTAGGTTTGTTTTCTTTTCCTTTATGTTTGCTTCCATCAATGTTGTTAGATGATTTCACAATTATGTTATCTTTTTTTCTTTATCTAGGAAAATTGTGAGAAGATAAAGGTCGGTATAGCAAAAATGAAAATGCCTCATAATTAAGGGTCAAAGTCATTCGTAGTTGTCTGAAATAAATATGTAAAATCTTTATTTGCAAGTTGTACTTATATCAATAAACACTAAATTATTTATTGTGCCTTATATTTTTGTTTCATAAAATAAAGAGAAAAGGAACTACATGGACAAGATTGTGATAAGATCCCACTATATAAAGTGCCTCACTATAAGGAAGGTAAAGGATGGGTGCCAGAAGAAGTAGAAAAAAACTATGTAAGTACAAAAATTTGTTCAATATTTAATTTAATTTATTAATTTAGTAGTAAGTAGTAATATTTAGATTGAATATTGATTTTCTTTTTTAAATTTTAGAATAGGGTGCAAGAGTTATTAAAGAAATCTATGTCTGAAGGGAATGAGCTCAATGTAGAAGACATTTGTAATAGAGTACTTGGTACATGTTTTGGTTATGTAAAAGGTCTTAGCTATAAACCTGAGCCAAATGTTTCAACCTTAACATTTAAAACAATCATTAAACACCTTCAAGAGGAAAACAACATGCTTAAGGTTGCATTACAAGCTGAAGTAATCAAGGGATAAGAAACTCAAGCAAAATTAGCAAAAAATGACATATTATTGAAAAGATTACGTGGCTTGGATTATGATAGAAATTAAGAGGAAAGTGAAGGACATTAATTCTATCTCCTACATATGTTCTTTCAATTCCTATATGTACTATAATTTAAATTTAATACTTTTTTCTGGGATTATAGAATGAATGAAGATACAACTAATGAGTGATTATGTTGTGAATGGTAAAGTACAGGTTCATCAACATGGACAATACTAGATAGTCGTTTTAGTTACGCTCTAACATTTTTGTAATATGAGCATTTATAATTTGTAAACTGATCTCTTTATTTATTGTTTTCTATATGAATTGTCAAAGTTGTCATTAATATCTTGTATGGGAAAATTTTTCTTTTTGTTGGTATAATTTAATGACATTCATATAATTTTACTTTATATATACAGTGCTCGATATTTTGAATTAATAATATTTTTATACGATTTATTTATATCGATACATTATATACAAATATATTATTCAATATTATTAACTAAAAATATAAAAAAATAACATATCGCAACATTATTAAAAACATAACAAATAACATTTGACTATGTTGTAAAAAACGTAGCAAATAATATTTGGCTACGTTATATAAAATGTAGCTAAAAATCTTTGGCTATGTTTCAAAAAATGTATCTAAAAATATTTAGTTACGTTTCTAAAAACGTAACTAAAAACCTTATTTTTGTCATCAATCATTTACCGCCAAATTTTTCCTCTCCAAAATTCGATTTTAACCTATGTTTTGTGAATGCTTTAGCTACGAAAAATTTTCGCAACTAATAGTTTGTCTACAATTTTTGAAAACGTCGCTTATAATTTTCCACTATGGAGATTTGGCAATATTATGTGCAACGAAACAAGAGCATAGCAAATAACTATAGGCGAGGTTGATTAGCATTTAGCTACATTTTTTGTAGCCAAAACTTTATTGTAGTGATAGTAACTATTTAAATAGTCATCATCTTTTGTGTCATACACATGATATAAATATAGTGTTTATTCATCTTATCTCTAATCACATAATAAATAAGTAAAGTTTCTTTGTACATTGAAAAACAATGATTTGTAAAGTAATTTATTTTTTCAGTTATATACTGTTACGTAATATTTTGGAATGTAAAAATATAGAGAATTTCACCAATTGAAGTAAAATAGAAATTGACTGCTTAAGACGTATTAATTAAAAAATAATATTTAAAAGTTTTAAGTCTAATATAAAACCTTGTGTTACTTAAATGAATTGAATTCAAACCTCATCTGAATTTGGTACAAACTTCAAGTTTTGAAAGATGAACAAATTTTTGTACGAAGTGGAATTGCATAACTTTAACGTTGAATTTAAAAAATGATGACAAAAAATCTTCCCTAAAATCCTTTTACCCAACTTTCCTCTTAGTATATCTACTCTACTCCCAAGTGGGCTTTAAGGTCTTGATGTGGACCTTTGGACTGATTTAAGATGACATACGAATTGAGCTTTAGCATAGCAGCCACCGCCTTGAACCATCCTGAAAGTCAACACTACAGCCTAGGAAGAATTAACCAACCATCAGCCGCTAACTTCACTTGGGAGTACTATACTAATGTTTCTTCATGTATCGGACCCAACACACAGGAGCTCCCATCCCATGTAAGTGGCAAATTAAATTATGTTTTCGTGAACGAAAAAGGCTAAGAATACATGAGTGTACAGTTGTCTCTACATACGATTTGATATGGTATCACTTCGTTTCGCGGACATGAATAATCACGAAAATAGAACGTTAAAGATTGAACCGAATTTTGTGATGTCTCGGCCTCGGGTCCCGCTTTAATCTGGTTAAATTAATCAAATGAATAGGGGGGTTTTACTACAAAGGATTATAATTAATATGTAAAAGACACAAGTTGTAGGAAAATCATGTTTAGATTCAATGCTTTGACTTTCTTCTATTTCCATTTGCCATGTTCACATGTTCTCCCGTTGTCCACGCATAAATTGAGATGTGCAAGACAAGGACACACGGGGAGCCACTTTTCCTGCGTCTACTCTTGTCTTCTTCACATTTATTTTTCCTTTTGAAATTTTATATGTACATTTGATTTTACTTGTAAACTGAACTGCTAAGTTTTAAGTCATCATTGCACCGAGTCTTTAACTTTCTCCAGATCTAAACATATATATACAAATATACTTCAAATCTTTAATGGAACTGCTACTTGGACCGTTCTCTGCATACCAAGAACAACATAATTAATTGGTTAAAAAGCCTGACAACTACGTAGGAGATGCTATATTGGCAACTTTTGAATCAGAATAGATGCGAATTATATCCATCTATTCAATAAGAATTCTTCCATCTTATACCAAGTCTTATTTCTTTTCATTGAAAAACAGAAAATATTACTCTGTGCACCCATCTAACTTTGGAACCAAAATTCTTATCGAACCTTTGATTGACTGGAAATGTTCAAATTTTGGCAGAGACATTTAGAAGATAGGATGTGAGAATTTGGCTTAATAAGTTGTAAAGAATGCTAAAATGGTATTTTTCGCAACTCGAGTTCTGGTTAACATCTGGGAGTCGCAGTGCAAAACTCCCATCAAATTCCATTTGATATCACAATGAAATATGTGTTTTTAGGTCTTAAAAGTGCAGAATGATACAGTAAACAAGAAACAAAAATAAGTGAAAGAGAATACAAGTTAATCTTCTCTTCCTAACAAACTTTTGTATGCCTATAGAAAGCAACTTGCGTGTTAGTTAATGAGAAGAAAGAATTCGAAGCAACAATTTCAGCTCAGAAGAAGACGCAGAGACGGCGAAGCTCCTGATTAATGGAAATCCACCTTAACAAGCTTGCAACTTGGTCAAAGCTAAACCATCATGTCTTATGGGTCGCCGGAGATGTTATACCGGCAAAGAGGGCAATAGTTACGATGACAGAGCCAAGAAAAGATGCAAGCTGCATGGTAGACGTGGCCACATGGTGAACGTCTACCCATGTTTTCCGGTTGGAAAGTCTCCAGACAAACCGTACAGACGTCATCAGTGGAAGCTCTTGGCATATTGGAGACCAAAGAATTTGACACCGTGACTTGATGCCCGAAATTTGCAGGTAAAGTTAGAGCGTCGTCGAGGTCAAAGCTAGCGCCGATGAGACAGCTCGAAAGAGCGTGACTTTGTGAAGAGATAGCCATGTAGCACGCCGTGTGGGCGATGAAGAAAGCAAAACTGAGAAAAAAAGATAAGAGAGCAGTATAGGACGTACAAGTTCAAATGAACCTTTTATAGAACTTGTTGGTTGACTTTCTTATTCAAACAAAACAAGTTAGCAAACCAGTTGGACCATGTTTTGCTATAAACAACTATTGTTATAAAAAAGAAAGAAAACATTAAAAAGTATATGAGATCCAACAAATGTCTTACTCTAATATAGTTGTGATTAATGTTGTGTGTTTGTAAAGACATTATTGCCGCAACTGTAATTGCGTAATGCAATTTGAAACGTCCGATGATGATAGTGCCCAAATTGAAGAGCAACGCCGAGGCCGAGGAGTCTTTTTTTTTTTCTGGGGGGCAAAAGGGCCAGCTGGTTTCGTTAAATGGTCAAATCTTGTTTTCCGGGGGGGGCAGCCGGTTTCCAGTGTTTATGTCAAAGATTCAACATCTAGTTCTAAGGTTGTCCCTGTTTTACATATTGACATGGTTATCACCGAAGCCAAATTTACCGTTTAATTGCTGTCTTGTGCCCTTGATGTTTGGTTTTTAAATTTTTTTATTTGGTATGGTCTGGTCGGCCCACCATTTGGCTATGGCACTACTGCCCCACCTCGCCTTTTTTCTTGTATTTTTCTCTCCTGTAAATGTATAAACTTTGACAAATCAATTGTTGAAAAGTGAATGAAGGACCCATTGTTAAACACTTGTGTTAACCAAACAACTGAGTCCACGTGACTAAATCTTCTAAGCCTAGTTACTTGCTAACATAACTATTAGTGAATTAGTTAATGCCATCATGGTTTTTAATGGATCTTATATTTCAATAATTATATCTTAAGCATGAAATGAAATTGGCAATTAGATATTCAGGAGATTAATAGTCGTTCAAGTCTTAAGTCAAAGTCTGAGGCTCATTCATTTCCTAACCACCGTATCAATACCAAAATATATTCCCTATAAGGCTATGACTTAGAATAAAAATACCAATTATGTTAGTTCGAACATTATATTAATAGTGCAAACAATTATGTAGGAGTTTCAATTCTTTTTATTCAAACAGATTCTTCCCTTTTGAGGAAACGTTAATCAAAAGCAATAGTCATCTTAAAGAGTTTAAAAGTATACTAATACAAATATGCAAAATAAACAATCCTATAACTTCAAGTGGCACTTGTTACATAAGTTAAACTTTCTTTTATGATAAACTGGAACTTGAGGAATCAAATATTATATATAAAAGAAGTTATTAATGTCTTTATTTTTTATCTTTTTGTGTTAATTTTCTTTGTTTTTGAGGTTTGAAGTTATACTTAATTGAAATTAATCTTCTTTTTTGTTAAGGTGTATTTTGGAATTAAATAGAAAGAACTACAAACATTTTGGGGCAAAAAAAGCTGAACCAGGCATTGAACCCAACTAAACATGGCCTCATATAGTGATACCTATGTGACAGTCAGCAGTAGAATTTTTTAGAAATTTTGTTTTCAGTTTTAGCCTTGTATTTGAAGGTTGCAGAGTCTGTGAGATTGGGTCCCTATTTGAAAACAAAGAAACATGACCTAGTTGAAGAAAAGAGGCGGCGGCTCAAGCAAGGAAAAGAGGAAAAAAATAGAACCAAGGAGGGTGGCAGCTCAAGCAACGAAAGGAGGAGAACAGAACACGTCCATAGAAGAGAATAATATCCAAGAAAAAAGGAGAAAAATCAAGCAACAAGGATGACAATGTGTAAACAAAGAAGACAATCAAGAACGTCACAAACGTGGACAGTCCCAAATAGTTACGAAAAATTGTGATGTTGGGTAACTAAACTCTTATTTCTTGGTTTACGGAATCCTAGTTATTGAACTCTGAATGTTGTAAGACTTTTGTTCTTTATTTGAATCGATTTATTAGCCAAGTATTAATTATTTTTCTGGGTTATTATTTGATTGTTTTATTTTATACAACGCAACTAGTTTGTGATTTTATCCGATCAATTGCTAGATTAAACAGGTTAACGTTCAATTCTTTTAATCAAAAGTAGCGACTAGGATTTTTGTCTACTACGTTAGGGACATGATTTTAGAAAAACTAGTTGTCTAGGCTAAATATACATCTTATGTATGTTGTCTAGTTCGTCAATTTTCTTGATTCGTAAAGCTATTAATTAATTAAATCTGAGATCATATCCAGGTTATTGACTAATAAGGGTTAGTTCGAATACATATTTCAATTAACTAAACAGAAGAGAAAATAGGTAAAGAAATTTACCACGATGAATCCTTAACTAATAAATTGATTATTTTTAGTGACGATAATTAACACAAGTTTAACAATGAAGGAGATTGGAAACAAAGATTTATTCCTATTGATTGTTAAATTCTCACTGTTTTGCTATTAGTTATTTCCCAATTTCGTAATCCAATTAAATTCTGTTTAATTCACAATTTAAACCCCCTTTTATTGCGTAACTACTAACGTCTGAATTCCTCGTAGTAACCATCCCCACTTTCCACTACTATATTAATTTGTATTGCAAGAAGTTAGTTTCTTTTTATATTTAGTTACAGGCAACATCATTTACCAAATTTTGATGCCATTGTCTGGAAATTTTTGATGGTTTATGTACGTTACGCGTTTGAATCAATATGAAAATTTGCAGTACAATTTTGAAATTGAGAAAACAATAAAGGCATTAAGAAAGTAGATGAAAAAAAGACAAAAATTACTAAGAGAAGAACGATAAAGAGAAAGGAACATGGCTGTAAATCACACATTCAACTGGCTACTCTAGCTGAGGACCAATAGCCTCACTACATTAATTTTCCAAATTTGGGTGATAATAACACTTTTGAGTTGAAGTCAGGACTAATTCACTTGTTACCTATTTTTCGAGGCACATTGGGAGAAGATCATTATAAGCAATTAAAGGAGTTTGATATTGCTTGCATGGGGATGAAGCCTACTAATGTCACCAAAGAGCAAATAAAAATGAGGGCTTTTCCTTCTTTTTTTTAAAAGGATGTTGCCAAATATTGGTTATATTTTTTACCTATTGCAAGTATTACAACATGGGCAGAGATGAAGAAGCTATTTCTAAAGAAGTTTTTCCTAGCTTTCAGGGCCGTCAATATTATAAAAGATATTTGTGGCATCCGAAAAAGCACCAGGGAGTCATTGTATGAATATTGGGATAGATTTAAGAAGTTATGTGCAAGCTGCACCCATCATCAAATCAACGATTAACTGTTGATTCAATATTTTTATGAAGGTCTTTTACCAACTGAGGGAAGTACAATAGATGCTGCAAATGGAGGAGCTCTAGTTGATAAAACACTAGCAGCTGCATGCGATTTGATCTCAATTATGGCTTCTAACTCTCAAAAATTTAAAGCTCGGAATGATTATAGTTCAAGGCATATTAATGAGATGGGAGTTTTGTCGTTGGAAAAAAGATTATATTATTTGACTTCTTTGGTGCGTCAACTTGCGATATCTAGAAAAGAGGAAGTTAAGATTTGCGGCATTTGTTGTATAGTTGGCTATCCTACAGATATATGTCCCGCTCTACAAGAAGACTAAGTTAAAGAAGCCAAGACCAAGTTAAAGAAGCCAAGATGGGTGGTTATTTGGGACAACCCCAAAGGAAGTATGACCTATTTTCAAATATATATAATCCAGGTTGGTGAGATCATCCAATTGTGGAAACAATTAGGGACAACAAGTAAGTTTTAAATTTCAGCCATATAAACAACCTTATATTCCTAGACAACAACAACAAATGGGACAAAGGTCTAGTGAAAATAATCCCTTGGAGGACATATTCAAGACATTGGATACGAATAATGTGAACTTTCAACATAATACCCTGAAATTTCAACAAGATACGTAAGCCAACATACAGAATCTTGATACTTAAATGAGCCAAATGGCGATTGCTATCAATAGGTTAGAGGTACAAAATTCTGGAAAGCTCCCCTCTCAACTTGATGTGAATCCAAAGAAGAGTGCTTGTGCTATCACACCTCAAAGTGGTAAAGAGTTAAAGGAACCTACCCCAAAGATTTCTAAGCCAGAGGTTGAAGAAGAAGTAAAGAAAAGAAAGAAGTTCCAAAGCAGTCACAAGAGAAAAAGGAGGGTAATTCTTACATTATCATGCCTAAGTTCAGTGTACAACCTCTTTTTGCTAGTCTTTTTGCCATGTAAAAGGAGGAGCAAGAGAAAGAAATTCTAGAAACTTTTTGCAAGGTACAAGTCAATATTCCTTTACCTGATAGTATTAAACAAATTCCTTGTTATGCTAAATTTCTTAAAGAACTTTGTAAACTAAAGAGAAAGTTAAATGGAAATGAAAAGGTGCGATTGGGTAAGAATGTTTCTGTTGTGCTTCAAAAGAAGTTATCTCTTAGTTTTAAGATCCAGATATACTTACAATCCCTTGTAAAATAGGTAATCTGAAAATTGAGAAAGCATTGTTGGATTTAGGTGCGTCGATTAATGTTATGCCTCATTCTATTTATGAATCTTTAAATATGGGGCCCCTGAAAGAAACTGGTGTCATAATCCAACTTATTGATCGATCTAATGTCGATCCTAAGATTGGTTTTGAGGATGTCCTAGTTCAAGTAGATAATATGATTTTTCCTGTTGATTTTTTATCTTAAAAATGAGTAATGAAGATTCATCCACTTCAATCCTATTTTTATTGGGAAGACCATGTTTGAAAACCTCTAGAAAAAAAATTGATGTCTATGATGGGTCTTTAACTATGGAGTTTGAAGGTGATGTCATTAAGTTCAATATTTATAATGTCATGAAATTTCCTAATAATGATCAATCTTTTATTACTGAGAGTTTTCTTGATACTTTAGTGTAGGAAACATTTTATTTAAATGGATCAGATAAATTATGGGTTGCATTAGAAAATAGCTTGGATATTCAGGAAGGAAAAACACTAGCCGATTATCTTGCCATTCTTGAGCAGCTGGATATCACTATACAAATTTTAGAGCAGAGCAAAAAATTGGAGGAATAGGTATGTTTTCTGGAGCTAACTAGAAATAATTCGAATTTGTTTCCATCTCTAATACAACTACCAAAATTGGAGTTGAAGGCTCTTCTAGGTAACTTGAAATATGTGGATTTAGGTGAGCATGAAACTCTTCTTGTTATTATTTTGAGCAGATTAACATCTTTGCAAGAAACATAATTATTAGGTATGTTGAAATGTACAAAGATGTTTTTGGATGGACTATGGATGATTTAGGGGATTAGCCCATCAATTTGTATGCACCGAATTCTATTAGAAGATGAAGTTAAGTAAATAATATAACCCCAACGAAGATTGAACCCCCCAATGATGGAGGTAGTTAAGAAGGAGATTCTAAAGGTCCTTGATGCTAGGATAATCTATCTAATTTCAGACAGTAAATGGGTAAGTCCAGTATAGGTGGTTCCTAAGAAAACTAGAGTAACCGTAATGGAGAACACTTCAGGTAAATTGGTACCCACCCATGTGCAAAATGGGTAGAGGGTTTGCATAAATTACAGGAAGTTAAATTTTGTTACTCGTACAAGTCATTTTCTACTTTCTTTTATTAACCAAATGGAGTAACCATAGTGGAGAACACTTCAGGTGAATTGATGCCTACCTGTGTGCAAAATGGGTGGATGGTTTGTATAGATTCTAGAAAGTTAAATTTTGTTACTCATAAAGATCAATTTACACTTACTTTTATTGACCAGATGCTTGAAAAACTTATAGGGAAAACTCATTATTGTTGTTTATATGGTTATTCAGGATATCACCAAATTTCTGTTGCACTAGAGGACTAAGACAAAACAATTTTCACATGACCTTTTGGCATCGTATCGAAGAATGCCATTTAGACTATGTAACGCACCCGCCACGTTCCAAAGATGTATGGTAAGTATTTTCTCTGATTATGTGGATAACTATATTGAAGTTTTTATGGACAACTTTACAATTTATGGTGAGTCTTTTAGTACTTGCTTGATTAACCTTGAAAAAGTTTTGAAACGTTGCATTGAAAGTAACTTAATTTTGAATTATGAAAAATGTCATTTTATGGTTGATCAAGGGTTAATCTTAGGCCACATAGTGTCCTCTAAGCGAATTGAGGATGATAAGGCTAAGACAGAAATTATTAAATCTCTTCCTTACCTTGTTAGTGTACAGGAAGTTTGCTCTTTTCTTAGGCATGTAGGTTTCTATCGACGCTTTATCAAAGACTTTTCGAAGACCACTCAACCCTTATGTAAGTTACTTCAAAAAGATAAGGAGTTCAAGTTTGATGAAGCATGTAGGAAAGCATTCAATGAATTAAAAGAGAAGCTAATTTTTGCTTCAACAATCCAGCCCTATATTGGAGTCTCCAATTTGAGATAATGTGCAATGCAAGTGACTATGCAATAGGAGTTGTTCTGGGGCAAAGGATGAACAAAGTGCCGCATGTGATTTACTATGCTTCCATAATGCTAAATGACACCCAAAAAAACTATTCAACAACAGAATAAGAATTATTGGCAGTTGTTTTTGGGGTAGAGAAGTTCCATTCATATCTATTGGGCACACATGTCATAGTTTACTTAGATCATGTTGCATTGAAGTATTTTTTAATCCAAAAAGCAAGCAAAGCCACAACTTATTTATTAGATTCTACTGCTGCAAGAATTTGATGTGAAGATACGGGATAAAAAGGGAATTGAAAATTTGGTTGTAGATCATCTTAGTCATATCTATCTAGACACAACTTTAGACAACCTAAAAGATAAATTTCTAGACGAACATTTATTCGCCACCCAACAAGTAACACTTTAGTATACTAACATAGTTAATTTTTTATTACCAAGTCTTTACCTAGTACTTTATCACGAGTTGAAAAAGATAAATCAAAAGAGAGGTTAAATATTATGCATGGGATGAGCCACATCTGTGGAACTATTATTCTAATCAAATTATTAGGCAATGTGTATCTGATGATGAAATCCCCTATATACTAAAATTTTTCCATTCTTTTACGTGTGGTGCACACTTTGGTCCTAAAAGGACAGCCCATAAGGTGTTTGAATGTGGTTTGTTTTAGCCTAATCTATTTTATAATGCTTATATATTTGGTAAGTCTTGTGATATATGTCAAAGAATAGGTGGTTTAGGATCAAAAGACTAATTAATGCTCACAAATATCATAGTATGTGAAAATTTTGATGTATGATAAATTGATTTTATGGGCCATTTTCCTTCCTCTTTCAGGAAGACATATATTCTCGTTGTCTTAGATTATGTTTCAAAATAGGTTAAAGCTAAGGTTACTCATACTAATAATGCTAAAGTTGTTATCGATTTTGTTAAGTTTTATTTTTTTGTCAAGTTTGGAGTGCCTAGAGCAATAAGCAATGACCGTGAAACTCATTTTTGTAACCAAATTATTGAGGCTTTGTTGAAGAAATATGGCGTTATACACCAAACTTCAACAACATGACATCCTCAGACAAGTGGACAAGCTAAAGTTTCTAACAGGGAAATCAAATCAATTTTAGGGAAAATGGGTAATCCTAACAGGAAAGATTGGAAATATGGTGTTATACACAGAACTTCAACAACATGCCATCCCCAGACAAGTGGACAAGCTGAACTTTCTAACAGGAAAATCAAATCAATTTTGGGGAAAATGGTTAATCCTAAAAGGAAAGATTGGAGCTTGCATTTAAATGACACAATATGGGCATATAGAACAACATATAAAACTCCTATTGGTATGTCGCCATACAGGTTAATATTCTGAAAACCTTGTCATTTGCCTATAGAATTGGAACATAAGGCTTACTAAGCTGTCAAATAATACAATTTGGATTTAACTGAGGTTGGAATTAATCGAAAATTATAATTGCAAGAGTTAGAATAGATACGTAAGGATGCTTATGAGATTGCTAAAATCTATAAAGAAAAGATTAAAGCCTTTCACGACAAAATTTTAACTAGAAAATTACTATAGGTCAAAATCCTTTTTTATCACTCTAAACTAAAACTCTTTCCTAGTAAATTATGATCTCATTGGATAGGTCCATTGTTGTTACTAATGTTTTCTCACAAGGTGCAGTTGAAATTCAGAGTCTAGACACATTTAAAGTTTTTAAAGTTAGTGGACACCAATTGAAACCATATTATGAGTATTTATAAGTTGAAATTGCAGAAGAAATTGAACTGACTAAGCCAATTTACTATGAGTAAGTCAATAAAATTTTCATCTAGCTAATACGAGGTTAAAGAAATGCTTTCGAGAGACACCTCAACATTTATTTTAATGTAAGTTGTTTCATTTCATTTTATTTTATTTATCTTAATTTTCTAAAAAAAAGTCAACTTGTTATTTTTTCTATTTGATTTATTTTTAATTTGTTAAAAATTCTTGTATTTATTTTTATTTTTTACTGTACTTTACATTTTATATTATATTTTATTTTACATTTTTATTTAAAAAAAAGCCTGAAGCCCCTTCCATAGCCACTAAAATAAACAACCCTACCTAAGTTGTCCGTACTCATTCCAACCTCTTAACCTCCCACTTCCACTTACCAAACACACCTAACCAAAGCTCTACTCTCAGCACCTACCCACCAACTGTTTGAAAAATTGCCCCCAAAACACTTTCAAGGCATGCACAGAGTCCTCTTAAGCCTGTCCACTACTTGCCGAATGCCATTAACTCAGAAAACCCCATCCTATACAGCCCAACTTCTAACCAAAAATGCCACCCAGATGCTCAAGTCATCTCAATTCACTATGGCTCACCCAATAATTACAGTAATATTGTTCTACAGCCAACCCCATCCATGTTGAAGAAAGTCCATCGTCACTTTCTTGTGCAAATTCTTCACCATTATCCACAACTACAAAGCCACCTGTAGCTCCTAAAGAATCTGATTCCTCCGACACAAATGAGGTCCAGCCATAACCAGAAGTAGCAGAAAGGTAGGACTAAGAAGAAACAAAAGCAAAAACAGTGGCAAAAGAACATAATGTGGATATAGACATTGGCAAGATTCTCCCTACAACGCGCAACCAAACCAGAAAAGGTAAAAATGTTGTTTTTCAGAGTGGGCTACAATTGACAGTTGATACATTCAACTTGTTTCATCAAAAAATTGATAAGGATCATTTCAAAATTGTTTGTGATAGGCATATAATCTTTGTAAGTTTATATATGATGAAACTTTGGAGACTTTGAATATTTTTTATGAAATTAAACATTATATGGATAATATGGGTTAGATACATTATATTAATATTCAACATCCTGCATATGTTGAATTGACTAGGGAATTTTATGCCATTTTTCTTTTCAAATTAGATGATCCAAATTTCAAGTTATTAACACTTGGTATGATCGATTGTAGGCTTATGAATCAATAGCATTCATTTTTTATTGCTTCATTTTGTGTAACAATGAAATTTGTGACAAAGGTTGTGGCTAAAAGAGATGCATTTTTAAATGGTTGTTATGATTATGTGCCTGAATTTGATCCATGTGCACTGTGGTCCGAATGGTCTATTGATTTTGAGAAGTATAACCCTTGCAATTCCAAAAGTTCTGTTCTTCGTAAACTAGCTTTAGAATACATGTATCGTTTTCTAGTTTACAATTTTTATGGTTGTAGAAAAACTGTTAGTATTCTATCAAAAGATGAAAATTTCTTTTTATGATGCATGGAAAACAATATCTCACTTAATTTGGGTTTTTGGATGCTCACTCAAATGCATTCCATATTGAAAAAACATAATCAAGCTTTAATCTTAGGCTCATATATCACTCAACTTGCTGTTAATATTGGAGTCTTATATATTGATAACACGGACCTCACAGTTGCTTATGAGATGGAACCAATGGATTGTGAGTATGTATAGGATGGGACATGAAGTTGTCGATGAAGCTGATGGATACACTTTTGCCCCACCTGGACTGGCTGTACAACCTGCTCCTCGCCCACATCGACGAAAAAGAAGAACTGCGACTACCAACATCTCCACAGCCACAACTTCACAGCCATCAACACTCACGAATTGCGACTACCAACACCTCCATAGCCACAGCTTCATAATCATCAGCGCTTACCGCAACACATCCTTCTGTAAGTGATCAGACTATTTTAGCACTCCTAATAATGCATAAAGCGTAGATTGGACATATTAGAGCATAACTAGCTCACTTTCTTCGAAGACTAGAAGTTTTAACTGCCTTTTCCACCAACACCTTGATGCGTTAACAAAGGAGCTTCTTAAACCTTTATTTTCTTTATTTTCTTGCTTTTCTCTTTTTACGAGTACATTGAGGACAATGTAGATTAAGTGGGGCGCGAGGGGGGGCATTGAATGTTTGTATGATTTTGATTTTACTATTTCTTTGCTCATTTTGATTTTGATTTTTTTTCTTTTGTCTTTTAATTTGCATGTGATGTGTGTTAAACCATGAAATTCTATCTTAGTAGTTAGGATGAGACTAAATTGTGTGCTTGAATTCAAATTAAGACAATTGAACATAAGGTTAATCATGTTGATCGATTAAAATAGTTGGTTACATAAGCTTACTTATAAATTAATGCTTGAGTGAATGGGTAATGTGTAGAAGTATAATGGATTTTCAATTAAGCCTATATGAGGAATTAAGCCTATATGACTTCGTTCAAAAGTCATTTCTTTTCTTTGTATATATGATACTCCCTTAGGTGATTACCTTCAAAACTTACTCTGAACTGGTTTGAATCTATTAGATGCATGCTAGATAGAAATGATTAAGGCCCTTTTTCTTTTAGCCCTTGACTTAAATGACCCACCTATCTTATTTACCCTTGCGAACCCCTTTAAACCTTTACCTCTTTTGTTTTTTAAAGAAAACACCCCATTCTAAAACATCAAATCACATTAGCCTTATCTATTCATAAGTTTAATAAAGTGCTAAGTTAGCTAGTTTTAGGACTTTTGGCTATATTTTTTCTAAGATGAGTTTACCAATACTTCTACTCATAGAACACATTGTATTTAGCTGCTGTTATTATTCATTATTTCCTTAGTGTTAAAAAAAATAAAAAGAAAAAAATCAAGTATAATAGCAATAATAAGTGTTGAGTAGTTAGTTATTTACATGCAATCATCAAAAATACATTTTTTTATTCCTTTGTATACTTAGTGCTTTTTTACTACTTGTGAAGACCTCAAACATCTTTTGACTCACCTTAACCCTAACCCCATTACAATCTAAAATAAAGACCTTTTGATCTATTTTAGCATGTAATCATTGTATAAGATAATTGGTGTATTTGCAAGCTTATAGTAGTGTGATTTCTTATAGGGAGTTTTGAGTGAAACACTAACCTATAAACACTTGAGTGAAATGAGTGAATCTCGTGAGAAAAATTCATTGTGAGTTTATGCTTATCTTTGAATGATAGTGTCATAAGTTGAGTTGGTTTATATGCAATGATGAAAACTAATCATGATGTGTATAGTAGTTTCTACACTATTCTGACTAAGATGGTCGAGCTTGAGAAGCAGAGATGGTAGTCAGGGTACTTTGACCTCCTGGTCATGGTGACTGTAAACTGACAACTGATAATGCAACACCTCCAGTACTACCTGGAGCTAAACTACCACAACTCCTCTTGGGCTGTTGGTTAGAGGAACCTCCTGCCTTCTTTTTCCTATTCTTTTCCTCCCACTGTCTCTACCTCTCTTTCACCAACCTCTCAGCTTTATTGGTTGATTGTATCATCTCCTTGAACATGGTAATGGGGGTGACCGTCATCCTCTTTTGGATTACCAATTGCAATCTAGTTTCAAACTGAACACACAGATTTTCTTCATCTGCCACGTATTCTAGGATATAGGTGGCAAGCTCTCTCAACTCCATCTCAAACTCGTGCATTGACCTATTCCCCTGTGTCAATGCAAAAAAGGCAGCCTTCTTCTTATCTCTATCAAATCAGGTATAATATTGTTCGTTGAATTCGTTAACAAAATCCACTTAGGTAATCTGATTATGGTAGCATCCCAGGATATTTTCCCCCATACTCTAGCATCACCCTTCAACAATCGGACAACTACCTTCAACTTCATCTCATCAGACAACCCTATATTGTGGAATGTCTCTTCGGTCTGTCTCATCAAAGTTTTAGCCTCAGTAAAATCACTGCGTCCATCAAAGGTATCGCCCTTGAGGTTCCTAGCCTCTTTAATATACCCTGAGATTTCAAGCATCGGATGTTACTCTGACACAAGACTAGGTATCACTAGTGGCTACTACAGTGGCAGTATCTGTGATAGCATCTATGGTGCTCTAGCCCCAAGTTACTACTGCGCAATATACTGTGCCCACCATGTCATCACTTGCTACAGAGCCTCCCTTGGCACTGGTGGCAAATAAGATTGCGCTACCGCCGATGGTGCTATAGTGTGAGGTTGCCTATGAGTCGAAGAGCTAGCAATCGTTGGTTCTGTGACTGTTTTAGTGTTGTGTTCCTCTGGCTCGAGTTGCAAAGGTCAAACCTTGCAATGACTTCCCCTTCCTCGTCCAACTATGCTATCACTATAAAATGAAAGAAAAAGAGGTTTAATAAAATAGATCGAATTAAGCCTATTTTATCCAATGTTACAAACACCCCAAAGAATATTGACAAGTACTCCCACCAAGGCCAAAATCATCCAATCGTTAAAGACGTCAACTTAATGATCTGAGACTCAACTTCTTAACCAAGGGCTTTCAACACCCATATTCGACTCCTAAGGCTCATGAACCTTTTGAAAACGATAATAACACTTTTGAAAATGTAAAAATCATGCTTTGATACCAATTTAATTGTCACAACCTGGAATCACATTGAGCACATGACAACTGTTGCATACCTGGGCTAAGGATACACACGATATCCTTAACTTAACTATGTAAATATCCTTTAAAAACATTTAGACAGCACAACGATTGTATTTTGAAAATCCCAAAACTTAATTAAAATAGCTATAAATAAGTTTTAAACGCACATCTATATTCACATTAAAACTTTACCACAACTTCTAGACTTTTAATTCCATTCAAGAGCAATCTCAACAACAGTACAAAAGGTTTATACATAAGGTCATTCACAAACCACGAGACAATTGAGAGTTAATTTACAAAATAATAAAGCGGATCTACATAATCATGAGCCAGTATACAACAAAACTACAAAACAGAGATTACCAACATGTAGTAATGCCCAGAAAATGTAAAAATACCACATGATCCACTCAGACCTTCAAGCTCACCAAATTAACCTGTATGATTAGAAAGCGTAGGGGGTGAGTACACTATGTACTTAGTAAGCAAGAAAAACATATATCGCAAACAGAACCCAATACACACAAAGACGATCTAGATAACCTAAGGAAGGATTTTTTTCATGCATCTAGCATACATGTAACCACCTATGAAGTGAACATACATGACATAGAAACACATAAGCCTAGCCAATGACTTAACCTATACTGGTTAGGAACCACATAAACCTAGCCTATTAATCATTCATCTAGTGAACATAGGTTCCAATTCCAGTACACAAGAGTAGAAAAGCATCACTTGTATAAATCAAATCTCGTCGAGAAGCCAAATATCAGAATAGGACAAAATAGTTATATATGTCGCCACTAGGCGACTAAACTAGTGTGCACACCCACCGATTCCTAGTGTTGGCTCGACTTTCATATATGATGAGTTCAAACTATAGTCGACAAGAGCGTCATGACCCTAGGTGATGACCTCGTCAATGACTAATCCTTTAAGTGTGCAATCACCTGCAATTCTCATAGAAATTTGCCCTTAGCTTACGTGAAATTACCATTATACCCTTCAAACATTTCCTAAAATTGCAATTAAGCCCAAAATTTGAGAATGACCAAAACTTTTATTTTCATTTTGATCCTGTTAGAGTTATGTAAATATAGTACCCTGGAAAGCAAGTGTATTTACATGTAACTTTATCTTCTCCAGTTACAGTTTTGTAATGAAAATATTTATTATTAATAAAACAAAAGAGTTTGGTTTTATTTGTGTGAGCATTATAT
>JANSVA010000217.1:11634453-11645921 GCA_025504915.1 Erythroxylum reticulatum
AAGTTGAAACCTAGCTTTTCTTCTTTCTCCCCTTTCTTCTCCACCGAACTCTCTCCTTTCTCTCTTATTTTTGTGCTCTCTCTCTTCTTATCTTTCTCACTCACATTTTTTGGCTTCTAAAATGCAAGCCAATAAATTCCTCTTCCCATTTTGCCCCTCCTTTAAAGCCTTCCCACTTAAGTGATCTCCCCAAAATACCCCTTATGCAACTTATCACTTTAACTTTAATTTAATACACCTATGTAACATAATCTCATTAACATTAATATGCTAATTAACTCCAACATACGTTAGTATAGCAAGACTCCAAAATAATCTAATCATGCTTACTTATTAAGAAAAAAATTTGGAGGCCAACATTCTCTCTACCATCTTCTCATTACATCAAACCCTAACCCCATATTTGAATCATTCTCCTTTCTTTCCTTCCATCCTCCATTTGCGTACCCTTGTCTAATGTTTTCCTCTTATTTTCTAGCATTATTCTTCTTTGGATGACCTACCGAACAAAACATCAATAGATTAAATTAGATTCCAAAGCTAAAATTGAGTCTGATTTCCCACCATTACCCTCAACAACTTTACCAGCTACTTCCCTGATTCTTCACTTTACTCCCTTATCCCCTTCTCAACCTTCCACAGCCTACTCCTCTTCTCCATCCCTCTCTATAAGTAATCCCCCCTCAGCCTCTGCCATTCCTCCTAAACCTTCTGCCACATTTGTCTGTGAATTTCAACATCTTAAAAGGGCTAGAAAGACCTGGAAACAGGTTATAGGTGACAATTTTGACTCTTCCTTGATTTATAGTCCACCTGTTGAGATTGAAGGGAAGTTAATGGTGGCTCCTAGTCTAGATATTCTGTAGGAAGGTGCTAGGACATAGGAAGCTACTTTTATTGGTTTTTTTTATGGGTAAAAGGCTTGCTTTTCCAATGATACGAGCATGGACCCAGATAAACTGAAAAGGGAGAGGGCTAATGGAAGTTATGCTAACTAAGGAGGATAACTTAATCTTCACCTTCTCCTCAAAATCATAAGCTCAAAATATAATTGAAGAAGGCCCTTGGCACATCGCTTATATTCCTTTATTTCTTCAAATTTGGAAATCGGGTATGGAATTATAAAAATTAGATTGAAAAACATTCCTCTATGAGTGAATATCCACAACCTTCCTATGGAATATTCGACAACTATGGGTCTGAGTATGCTAGCTAGTTACTTGGAAAAACCAATCTGTATGGATGAAAACACTGCGTTAAGGAAAAAGGGTTAGTTTTGCATGGTTATATGTGAGCATGGATATTTCTAAGGAAATGAAAGACAACATCCCTATCTTAAGTCTGGCAAATGAATTCTCTCAGAGAGGATAAATTTATGGTTATATACCAATGGAAAACTTCTCTAAAAGCACAAGGCAAAGAATGGAAACCTACGGGGAGAGTTTTTATTAGAGGAGACTACTAGGAGGTGATGGGTATGGAAAAGATTACTCATAATACAATAAAGATTAGGAGAAAGAAGAACAAGTTTCTAATAATAATGAAATGGTTCAGGTAGATAAGGATTCACCTAAAAATGGGGAGAGTATTCAAGAGGAAAACAATCTAGATTTAGTTCAGCAAAGAGGAGTTCTTCATAATCCATCGAGTGGCTTAAATAAGTTAGTAAGGAATATGAGGGAGAATGAAATGGAAATTAGTGAAATTAATCCAAGAAAGAGAGTCCATGATATCTAAAAAAATGAGCAAAATAAATAAAGGGCTAAACTATAGAGTGGAGTAACTCAAAAGGAATAATTTGAACACGTTATCTCTCAGAAAAGCAGCATGAGTAGTAGGAAGGGATCCAAAGGGAAAGGTAATCTCTTATATCCCTAATTGTTTGGAATATAAGAGGAATAAACAACCCTTCTAAGCTTAATGTAGTAAGGGATTTTGTTCTAAAGGAAAAGACGTTGTTATTTTGTCTAGTGGAAACTAAAATTAGAGAAGCAAATCTTAATAGACTAAGTTGTTTGGGTATCAAATAGCAGTTTCTCACAAACCACCAATGTCATGCCTATGGAAGGATTATTATTATTTATGATGGTGATCTCCTAGAAGTGAAGTTTCTAGAAACCAATCCACAACTTATCCACATAAACTTACGTTCAAAATGGAAAACTCTTGTGCTTTAGTAACTTGTGTCTATGGTTTTAACACAGTGTTTCAAAGAAATGAGCTTTGGAATTCTCTTCGAAGACTCAAGGCATCAATTAGTGTTCCATGGTTAGTTAGTGGGGATTTTAATACTACTCTTTTCATATCAGAGGTGAAAGGCAAATGTAACCTGCTCAACTATACTTCTAATATGTTCGATTGTATACAGGAGCTAAAACTAACATATTTAAAATATGAAGGTTATAGGTTTACTTGGTCCAACAAACAAAGCTCTATTTGGCACATTAGGAAAAAGTTGGAAGGGTTATAGTTAATTTGGAATGGTTAAATATGTTCTCAGGAAGCATAACCAAATTCCTAGACCTAGGAATTTTTTATCATACCCCTATAAAGGTTGATAACTTGATTACAACTACCAAAATCCATCATCCATTCAAATTCAACAAATTTCCAGTTAGTATGGAGGGCTTTCAAGAAATAATTATAAAGGGTTTAGAGTATGAGATCTATTATTCTAAACAGTACATTTGTTTGCATAAGCTCAAGGCTATTAAACAGTAATTGAAGATGCTAAATTTAAAGAGAGTTTAGGACTCCTCAAAGGAGATAGATATAGCAAGAAACAAGCTTTTAGTAATTCAGAAATCTTTGGCAGCTAACCCTATAGATTCTACTCTAGCTATAGCTAAAAAAGAAGCCCTTAAGACTTATCCTGCAAATAGTGGATAATCAATGTTCATTATTAAAGTAGAGAGCCAGAATTAATTAGAGTAAGGATGAGGAGAGATGCACTAAGTTCTTCTTCAATTCAGTGTTAGCTCGAAGGAATGTAATCATAATCACTTTCCTAAAAACTAAAGTTAGTGAGATGGTATTTGGACAAGATGGAATGGAAAAGGAAGTTATAAATTTTTATAAAAAGCTCTTAGGCTCAGATGGTTCCTCAACAGGAATTGGAGTAGACCTTAGGCATTTTATTACAGCTAAGATCCCTGAACATGAGGCATATTTGTTAATTAGACAAGTCATGTATCAGGAAATAAAGAAGGTGGTTTTTAATATGAATGGCTCTAAGACTTCGAGACCAGATGGATTGAATAGGGTTTTCTATTAAAAACCTTGGAGTAACTTAGGGGGATAGTTAAAGAGGTTGTGTAGGAGTTTTTCTAAAATGGTTCCTTGCTTAAGGAGATCAATAAGACCTTTCTTTGTTTGGTCCCTAAGGCCATCTCCAACGAATTTAGTGTTTTGGTCCAATGAATTCACTCTAACGAAGACACCAAAATCTAACAACAAAATGGTGTAATGAATAGTAATATATCAAATTTTATATGTTACTATTTATGCACCAAAATTTGTAAAAAGACAATTTTGTTCATTTTCTTTTTAACATGTTACTTTTATGTCCTTCTCACAGTTTGCTTTATTTACATAATTCACTAAGTAATTAAATTTAAAATATATATTACTTTACACAAAATATATTTTTATAAATATCTCATTGTGACATTTAAGATGACACTAATATTGAATATAATATTAAATTTGTTTTTAATATTTATTTATAATTCTTATTTATAAGTGTTATAAATTCGTTAATAAAATATGTATTTATCCATAATGGTCTAACTTGGTACAAACCATTCATGATCCCCGAGGCGCAAACAAGAAGTTATTCTTGAAGATGTAAGAAGTATCTAGGAAGGATGTCGAGCGTGCATTTAGAGTTTTTTAGTCACGATTTGCAATTATCAAGGGACTGGCACGTTTTTGAAAAAAAAATCCATATTACATGATATTATGTCACCATACATTATAATGCACAATATGATCATTAAAGACGAACATGATACTCAAGCGGTCATATAAGATTGGAGCGAAATGCCAACCTCTGAAATTAATATTAATAGAGATGATTCAATTATATTTTAATAATTTCTTGCTAGACATAAGCAAATTAAAGATAAAGAGGCTCATTATGAACCTCATAATGTATTGATTGAATATTTGTGGGAACGATATGATAATTCAGAGGATTAGAGGTTAAATGTTTAATAAAAATATTATATTTGTGTATATTATTAATTTTTTGTTGCAAAAATGTTAATTATATTTGTTAATTAATATAAATTTAATATAAATTATATGTTAATTAATTAAGAATAATGGTTTTATTTTAATTTCATAAATAAATAAATAAAAATTTGGTGTAGAGTAGTTTGAGTAACATCAAATTTGGTATAAAAAGATTCTTGGAGTATTCCCTTTTACACCAAATTTGGCGTAAAATTTTAGTGGAAAGGTTGGGGATGGCCTAGGAATTCCAACTCGTCCACATTGAATGAATGCAGATCTATATCTTGTACTAATTTCCTCTATAAGATCATCGACAAGATTTTGGCAAATAGGCTGAAGGAGGTTCTACAGTTTCTCATCAGTGAGAATTAAGTGCTTTTATGAGTAGCAAGGATATTGGGGATAATATTCTTTTAGTGTAAGAGTTTTTGAAAGGTTACAATCGTAGCAGAAGTCCTCAAAACTTTACTATTAAGGGGGATCTATAAAAAGCTTTTGATAGTGTGAACTCAAGGTTTCTACTATAGACTATGGAGGTTATGAAATTTTCTCTTAGGTTTATAAGGTGGATTTATGAATGCATCACTACTGCCTCCTGTGGAATTTTGATTAATAGAAACCATACAAAGATGTTTAAAGGAAAAAAAAATGACTTAGACATGATGATCCTCTTTCTCCTTACTTATTCCTAATTGGCATGGAGGTTCTTACCCCAATGCTGAAGCACAACACTTCTAATGACCACATATTCAGATACCATTCCAAATGTAAGAAGCTTTCTCTAACTAGCTTATATTTTGCAGATGATCTTATTTTTCTAAGGCTAATGTTCATTCAGTCTCCCTACTGACGAGTACCCTCAACACTTTTAAGGAGATGTTTGGACTGAGTATCAATCTTCACAAAAATTATCTCATACTCTTCAAAAGTGCTACTCACCTTTCAAATTCCTTGTTACTAGCTACGGGTATGGAAATCAAAGATCCTCCTCTTTTATATTTGGGCATTTCTATCTCATTGAGGAGGCTAAGATATTATTAATGTATCAATTTAATAGAAAAAATTAGAAAAGTTTAGGGTTCTTGGACTAATAGAACCCTATCCTATAGAGGAAAACTTCAGCTTCTGAATTAGATAATTATATCGATGCAAACTTACTGGTGTTCCAACTTATTCCTCTCCAACGGACTTATTAAAGTTGTTGAAAAGATGATGAAGCAATTTCTATGGGGGAAAGGAATTGGAAAAGTAAGTTGGAAGCACATCTGTCAACCGAAGGAGGTAGGTGGGTTAGGTTTGGAGTCAAATAGCAAGAAAAATAACTTACTTATGACCAAGAGAATTTGGAGAATAAGTGATAAAGAATCTTTGTGTATCAAATGGATTCACATCTATATATTAAAAGGTGAGAGTCTTTGGGCTCTAAGAATCAAAGATAGATAATCTTGGTTCTTTAACCAAATTCTCAGATTGAGGGAAGAAGTTCAGCAGTACATAACTTGTCAAATCGAGGCAGGGTAAAGAGTTTTTTATGGTATGATAATTGGAGAAGTCAAAGGGCTTTAATTCATACTCAACTGGCAAGATCTTTATTAGGGAGGTTCTCTAAAAGAGCTAAGCTCTATGAAATAATTAGAAATGACAATTGCTTGCCATACTTAGAGGAAATTAGACTTTTGCCCATTCCACAATATAAAAGCCTCGGGGAGAATGATATATACTTATGGGATGGGATTCCTGTTTTAGAAATTACTATGAGGGAAGCTAAAAAGCTAAGGGATGGGTCAGTTACAAGAGTAGGATGGTATTCCCTAATTTGGAGCAAGCTTCTTAGACCAAATGCTAGTTTCCTCCTTTGGCTAGCTATGTTGAACATACTCAGCACTTGGGATAGGCTAAAATTCCTATCCTCTTCTAAGATTCGTATTCTTTGTAACCTAGAGGGTGAAACTAGGGATCATCGCTTCTTCAAGTGTGTTTTCTCTAAGGAGGTTTGGATAAATTCTCTAGTTTATGTGGTCTTGGCTTTAATTATTGTAGACTCACAAATATATTATTGGAGATACCTCATCTATATATCTCTAAAATTGATAGGGATATTTTTATGTTCACTGTAGCTAAATGTATTCAAGTAGTTTGGAATGAGAGGAATACTAGGAGGTTTAAAGAGAGGAAAAAATAACTCTCTATCGTTAACATTAAGGAACAAATGATTATAAATTAGCTAGACCAATACTATAGCAGAGGAATGTCTCTCTCATGGAGAATATAGTCCTCGAAGTCTATTCCTAAATCATGATTCTTAACAAAGTGTTCAGGCAAGTTGGCTACTGTAAAAAAGAAAGTTCTCATACATATTTTTTTTCCAGGTTCAATATAATTCTTCACCTACTCATAAAAGTAGGAGGCTTTTGAAGAATAGGAAGAACATAATAACAGGAAGATCTAGACTCACCTAAAGGAAACAAAATGGACTCATATCTGATTCCTCTCCAGTCGAGTCTTATATGAAGGTTCACTGCAGTCCCTCCAATTCCCTGATAATAACATTAAGTTTGTTACTCTGTGGAGTTTCACATAATCATAAAAGTTGAAGTCTTGTTGTTTCAAGTTAAGTACAAATGCCTAAGATGAGATCTTCTTTTGTACAGAGAAATAAATAGTAGAAACCACAGTGTCACCATTGCAGAGCTACATCTCCAGAGTTTCTTCTACCTCTTTCCCAAATTGAGAAAGTGTATGAAGCTTCGAGAAAGAAGAGAGTGGTTATACCTTAATCGCTAAATGTCATCGCACATTTAAAGTTAATTACGCATTCCTGAGATGAGATCTCTCTTTGTGTGAAGAAATGAGTAGTAAATACTCAGTGTCATCACCGTAGAGCCACGCTTCTAGAGAGTCATCTTCCTCCTTCACAAATTGAGTAATGGTCTAAAGCTTTGAGAAAGAAGGGAGTTGTTATACCCTAATTGCCAAATGTTTTCACACATTTATCCCTTTTAGTTTTTCTTGAATGTCACATTTTGTCTCAATTGGTGTGTTTAGTGTTCCTAATTGTTTTATCTCACATGGGAGAGGCACTCTCTAAAGATGTACACTTCTATTTTTTCTTTAATGAATTTTTTAAATTCTACAGAAAAAATCCTTTGTCACCTAAGAGATGTTATTCCATATATAACCCTTAAGCTCTATCCTCTCCTTGAACTTAGATGAGATGTTTCTTGAGAACGTTCCAGATGAAACCAACCTAATATATAAGTTATTTTAGATCATTTTCAAATTAAAACCTGTAACTTTAGTATTAACTTATGGTGTTATCATGTATTACAAAATTTTTAGAATTTTATTTACAAATTGTTGATAATTGTGATGCAAGTATTTCCATCAACTCCCTTAGCTCCAAGCTGGAGGTTGCTTCCTTCGTCCACAACGTTTACCCCTGATATCTTTGTCGGTATATGTTGAATGCAAAATAAACTACTAGTTTTATTCTCAAAACCACGAGTACGCGGGTCGTAACCTGTGGTAAAAAGCTGATATCAACCCCACAAAGATTGTACTTAGGCACCACTTAATTTAGGTTGCTCTTTATTTAAGAAACTGATTCAAACAAATTTAAATAGATAATCAAGACAAAGACAAACTAAAGGTAAAAGGAAACACTGCAACCAAAGCGAAAATTGTAAACTAAAACTTAAAGAAAATCAAGATTAAAAATTAGGACTTGTCATTATCCCTATTTTCTCCCCTCTAGTTAATTGATTCACTTTATGCTTGGCCTAAGATTTCCTAAAATTTTAGCTACCCTCTCTCAAGGTGCAACAAAAGGTGACTAGTTAAATAAATTAGGACTAACTTTGGGATTTCTCAATATGTAAGGCTATCCTATAGGTAGTATACTAATTTATTGAAATCTCTTCCTAATAAATCAATAACTTGTTGTCTATTTGTCTATCAAACGTCAATTCTTGTTGTACATTTAACACAGATTACCAACTTCACTTTCTCGATTTGTTACAAGGTTTAAGCTCAATAAATAGCACAAACATTTTTATTATTAACTCAACAACTGAAGGTTCACAAATAACAACAAACCCTAAAAAATATTTTAACTACTTATAATGTCATTAACATCCCCAAAAACCAAAAAATCCATAATAAATATGACAGAAGAATAACAAAGATGACAGAAGAAAAAAAATGAAATAAGAACTAAATAAAGCAAGCTACTCCTCTTCTTTGCGCAAATCCGAAAAATCTAGAATTGGTGTGCTCTTTGCCCAATTAGGAATGAAAATCTTGATTCTCTACCTCTCTCTAGACTGTCAATCTATCTTTTAGCTCAAGGAGGCAAGTTTCCCACAACCCTCTTTCAGCCATAGGGATTTGTTCCCTTATATATCACAAGACAAGTCATAAAACCTTAAAAACAAGTGAAACCTGCATATTCATTCTACCTCTAGTTTCCACAATCATGGGAATTATCCCTATGCTTCCCATGATCATGGTTGAATGTAGCAGAAAAATTTTGAAGAGATTTTCCTTAGTCGTGGGAAACAGGCCCATTCCCAAGATCGTGGATTCTTATTCTATAGCTCCTCCACTTCTCTTCTCCTCTCTTGGTCTCTAGCTCAATTATAAAGGTAGCCATCCTCAATTCCTACACCAAGATGATCAATTCTTACCATAAACCAACATCAAACATAAAAGAACAACCATGAATATCAAAATAAATGAAAAAACATAAATTAAGTCATAATAACAACCTATTATGCAAGAAAGACATACCAAATACTTATAAAAACACACATTAATTCTTCTTTTTTTGAATAATTAAAATCAAACTCAGGCTCCTTTTTAGATCTCTCTCCCTCCTCATCCTCTCTAGATGAAATTTCAACATATTTATTATTTGGGTCATTCAAAGGTTCATTCTTTTCATATGTGACACGTGCATTTATCTTATAACCATTTTCCTAAAACACTTCACTTTCAATTCTTAACAAACTTAGGATTAATGAAACCATCAGGTTTTAATCATCTATACATCTAAGATCTATCAATATTACTCATTTCTATAAAACTGTTATTTAAAAAAGTAATTTCATAGTTAGTATCATTCATTCCCCTAACTTTAAGTATCTTTCATTTCCCCTTACTTTCCAGAACATTCCCTAAGTTTTTATAGGTCTCTAACCATTTCCCCTCCAAATTAAAGCCAAACTATCCCACCATATGAGTTCATAATTAGAAAACTCAACTTATGTGATTATTAGTCAAATAAAACAATATGCCAACCAATGTCCTATAAGAAGTGACATTAAGAAGTAAATAAAATCACCTACATATATTAAATCCAACACTACATTGAGTAATCACATTTAAGTTCAAGTCTTTATATTTGAATTAATCACCTACAAGTTCATTTCCAAAGTTTGATTTTAAACAAGAACTATGGTACGTGGCGTTGTTACACCATATGAATCGAGAAAGCAAGTTCTTGTTATGACCTCTAGGCTTGTGGAATTTTTCACCAATAAGCCTTATAGGAGTTACATCACGAGTTTCCAGCCTATATACCATCTTAGGGGTTTATTACAAAAAGAATTGTCATGTCAATTATACATGAATTTCTTAGGCTATTGAATTTATCACATTGAAGTTCAAGTCTTTATGTTTGAGTTAATCACCTACAAGTTCATTTCTAATGTTAGATTTTAAACAAACACTATGGTACGTGGCATTGTTACACCATATGAATCGAGAAAGCAAGTTCTCGTTGTGACTCCTAAACTCATGAAAATTTTCACAAATAAGCCTCCAATCATATATTTCCAGCCTATATACCATCCTAAAGGTTTATTATGCAAATAATTGTCATGTCCATTATACATGAATTTCTTATGTTAATACAAACTTTAAATTCATCACATTAAAGTTCAAGTTTTTATGTCTGAATTAATTACCTACAAGCTCATTTCCAAAGTTTGATTTTAAACAAACACTATGGTATATGGCATTATTACACCATATGAATCAAGAAAGCAAGTTCTCGTTGTGACTCCTAAGCTCGTGGAATTTTTCACCGATAAGCCTCATAGGAGCTACATCACAGGTTTTCAACCTATATACCATCCTAGGGGTTTATTATGCCTCAAATCATCTATAATTATACAAACTCATTCGACATGTAGTAAATACTTATGTAAGTCATACATCTAGCCATCATTCATTTTAATAATATTCCAAACAACAACATATAAAACCAAGATAACCATTCCAATGAACAACACACATCTGTATAATCTACTAAAGTAGAACATAAAATATGAAGAGAACTTGGACGACTTACCTGCATAGATGGACAATCGGAGACGATGGATGATAAAAAGCAAAGATCTAAATAACATAATGATAACTCATTAGAAGTTGACATATTAAGTTTTAATTCAAACAAACAATGAAATTAGATTAAAAAGAGTTCGTTTCATTTTCAATTAAATAGATTGAAGAAAGTAAATGACATTTTTCTAATTATATTTTTGCAAGAGTTAATTACACCAAGATAACCGCAATTAGGTAATGTTTTTAGATAGACTCTATATTTTAACTCACCAATCATTGTTAGAGGTAAAGTTGCAAAGATCAACACAAAATTGATCACATTATAAACTACTTAGTTAAACGACATACCTTGATAGACGAACAATCACAAACTATAAAGAAGATGGATGAGGTTGGACAATTATCGACACTATTCAACATAGAATATGTGTAACATCCCATTACCCATGTTATGGCTAGAATTGTCATTTATGAGAAAATTTTGAGAAATTGGGAAAATGCAAATCATGCATGAGTTAATTAGGACATGCACATTTTTGCACATTCATATGACTGTAGATGCATTCATTGACATTTTTTGGGTATAATTGGACTGAGTTGTGATTTTTGAGAATTTTTGAGAATTTGAATTTGTTTTATGTTGGAAATATTATTGATTAGTGTGATTGTGATATTTTTTAATTTTGGTGAATTTTGGTAATTTTCAGAAATTATGAAATTTTATAGAAAATAGGAAAAATGAATCAAAAGAAGATTATAGATAGTTGTATTGTAAAGATAGAATTAATGGAATTAGTTTCAAAAGAAACATAGTTAGAGTTAGACCTTAGGAAAAGTGACAAGTGTTAAGTTGCTTTTATTATTTGTCAGGAGTAAGTTTTGATATC
>JANSVA010000217.1:11653265-11670381 GCA_025504915.1 Erythroxylum reticulatum
GGTGAAGTATATGGGAAATGGAGAAGCATATGAGGAAATAATACCTCTACCTTAGTGATCCATCAGATGAGAATTTCGGGGATGAAATTTATTAAGGGGGAGAATTGTAACATCTCGTTCCCATATTAAGGGTTAGAACCCAAATTTCAATAATGGAGAGAATAGCAATAGGAGAGTTAGAAAAAAATTTGCATTGCATGCTTAGCAGAATGTCAGCATGCATACATGTGAATTTGAATCTTTGCACACATGAAAATAATTGTACATACACTCATTGACATTTTAAGTATATAGAATAGTAATAGGATAGATTGAGGATTGTGGTTATAGTGAATGATTAGAATGAAATGGAGTAGAAAGACTAGAAATAAAATTTAAGTTTTAGATTTAGTGAAGGAAAATAGGTTAGAGAAGTTTACTGACAATTTCTAGTAGGGGAGTTTAAATGGTGGAGTAGAAAGTTATGATCCTTATGAGTGGAGATGTTCAGGAGTATAGATAGTAACGTCATTAAATACGTATCGTCTGTGATGACGTCATTTTGTCTGTAAAGATGCATCGTCTTTAAAGATGTATCATATGTAATGATGTCACATCATCTATGATGACATCACATCATCTATGTTGACGTCATTTCGTTTGTAATGATGCATCGTTTGTAAAGATGCATCATTTGTAAAGATGTATCATCTATAAAGACGGATCGTTTGTGATGACGTCACATCGTCTATGATGATGTCATATTTCTCTTAAGAGTTGCATCGTCATAAGTTGACTCCGCTTCGTTTTAAGAGTTGCATCGTCTTAAATTGACTTTGTTTCGTCTTAAGTTAACTCCGTTTTGCCTTAAAAGTTGCATCATCTTAAGTTGACTTTGCTTCGTTTTAAGTTTACTCCGCTTCATCTTAAGAGTTGCATCGTCTTAAGTTGACTTTGCTTCGTCTTAAGTTGACTTTTGTTTTCTCTGCCTTTTTTGTTCCCTCCATAGAAATCATAGCTTTTGGCTTTTGACTTAAAAAAGATTGATCTAATGAAAGTAAGGGTATCAGTTGGAAGAGCGTGAACTAGATATTTTACTGAACATATTCCTGTATTTTGATGATATTCGGATCTATAAGATTCCAAATGAGATGATTTTTATTTGGAGTAAACTAGAGACATAAGGCATAGGGGAACATGTTCTAGAAGAAAGTGTTGTAAAATTACTTCAGTGTTGGGGTCAAAAATAACATATAATGTTGACCCGAAATGATGTGTTATGGGAAAAATCTGAAAGTGAGTAAGGGGTTATCGTTTGAGATTTCAGTGGTTTTATTAAGTCATAAACTTAAGTATAAATTATAGTTAAGTGAGTTTTAATAAAGATAAGTGGATAAGTGGATAAGAATTGGATAAGTTTCCTAGCTAAAGTTAAGATTTTTATTGCCTTAAAAGACAAGTTGTTGTCCTTGTCTTTATCTTTTCTCAAAACTTCTTTCTCTAGAGCTCTTCCAACCCAGAGCTTTTCATCAAATATGTACCAAAGTTAAATCTTCCTTTTCTCTGTCTGTCCCCACTTCCACTTTGATATTTCTTTCTTCTATTCCAAGAAAGACCGAACCTCCCTTTCAACTTTTAAGATGAGGTATGTGAGTTGCATGAAAGTTAGGGCTTTGCGATGGTTGAAGATTTTGGAACTTCAAACAAGTAAGCTTATTATGATTATGTATTTTTGCATGAAATGAAGCATGCATCGTTATTTCACTGCTAAATGATTAAGAACATTGATATTCAAATTTGCTAGAAAATGAGTGAGGAGATTTAGTGTGCCGTACATGGTGATTTTCTTTGGATTGATGACTGAAATGTTATGGGATAGTGTTAAACCAGTTTTGGAGTTGAAAGATCAATGAAAATGGGTATATGATGTGAAAGATCGATTAAAGTGATAGTTAGAGGAATAAATGAAGAAAACACAAAATTTAGAAATGCAGAAGAATTGAAAGTAAAGAAGTGCAAAAAAAGGTGATGAAATGCGTGAGTGTTCTACTTTTTGGATGATTATGAAAAATGATAGATTTTTGATTGGTTGTGTTTTAAAGAACTGATGAGTGATTAAGTTATGAAATGGGTTGTGCAGGTTAAGTGTCCGCATTCAAGCGTTTCCAGAATTTGGAAGAAAATGTTATTTTGGAGCGTACTGTGAGTAAAATGAGATGATCTCACTTCATTGTTTGTTATTTGAATTTTGTATTATTAGACTACTTGAATGTGAATTGGATGAATTATGTGTACTTAATGTGATTGTGAAATGTGTTCTGAATGTGCATTTACATATGAATGAAAGTGTGAATTCTCAGATCTGATGTTGAATGTCGGACTAAGGTCCGATGATATGGGAAAGTGATTGAATGGGATTATGCAAATGCGAGTGATGCATTCCATTTCATGAATGCATGAAATATAATAGCAGTTGTGATCGGAGTAGCCACCAAAAGTGAAAAAGAGCTTAAAGCTGAGAAAGTGAAAAGAGCTTAAGGCCTAGAAAGTTAAAATGAGCCTCGAGCTCAAAAGTAATTCAAAGCCTCAGGCTCAATGTTTAATGAGCTCTGTTATCTCCTAAGCAGATAAGAGATAGTTATTAATGAGCCCTATATAGGACAGTTTAGGCACTCGGTCACAACAAAGTAACAAATAGAAAGTGAGTCTCATGTGCATTGCATATGCATAATATGAATGATTAAGTGTATTGAATGTGAAATGTGCAATAATGTAATTTATGTGTTATGTGACTGGGTGAGCCATCAATGATGGTCACTCATTGAGTTCGTAAAACTCACCCAAAATTTGCTATTACTTTTCAGGATCAGAAGAATACCCTGTTAGGCCAACGGGAGTATACCTACAGCATACAAGTGAAGGATAGAGATGGGGATCATTTCGCATCTGCATTGCATTTCTTTAATTTGTATTGAATTGTTTATTCCACAACTTTGTGTATAAATTTGTATTTCGAAACAACTAAAGTGTTTTGTATTTGTGAAAGGGCCTCAATGGCTATTGAAAATATTGTTGACAGTATTGTGTTGATTGAAAATGTTTATGAATGAAAATGGGCCTTATGTGATGATTGATTTCCGCATAATATGTGTGATTGTGGTTTCAAAAAGAAAAGAAAAAGTTCATACTGAGTTTTGATTGATTGAGTGTTCTGGCACCCTCGTGGGGCACGAGCTCGAACATCACCCATCGTTGTCTGGTTTGGGATTTGCGGGAGTGGGGTGCTACACCTAAACTCCATGTAAGAACACGTAACCTACTGTGAACTCTAACCAACTTCTGGTTTTTCTTAAGGTAGAAGAAATACTTAGAAGTAAGGAAAGTGGTGAGGCATATGAAAAAGCAAAGTTAACTCTCGGAAGGAGTTTGATGGAAAACTTTGTGTACGGGAAGAAATTCAGAGAAGGTGACGATAGGAAAAACTTAGTCTTTTAACTCTTAGATTTCAAAACTTACTTCTGACAAATTATAAAAGCAACTTAACACTTGTCACTTTTCCTAAGGTCTAACTCTAACTAAGTTTCTTTTGAAACAAACTCCATTAATTCTATCTTTACAATACAACTATCTATAATCTTCTTTTGATTCCTTTTTCCCATTTTCCATAAAAATGCATAATTTCTGAAAATCACCAAAATTAAAAAATATCACAATTCCACTAATCAATAATATTTCCAATATAAATAAAATTCAAATTGTAAAAAAATTCCAACAATCACAACTCAATCCAATTATACCGGGAAAATGTCAATGAATGCATGTACAGTCATATGAATATATAAAAAATGTGCATGTCACACTTAACTTATGCATGACGCAAATTTTCCTAATTTCTCAGTGATTTCTCATAACTCACTATTCTAGCCTTAATATGGGTAACGGAATGTTACAGGATTGGCAGATAAAGAGGTTACATAGCAAGGAGGTACCCATGGTCAAAGTTCATTAGAAAAGTGACATGGTCGTGGAGATGACATGGGAGCCTGAGCATACTATGAGATGTTAGTATCCCCATTTATTTGTGTCCTCTACTTAAGAGTTTCGAGGACAAAACCTTTTTAAAGGGGAGGATTTGTAACGTCGGACTCTTTGAGTCCTATTGTATTATTTTGTACTTGGATATACTACTATATATTGATATATACATGGTTGTATATAAGTTCATAGATGTATTTAAATCTTTTTTGGTATATATATCAGTGATTTATAATGTTATATGCCCTTACATAAACTTAGAGTTCCTTGATATGCGAAATCTTAGAGATTTCTGACATATAAGCTTCTAACTATATAAAACTAAGTCCATTGGATGGATATGACCATGGTGGGAGAGTTAAATGTGTTCTAATGCCTTATAGGTGATTAGACATGATTTATAGACTTAATGGACACTTGGAAAGTTTAATTGGAAAAGTTGATGTGTATAAGGGCTTATTTGTCAATTGTTAAATGATAAAGGACCTAATTGTAATTTTTCAATTCTTGAAGGATCAATATGTAATTTTATAAAGTTAAGGGACTTAATTATTATTTTCAAAAGTCCGAGGACCAAAATAAAAATAAAAATTTTGGCCATTCCCTAATTTTAGGCTTAATTGCAAATTTAGGAAAAGTTTGGAGGGTATAATGGTAATTTTGTAAAAGCTAAGGGTAAAAAGGTAATTTCACCATATTTTGGTCGAAGAAGAGTCAACATTCTAGACCCTTCTTCATGTATGGCCATGCACCCCACCATTATAGACTTGAAATATTTTGTTTTAATTAAAAGAAAGGAGAAGAAAGGAGAAGAGAGGAGGAGAAGAAACAATTTTCAGCTATCACTAAAATTCTACCCGTTTTTTATTCTCCAACCCATGTCAAGGTTTTTTAAGTTAATTTGGGATCAAAGAACTCAAATCTATCATTATATTTGAGAGATTCTTAAAGGATTTTAAGATATCACCAAAGGAAGGTTTAGGTAAATTTTGTCTCATCTCTCTTTACACTATGATTGTGAGTTTGATGTTAAGATATGATGTTCTCCATTCTTGAATATACATGAAATATGGTTTAGATGAATGAACTGAGTCATGGAGAAATTACCCTAAGCCAAAATCGAAATGTTCTCTTTTTGATGAAAGTTTGTGAATTTTTAAATATCTTTTGAAATTGATGATTTAAATGAATTCTATAGTGTTAATTGTATTTCTATAATGTGAATTGATGATAATGATGTATATTGGATAAGGCTTAGTTGAAATGATGGGAGAAGGAATGGATTAATGTAATGAGTTGTATAATTATGATGAATATGATTTAAATGAAGGGAATTGGATTGAATGGAGTGATGAAATGTGTTGTTGTCTGCAAGTATTTATCATATAATAAGATAGGAGCATGAATTACTATGATAAAGTCTTCAAATATGACTTGAAAGTCATAAACATTAGGTATTTGATAAAATGTCTAAGTGAACTTGGCTTAGGATTTAAGAATTCATAATGATATACATTGGAAAGCAGCTTTCATGTTTACTTAGAGTAAACTTGAATTTTGCTCAAATTGATGAGTAATGGCCGAATCTTATAGCTTAAAGATAGTGATATTGTGTTTTATACACCTATGTGATGATGTATAAATATGAGTATATGTTCGAGTAGTAAATATATTGTATTTTTATGTATAAAGGCTCAAGAGTTGTGAATTAAATAGCTCATACTGAGGATTGTTGAAGTTAAGGGAGTGTACACCTTCTTTTGAGGTGAGTTGGGGAAACCATATCTCTCAAATGGGATTAGTACATCCCAAGACATACATGATGACTTGTATATGAATTTTAAACTTAGGTAATACATAGTAGAATTGAATCTCAAATGGATGCTAGTATACTTGGGTGTTTAATAAACGATGTTATTTTGAGTAACTCTTTACACTTAGAGTAAAACTGATGTTTTTATTACGTATTTTGAGAAATGATATTGTTTTCAACAAACCTGCACTTGAAATGCAAAGGACAATGTTTTATTTTTTGAAACTACATTTTTGAACAACTTTGCACTTAGAGTGCAAAAGATGGCTTTTATTACATGAAATAATGTTTTGGAATTTACATATGCATAATCGAGTCATGTATGCTGCATGTATGTGTTCTCTTTTGGCTTAAAATCATGGCAAGGTTCCATTTTATAGGTTAGACCAATAAATAAAGGCATGGTGCCTTACTTGATTTTTGTACTTAATATTTGTATATTATTTTTGTGATTGCTGAGGTAACAATTAGCTAACCGTGTGCTAGGCACAACAGATTAAGCGACCCCCTACCCTTAACGCTGGTACATAAAAGTCGAGTCCCCGTATCAACACTTTTCTATAGGACTTGTGGGTGATTCCACACCTATGGTCTGGACAACGACGAGGTTATCACCTAGGGTCATGACACTCTTGTTAACTGTAGTCCAGACTCACCACGGATGAAAGTTGAGCCGACACCGAAAATCGGTGGGTGTGCACACTAGTTTGGTCGACTAGTGGTGATACATATGATTGTTTTGGTTTATTCTGATATTTGTTTTCTGACGAGATTTGATTTATACATATGATGTTTTTCTACTTTGGTGTGCTGGAACTGGAACCTATGTTCACCAGATGAGTGAATAATAGGCTAGGCCTAAGTGGTTTATAACCAGTATATATTGAGTCGTAGGCTAGGCCTATATGTTTCTATATGATGTATGTTCACTTCATAAGTTATCTATACCTTCTTGGTGTGTATTGAGTTCTATTTTCAATATATGTTTTCCTGCTCACTGAGTACATAATGTACTCACCCCCTCTGCTTTCCAACCATATAGGTTAATTTAGTGAGCTTGAAGCTCTGAGTGGATCGTGCGGTCTTTTGACATTTTTAGGGTATTACTGCGGGTATTTTCTATTTTGTGCTTTAGTTGCATAGTGGCTCATGAACTGTTTTAATGTTTTTATTAGATTGGTTATGCTGATATGCTTTATGACTATATAAATTTAACTCGTGACTATTTTGTTGTTGTAAAAGAGCTTATGTATGTACTTTTGATACTATTGTTGAGATTGCTTTAAATGGACTTTAAAGACATGAAGTGGTAAGATTTTTAATGTGAATATAAAAGTTTGTTTAAAATTGTTTGTAGGTATTTGATTGAGTTTTTAGATTTTTTAAATACATTCATTGTGCTACCCAAATCTAAAAAAAGGAGAGACATTCAGATAGCCTTACATAGTCAGATTAAGTATACTGTGAATGTCCTTAACCCGGGTATGTGGTAGTTGTCATAGGCTCGATGTGGTACCAAGTCGTGACTCTAAAAATATTAATAAACATAATGCATATTTTATTTTTTATGAATGTTTCCAAAAAAAAAATATAACATCAAGTAATCACTAGTTATTAATGAGATAAGCTTATACTTAATCTATTATTACTAATAAATAAAAGAAAATAAGAAAATAAATAGGAAATAGGAAATGTTGTAAAAATGAGATAAGGGTCAGTTTTTGTCCATATTGCCAAAGGACATAGCACATATTTCAGTAGTATGGATTAAAAATAAAAGAAACTTTATAACTAGCTGACGGGAAATTTTCCAACTTTCATGTGAGTGAATGGATATAGTAGCGACAACTAGAGTTTATAAGAATTATAGGCACACAACAACCATATTATTCCAATTACTTGGAACATTTTCCACTAAAATAGATAATAAGGTTTCAAATAATGAATTTAAGAATCTCTTTTTTCTTGGGGTGCTTTTCTTTGTTTATTAGCCTTACAGAATTATTTTCAACACTCCTTTCTTTTTTGGGTTTGCAATTTAGGAATCTATTCATCTTTTGTAAGATACAAGTTTTATCCATAGGTAAAATGTACAACAAAATGAAATCCACCCGAAAATGGGTTCATGTATACTTAGAAACTAAAGTTTTCTAACTTAATTTAAGTGTAAATAGGTAAGCTAATGGTATATTTAAGTAATGATTGACTGATCAATTCTTTTAATCCAATATAAAACATATATAATCATATTTCAATGTTAGCATTCAATAAGCTTATCACAAGGTTTTTGCCTACAAAAGTTGTAGCATAGTGTTAGTACTTGTAAAAGTCAGTTTGGTGGTAACTCATATCTACGTATCAGCTCCTACATACAACTTGTTTATTGTCAATTATTAGTTGTATCTTAACGTTTACTAATATGATTCAACAAGTTATTCATTATAAACAAGTTGGCAACTTGCTAATTATTTAAAGTATGTATCAAAAGCACAATAGCGCGTTGCTTCTTACTACTATATAAATTTGCTTTTACTCCAACTTTTAAATGTCAAAGTAGTTTAATGACAGCTCTAGGGGCATTAATTCATAAAGCCAGACAATGTATATAGTACAAATTCATACAATATCAAGAACTATCTCCCTTATTCAACATAAGGATATAAAGAGGGAATATGCCATATTTAATTCAATAATGTCCACAAAAGAGGTTAATTGTACTATGATATGACACCTGGCTAAAATTAATAACTACAAAACTTATGTCCTTTGTTTTGTCAATGAAGACATGTTTTAAGATGGGGCTTATCAAAGTAGAAGAGAGAAGTTATTCCACGAATTCACACTATATTTATATACACATATTCTCCTTATTTGTTAAGAGAGAGAGAGAGACAGAGTAAAAGAAGATGAAAAAAAAAAGGAAGGTTCATGTGAGCTGGACACGTATAGGCAAGCCAAATTAATAACTGATATTTCATCGAACAATTCATAGGCAAACCGAATTTATCTCTAACTAATAACAAACAACTTTATTTTTCCATTATTCACCAATATAAACATATTCAAACATAAAATGAACCAACCACAGTTCAAAAAATGCAGAATACCTCTTTCATACATCAACAAAATAGACGTTCATATAACCATTTGACAAAAAAAATTCTCACAAAAAAAAATAAAATCGAGAGCAAGGCATGGAGAACTAACCTCAACTTAAATGAAGATGATGGATGAGAGCAAACCGTGGACAATGGAAGATAGAAGACCAATGAGCATAAAGAAGAAAATGAAGAAAAAATGTCGCAGGGGAGGGAGAGAGGGGGCGTCAGGTAGGTTTTAGTTAAAACTAAAACAAACGACATCGTTCGGTGAAGCAAACAATGTCCTGTTTCTTTTGAATAAAAACTTTGAAGTTGAAGACCCAAACAACGACGTTTAACTTTAAATTTTACCGACGGAATAATAATTCTGTCGATACACCCCGACGCTTATTTTAATCGCCAACTATTACTGCCTATTTTTACAACAGTTTTCATTATTCTATCACTTTATTCTATCGACAAATTTACTGTGATAATTTTCCTCCACCTTTATCGACAGATATTTTCTCTATTACAAAATACCTTTTTTCGACAATTTTACCAATAGAAAGTCAATTTCCATTGCTAATTTACTACGGGATCTTTTTTTGTCGATAATTTTTTGTTAGTAATTTGTACTTTTCTTGAAGTGAAAGTAATTAATTGATTATAGTTTTAACATTCTTCACTTTCACATAATATTAGAGGTATAAATATCAAAAACCAAATGTAACTAAAATTCTAGTAAACATAAGAGAAAATATAGTATAAAATAATTATAAGTTAATAAGTATAAGAATGATAAAGAAACAATTTATTAAAATAGTTTGATTCTAAATTGTTATTTTTTATTTTCAAAAAATTAAAAATTAAAATGTGATTATAAAAATTATAAATTTGTATTTTCACAAATTATGACATTCAATTTACAAAATAGAAAATAAGTTCTGTATAATTCTACTATCTTCTTATCTTTGGATCTTTTTGTTTGTTTTGTCTCTCTCAAATCTTCCTTTACAATTGGTGTTGGTAAATATTTTTCTCTTCTCTTTTATATTTTATGATTTTCTTCAATTTGGAGTTTTTTCAATCTTATCAATTGTAAAAAATTTGTGGGTTTTTTTACAACTTAAGTCTTTAATCAATATATATATATAGGCATCATCCTATTAAACTAATTGTCTTCTTTCCATCAAAATTTTTAATAAAGTTTAACATGTTTCAAGTAATACATTATCTACTATTTCTCATTATCTTTTCTTACATAAAATGCTTATTTTGATTTCAATTCACACTTTATATGATAGGTAAAAAGAGAATTAATTTTGTTATGTTCAAAAAGGCATAGTTAAACCTATTTTTGACTTATTTATTATTTACAATTTATAATTCTTTCATTGTGGTAATATATCTCTTTTTATATATATACCATTACTTAACTTATATTGATTCATTGATGATCACATATATTTAGATATGATAGAAGATCTATATTTTACATTTTTACATAGTAAAAAAATATTTATATCCATAATAAAGTACAAAGTAAGTGTAAGGTGTTATGGAATGTTCTGGTAAGAAAGTATATTTAGGAAACAATAATAATTCGTAGGGTATGTGTTATAAAATTTACTTCGTACTTGTAAATTGGTGTTAATAACTTTAATTATTTCTTGAAGGTTTTAAGCATTTTTACTATGTTCATTAGAGATCGATTTTAAAGAGCCCCTTTTTTTGGAAAATAGCCTCTTTACTAACTAGGGGTAAGGTTGTGTACTACTAGACCTACCCAGATCTCGCATGTTGGCTAGATTTCTACTGCGATGTTGTTATTGTTGTCATTAAAGATCAGTTTTGAGTAACCAATATTAATCAGTATCCAAAGCTTATGTTTATTGTGCACACGTTGCCTTTATTTGAGAAATTTACAATGACTACTAGCTCTTGATGACTAAACTTCACATGCTTATTAAAAAAAGGATTGGAAATCATAGTTTGAATTTAGATGATTTAATATTCTTTTCAAAGATTTAGATGAATCTGACCTTGAGTCATTTAGAGTAATCTAAGAAGAGGTATCATAAAATAAAAATAAAATGATCAATCTTTTGTTATGCAAATTATATTGTAATATTAAAAATATTCCCTTCTTTTCGTTCTAACATTAAGTGACTTTAAGTTGGATAGTTTATAATTCTCTATTAGCACTGTAAATAGCAATGTAATATTTTGTTTTATTAAAAAAGGCAAGAATAAAAGTTATATTGAAAGAATATTGTTATTTCATTATTTGTTTGAGTGCATAATTATTCGTGAGCTTATTGTTTTTTCCAACAAAGTGGTATTATAACCAACTTTGACATCAAAAGAAGAACCTATATATGCCTTTCCAATATTTATAACTTACCAAACTCAACCTTAAGAATTAGGTTTTTAAGATGAAGACCATTCTCAATTCACAAGGTGTATAAGATATAGTCAACAAAGGTTACGTGGAGTCTCAAGGTGAGGAAGCTTGGATCGAGTAAAAAAAGAAGTACTGGAGAAGCTAAAAAAGAAATATCACAATGCACTTACCATCATCCATCAAGGTTTGGATTATTGAATATTTAAGAAAATAACTAATGAAACTACAACAAAAAAAGTTGAAGAAAACTCTCCAAAATTTGATTATATGAGTTGAAAATGTGAAGAAGGTGTAACTTCATACTTTAAGGGTTGAGATTGAGACACTCTTAATAAAGGATGGAGAATCCATTTTAGGGTACTTCATAACAATTTTAAGAGTGGAGAATCAAATAAAGAGGCTTAGTTAAACATGAAAGATATTTAAATTATGGAGAAGGTTTTATGATCTCTTAATTTCAAACTTAACAATACGACAGTGGTTATTGAAGAATCCAAAGATGTGAGCAAAATATCCATAAATGAGATAAATAGATCCATACTAGATCATGAAGAAAGGATGAATACTGATAAGGATTTACTGGCAAAACAATCATTACTAACAAAGTTATCCTTAAGTCCAAAAACAATTACATGGAGCAAAATGGAAAAAGACAATTTGTACGTGGTTGTGGAATAGGTCATGGATATTAATAGAGCCAAAGGGGAAAAAGAGTTGAATAAGAATATTCTAACAAAAATTGATCTCAAATTTTTTAATATGGACAAAGAAAAGGAAGAGGAGGAAAAAGAGGCAACTTTGGCCTAAATAATAAAAGAAAAGATGACAATGCCCTAATTAAATCTTATTAATGTGGCAAGCATGGTCATTATTCTTGGGTGTATTTTTACAAGAATAAAGATGAACCAAAGTTTGTGAAAGCCAATGAAGATGCAATAGGTAAAACTATACTACTTATAGTAAAGGATAAATCAAAAGGTGGAAAGATTATATGGTATCTTGATAATGGTAAGAGGCACTTATAGTTTAGATCATCTTAAACAACTATATGAGGCATACTTGCTTACAAAGCAATCAAAAAGATTTTCAAACTAGTCAATTTCAAGAGTTATTAAAATATTCTAACTTGTTCATATGGATTTTTATGCTCCCATCAATCATCACTTTTTTAGTAAAATCTCTTACTTTATTCTCTTCATTGATGATTATAGTAGAAAGAAGTGGGTGACATTTTTAAATACAAATGTGAAACTTTTAGTATGTTTAAAAAGTTTAAAGCTTTGCTTGAAAAAGAATGTGTTTTTTAGCTTGAAGTTTTAATAAATGATAGAGCTGGAGAATTTACTTATAATGAATTTAAGAGCTTTTTAAGTTGTATGGAATTTATTGTGCTCTTCACAGTGCTTAAATCTTCCTAATAAGTGAGAGAAAGAATTGAAAAATATTAAATGTGGTAAGAATCAGATTGAAAAGTAAGATGATGCCTAAGGAGATCTGGGTTAAAGCAATTTCATATGCAATTTATCTTTTAAATCATAGTCCTATAAAGAGCTTGAAAGACGTTACTCTATAAAAGGTATGGAGTGAAGTGAATCCTTCTATGTCATCCTTAAAGTGTTTGACTCCAAAAGGCTACAAATTGTTTGATCCAAGCAATGGAAAGATTATCATTAATAGATATGTTGAATTTGATGAAGAAGCATCTTGGAACCTCATTACCTTAAGCATCATCGTCTACTACTTCACCAATAGGCATTCGACCTCAAGAATATTGAAGACTTGATGAATTTTATGATAATCCTAACTTGTTTTATTTACCTATAGATATTGAGTTTTCCAATATTAAAAATGTTAGTACATTGATAAATGTATCCATACAACGAATGAAATAATTTAAGTCATTGAAAGGAATGATACTTTGGAATTATTTATATTCCGAGAGGTCAACATGTCATTGGAGTAAAATGAGTGTACAAAATTTTTAAAAAAGGATACCAAAGATGAAGTGGAGAGATACAACACAAGGTTTATTATCAAAAGGTATAAACAAAAGCAATGCATTATCTATAAATAGGTATTCGTCATTATTGCTCACTTAGAAATAATTTGTTTATTAATATGTCTTATTGCCTAAAATCATTAGAGAATTTATCAATTAGATGTGAAGACCACTTTCCTCAATGGTTACTTAGAGTAAAAAACTTTATTAAGCAACCAATGAGATATATGGTTAAAGACTAAGAATATAAAGTATTGAAGTTAAATAAGACGTTATATAGACTTAAATCACTAAGATTTTGGGATAGTTGAATTGATAATTATTTCTAAGATAACAGTTTTACTAGAAGTTTACATAAATATGATCTTTACGTTAAAAAAGATAAAGATGATTTGTTGTTCATTTGTATCTATTTGGAAGATCTTGTCTTCATATGTAAAAATCAAAAGATGTTTGAAGAGTTCAAAGATTCCATGACCTAATAGTTTGAGATAAATTAAATAGGATTAATGTCTTACTACTTAGGAATCAAGGTGAAGCAACTAAAGGATGGGATTTTTCATCACTCAATAAGGTTATGCAAAGGAGGTACTTAAAAAGTTCAAAAATGTTAAATGGTAAGCCAGTTGGCAATCCTATAGAGTGTGCAATAAAGTTATTAAAATTTGATGGCGAAAAAGTGTAGGCCCAACTTCGTTCACAATTCTTATGGGAAGTTTAAGGTACTTGACTTCAGTAAGACTAAATATCTTATTTTTAGTTAGACTTGTTAGTCACTTTATGGAAGACATCTTGTAAAGTTCATTTAAAGACAACTAAGATAATTCTTCAATATCTTAAAGGATATAATGCAATCTCTTGGTATTCAAAGAAACAACATAAAATATCACCTTTTACATATGAATCAAAGTTATTGCAACTACTTCTTATACTTGTCATGATATTTAATTGAGAAGGTTGTTAAAAGAGTCTCATTAAAGTAACACAAATCATGATTAAAAATAAATTTGGTCAAGCCTTAGAAAAAATCTATGATAAAAATAAGAATATTAACATAAGGTTTCATTTTATCTGAGAATGCATTGCCAAAGAGGAGATTAACTTGGATTTTATGAATCCTCTTGATCAAGTCCACGGCATTTTCATTAAGCCCCTCAAGTATGATATTTATAAAAAATTATGGGTAATACTTAGAATTATACAAAAATTAAGTTTATAAGGGGGTGCTAAAAGTTAATCTGACTTTTAGAATTCTACAACAAATTTAAAGAATTAATTGAATGACCAATCTTAATCAATTCAGGTGATTTAAGAATCTTTTTAAGGTTTTATATGTTTATATTCAGATATACCTAACCTTTAATCATTTGGAATTACCTAAAGAGAGTAATACTAAAATAAAAATAGAATGGTCAATTGTTTTTTTTCCCTATTATGTAGATCTTATTGTGTTAGTAAAAGAAATTTCCTCTTTGTAACATTATGTGGCTTTAAGTTGGTTAGTCTACGATTCTCTAATGATAATATAAATAACCATGTATTGTTTCATTTTATAGAAAAAAAGAGAGGCAAAAAAGGTTATATTGCAATAATACTCTTGTTTCATTGTTTCGTAAGTGTGTAGGCGTTTGTAAGTTTATTATTTTTCCACCAAATTGTTACTAATGTCCTTATTTAACATAAACCTCTTATTATTAATCTTAATTCTATAATTTTGTTATAAGCATAGTTGTTAACATCTAACATTAATTACACCATAATTTCTGGTTGTTTAAATAACTTATATTATTAATTATTAAAGGTCTTAGTATAAGTAATAAGAATTTTGTAATTATAGTTATTATTTGTAAGTTGGTTGTGATATTAATGTAATTATTACTTTCAATTGTGTTTTTTTTTTCCATAGGCCATTAAATATGTTAAAGAATCAAAAGCCTCCTACATATACAAACCCTAAAAATATTTCCTAAAGAAAAACTTTTAGTGAATGAAACGATGGCTACATATGGAATAAATGAAACGATGGAATATGGAATAATGTAATAAGTATGCATTTAATCTTATCAATAGTTGAATAAATAAAGAAGACAAATCAAGCAACTACTAATTTCTTTAAATCCAACTAAAAGAATATTAAAATATATTTTAAAATAAAATTCAATAAAGCAAACGGTGATATTCAATTGAACAACAAATACAATGTATTGATGGCCACATTGAAGAAGTTCATAATTTTATTTAAAGAAATTAGAGTAAGATATAATACTATATATGAATTTTATGGCAATCAAATAAGATCAAATATTAAATTTCTATTAATATATTATTATAATTTTTTATTTACACTTTTCGTCATTGTAGGTACATAAAATGACTCATATATATTTAAGAAAAAAAGATGCAAAGAATTTTCATATCTGTGTTATATTTATATATATATTGTTGTAACTCATTTGCTATATTTATATATATATATTGTTGTAACTCATTTGCATGCACATACATCAATTAAATCTTCATTAAACTGTGTAAAAGAGGAATATAGAATTGAATTTGATAAAGTTTATTACTTAAATGAAAAATAAAACCAAATGTAAGTTCTCATTTTGAGAAAAAGAAACCTCCTAAAAAAGGACATACTTTAGCGTTTTAAAAAATGCTTAGTTATAATTAGTAAACAATCAAAAAGAAAATTGATTTACTTTAGAAAAATAGCAGCAACATTGTCCATTAGAGGTAATGGTTTTGAAAATTTATGAATTAATCAAGAGATTAATAATGAATTCATGTAAAGACTTTAAACAGTAATAGTCTTTACATTAATAATGAATTAATGTTTAAAGTCTTTATATGATTAGGGTGTCAAACAATACATTATAGAAAAGCATTGAAGATTTTTACCTGATTCTCTACTTTATAGGAAGATTTTTACAAACATGCTAATTGCAAGAAAGACATACTAGATTTTTTTTTTTAAGAGAGGACTAGATTCTATTTGTTTAGTCATATTTTTATGTTCCTAAGTATTGAATTATTATTGTTTTAGATATTTTATATTAACAAATGTTCCATGGTTTAATCATCTTAAGTGTATGTTTTACATAAGCCTTTTGATTCAATTTTGATATGAACTTCTTAACATTATATTGTGTATGTTGATATTTGATAATAGTTTTTGCATTTATATTTTAATATATTTATTAATTATTAATTATTTGTATTGTAGATACATGTCCTCCTTATTAGATTTTGAATAAAGTTCATATGATAAAACAATTAAGACAATTTTGACTTCTCAAGATGTGGAAGAATACAAATATATTTATTTACACACATACTAAAGTAAAAACTTTTGCTATATCAAGTTATAGTTGGATATTAGAAGTTTTGAGATGTGGAAGAATACAAATATATTTATTTACACACATACTAAAGTAAAAACTTTTGTTTTATCACGGTATAGTAGGATACTAAAATTTTTGAATTAAAATCAGACAAGCATTTATGAGAAGTTAAGAATGAGCAGGACAATCCTTTCAAAGTTGTGTGATAAGTTAAAAAGTTTAGGAGGCCCAAAACTAGCTAGTTATTTGATTGTGGAGGAGCAAGTTATAATTTTCTCTATAACAATAAGATATAATAAAATAACTAGACTCAACGTAGAAAGCTTTCAACATTCGACTTTAACAATTTCAAAATATGTTTATAAGGTCTTATATATAGTTAAATATTTAGTAAAAGAGTCATTACTCCGTCATTCTTCATGATACTTCTCCTTAAATTCATCATAGTTCAAAATATGT
>JANSVA010000217.1:11686556-11706946 GCA_025504915.1 Erythroxylum reticulatum
TACTTCAAAAACAGAATCAAATAATTGGCTTATACTAATTAGATTATGGTTTAAGCCTTCAACTAGCAGAACATTATCAATAGACGAAAACGACTCTTTACTAATTTTGTCGATCCCAACTATTTTGCCCTACTGGTTGTCTCCAAAAGTTACTGATCCTTCTTGCTTATATTGGAGGTCTAAAAACATAGACCTTCTGCCCGTCATATGTCGGGAGCAATCACTGTCCAAGTAGCATTGGTGATGGTTGCTTTTTCCAAGAAAGGAGATCTGCAATATATATTGTATCCTTCTTAGGTACCCATATTTTCTTGGGTCCTTTGGGGTTAGCCTTACAATTTTTCAATGAATAATAATAAGAGTACTAATTATTTTTCTTTTTATTAGGAACAAAACTCCTATCATGAAGAATATTACTATTATAAATAGTATTTCCATCATTAAAACATAACCTGCTCTTATCATTTGGATGTCTATAACTTCCAATCAAGTCATTCATCCTTTTTGTACTTTCTGTAAATTTTGATAAATCTGCTGAGAGACTGTTAATCCTTTGTTTTAGTTGATTAATTTTCTCAGATCTATCTACAGTTGCTTTCTTTTTCATATCGTCTACTTGTTTCTTAAGGTAGATGTTTTCTTTTTCTAATAGTTTTGTGTTCTTCAAATTTTCAACAAATTTCTTTTTCAATATCCTATATTGTTTTAAGATAACAAGTGAATCTTCTAATAATTCTAAATAAGCATCCTAAAGATCATCAACATTAGAAATTACCTCATCATCGCATTCCCTTTCAACTACTAAGCATATATTTCCTTGTTCTGATGTTTCTAAGTCAAATTCAAATTCAGACGAATCTAGATCTTCCCATGTTGCCATCATGCCTTTTTCATTTTCTTGACTTTTATTTTGTTTTCTTTTGAGCAACGGGCATTCAAACTTGTAATATCCTGGTTTATTGTATGCATAGCAGACGCTAAAACTTTTCTCATTCTTTGAATCGTCTTTGCTATTCTTTTTAAAGGAGAAGACTTTATTTCCCCTTGATTTCTTTTTTCTGTATCCTTCTAATTTTGCTTGAAATGAAGGATAGTTCATCTTCATCTTTACTTGAATCTTGATTAGATTCACTAGCATCATCATTCTTGATTTCTTCAATCTTTAATGCTTTTGATGATGTGCTTCTATTTTTCTGTATCTTCTTATTCTTTTGACCATCCTTTAATGCAATAGATTTATCCCTTCTAGGTTTATCTTCTGCATCAAGCTCCACTTCATTGATTTTCAATGAACTAAGCAATTCATCTAGCTTTAGCTTACTTAAATCATTAGCCTCTTGTATTGCTGTTACTTTGGGTCCCTATCTTTCTTACATGATCTTGACTATTGTAGATTCTCCCTAAAGCGTTAAGTCTATTAACAGTTGTTTAGAATCGTCCAAACATCTAATCAATAGTCTCATCATCTTTCATCTTGAACAGCTCATATTGATGAACAAGAATACTAATCTTAGATTCTTTCACCTGGTTTGTGCCTTTATATACAATGACTAATGTGCCCCACATTTCCTTTGCAGATTCGCATCCATGAACCTTATCAAGTTCACTTCTGTTTAGAGCATAACTTAAAAGGAACTTGGCCTTTGAGTTTAATTGAAAGCGAGGTTTCTAATCAGTTGACCATTCGTCATGAGAGATAATGTTCCCTTTGTTGTTTATTGGTGTATATAGACCATTTTTAATGATATTCTAAAGATCAATATGTGTGGATTCTATAAAGAACTGCATCATGTCCTTCCAATAATGATAATCTTCACCATTAAATGCAGAGGGTCTTGATACCGAGGCACCTTCTGCCATAAAACCATGTGATTCAACCATGAATCTTTTTCCTCACTTTGTAGCAATGTTTCTTGGAAATCTGGCTCTGATACTAACTTAAGTAAATCACTTATTAATATAAAAATCACGTATAATATGTAGAATACACAAGAAGGGGGTTGAATTGTGTTAAATCGTCTAAGATATTAATCTTTAAAATCTTCTTAATTTTCTTTACAAATTCAAACGATTACAAAACAATTCACTTAATTTGATGAGTAATGCAACAACAAAAATTCTTATCTATTCTTTTAACAATAAGAGAATTAAAGAGATAAGGGTTAGAGAATATGGCACCGCGATTTATACTGGTTCACCCTTAACCTTGGGCTATGTCCAGTCCTCAAAGTTTGTCTAAGATTTCACTATATTCTTCAATGTTACAAGTATTATTTCTACACTTTCAGAGCCTCTTCAGGTCTCTCTCACAAAATATTAATTATCTGCTTCTTTAGCCTCTCCAGACTCTAGCCTTTCGTTCACTTGAAAAGATATTATTTGAGCCTCACGTTATAGATGTATTTGCTCTCTTTCTTTTGCACTTGAATACAGAATTTCTCTAAGTATGTTTCGTATAATCATATTTTCTATTATGTTGTATTTAGTTTACGACTATAACTAATATTTATAACCTAAATCTTCAATTGTCTTCTTTGAAAAATATGCTTGTTGGATCTTCTAAAAACTGTTATTAGTTGAGTCCTGTAACTAACTCTAACTAACTAACTAACTGATGTTCTAGAACAATTTGCAACTGCATCGTCTTGTATAGATTTTATATGCTTTTTCTGGTATTATGCTTCATCTAGTGTTATGCTTCGTCTGGTGTTATGTTTCGTCTGGTGTCTTAGACTAAGCACTTCGCACTTCATCTGATCCATCTAAGACGCTTTATCTTATTCATCTTTTTACTTAAATATCGTCTTGAGCTGACAATTTGTGTCACTTATATTTATCTGCGCACTTAACAAACTCATCAAAACAATTCACACACTTCTATGACTATTATTATTTGATTTTCATCAAAATTAATAGATAGAAGAAGTGAAGTCTTCTTAACTTAACAAAAGTTACTAATTGTTATTATGTACTTCTTATTTGGTTTTGAATGGATTTGTCATTATTATTAAGAATAACAGTTGTTCTTTTTATAAAGATGATGTTTATTATAGATTTGGATTACTTACAAATGGTTTGTATAAGTTAGATCTTGAAAGGTCGATTCTTAACATATATGAATTACTGAAAACAAAAAGAAATTCATCCAAATTCACGATGACTAAAATTTATCTTATTTATGACATTGTAGATTAGGTCATATCAATGAAACTAGAATCATAAAGTTACATCAAGAAAGATATTTGGATCCTTTTGATTATGAATCATATAAAACTTGTGAATCTATTTTATTGGGAAAGATGACAAAACTAACCTTTAGAGGAAAGGGACAACGTGCTAGTGAGTTACTAGAATTAATACATTCAAATGTCTATGGACTTATGTCCACTAGTGCTCGAGGTGGATACTTATATTTCATTGCGTTCACAGATGATCACTTTAGTTATGGTTATGTGTACTTAATGAAACAAAAGTCTGAATCTTTTGAAAAGTTCAAGGAATTCAAACTTGAAGTTAAGAAACAAACTGGTAAAAGTATTAAGACACTTAGATCATATCAAAGTGGTGAATACTTAGATCACGATTTTCTTGGTTACTTGAAAGAGGATGAGGTTCTCTCACAATAGACTCCTCCTACAACTCCACAACATAATGGAGTTTTTGAGAGAAGAAATAGTACATTATTAGATATCGTAAGTTCCATAATGAGTCATGCAGTCCTTCAACTTTTTTTTAGGGATATGCCATTGAAACTGCTATTTACCTTCTAAATAGAGTTCCGTCCAAATCGATTGACAAAACACCATATGAGATATGGATTGGTAGAAGACCTAGATTGTCACACTTAAAGATTTGGGGAAATGATGCTTATGTGAAAGGTGCTATATCTGATAATCTTCAAGCTAAATTAGATAAATGCAAATTTATGAGGTATCTAAAAGAAAGTATCAGATATCAATTTTACCATCCTGTTAAGCAAAAAGTGTTTGTATTAAGACATGCTACATTCTTAAAAAGAAAAATTATTCTTAAAGGAAGCAATGGGACTGAGGTAGAACTTTGAGAAGTTCAAAAGCCACAAATTCACATGGAGATGGAACAAAAACCTCAAGTTGATACATATGATGTACAACTGAGAGTTCAAGAGACATATAGTCTGCGACGCACTAGTAGGATACGTCATCCTCCCATTAGATTAGAGCTATATACTACATAGTGGAAGGATAATATATCTCTCATACATGATGAGCCCACTAATTTTCAAAAAGCAATGTCTGACATTGATTCTTTAAAATGGCATGAAGTCATGAGATTTAAAATGGAATCTATGTACAATAACCAAATATAGACTTTGGTAAATGTGCCTGATGGTGTTGTTCCTATTAGATGCAAACAGGTTTTTAAGAAAAAAACTAACATAGATGGTAATGTACATACGTACAAAGCAAGGTTAGTGACTAAAGGTTACAAACAAAAACAACGAATTGATTTTGATGAAACCTTTTCACCAGTAACTATGTTAAAGTCCATAAGGATCTAATTGGCTATAGCTGCGTATCATGATTATGAGATCTATAAGATATCAAAACTGCATTTCTAAATAGGAAATTGTCGGAGGATGTGTATATAACACAATTTGAAAGTTTTTAATCCAAGAGATTTCCTAATTAAGTATACAAGTTGCAAAAGTCTATTTATAGACTTAAGCAAGTGTCACGGAGTTGGAACATCCGTTTTGATGAGACAATCAAAGAGTTTAATTTTATAAAAAATATGGATGAACCATGTGTCTATAAAAAGGTTAATAGGAGTGCAATCGTTTTCTTAGTGCTATATGGGGATGAAATATTGCTAATTGAAAATGACATACCTATGCTTTAATTCATAAAGATTTGGTTATCCAAGACGTTCTACATGAAGGATATAGTAAAAAGCAACCTATATTATGGGAATAAAAATCTATAAAGATAGATCAAAATAATTGCTTAGGTTATCCCAATCCATATACATAGACAAAGTATTAAAGAGGTTTAGCATGGAGAACTCCAAGAGGGGATTCTTGCCCATGTCACATAGAATTTCTCTCTCACAGAGTATATGTCCAAAGACATAAGCAGAGAGAGATAAAATGGATTGTATTTCATATGCTTTAGCAATTGGATCAATCATATATGTGATGCTATGTACTAAACTAGATATCTAGTATACTTTGAGCATAACGAACAGGTTTCAAGCCAATCCAGGTGAGGGTTATTGGATGACTAAGAAAAGCATCTTAAAGTATTTGAGAAGAACTAAAAATATTTTCTTGGTCTATAGAGGAGCTGAATTGAGAGTTCAAGGATATTCAAATGATAGTTTCTAGTCAGGTCCTGATGATAGTCGATCAAAGTCAGGCTACGTCTTCACAATAAATGGTGGTATGGTAAGTTGAAAGTGTTCCAAACAACCAATCATTATAGAATCAACGATTGAGGTAGAGTAGATTTCAGTGTCAGAGGTAGCAAAGGAAGTGGTTTGGATCAGGAAGTTCGTTATTAAACTTGGAGTGGTTCCTAGCATTGTTAAGTCCATAATATTGTACTTTGACAACAACGGTGTTAATTGCACAAGCAAAGGAACCAACGTCTCAGCATCGATCCAAACATGTACTCAAGAAGTTTCACTTGATCAGGGAGATACTGGAACTTAAAGACATAATATTGGAGTGAGTTCTCACTGAAGAAAATCCTGCAGATCCTGTCACTAAGCCCTTGTCTCAAAAGAGACATGATCGACATATGGATGGATATGGTATTAGATATATAAGCGATTGAATTTAATGCAAATGAGAGATTATTAGTTTTTGCCCTTACTACCAATCATTTGGATGCAATTTGATGTATAACGTTATTTTTATTTATTAATTAAAAAGGCATTCTTTTATCTTTTGTATTAAGTTAATTACTTTTGATATTTTAATACTGAAGATAAAATTCTTGGAATAATTACTACTTAATTGAAATTATGATGAGATCATAATTGTGAGATTCAATTTAAATTTATGTATTATTCCTAAATGTTCCTAATTGTAGTTTCGTCAAGATGGGATATTGATGAAACGGTAAAGCTAGCACACATTATGTTTCTTTCTTATAAAAAAAGTGATTGATCTCATAAATTAAAGTATGGAGATACTTAAACTAATGTGTGAGTGATTATTAAAGAACAAGTCACTTAACTGATCTGACTATAAGAATCTCAAATGGCATATTACTTATGTGTCTGTGGATTTTCTCATAATGATGGTTGTATAATCGATCCTTAGACTTAAAGATTACTAAGGTACCTCGTGTACGAATTACTGCGTTTGATGCTACTTATAAATTGTCTTAGGATATTTCATTTAGTAGTACTTGGATGCAATATGAACTATATAAAAATAGTTAAGTCAATAAATGATTCATCACTTTAAAGTAATTAGAGAGAATATTATATTGTTCTTGATTAGTAGTGATTTATGAAATTCTTTGGGTAGAGTAAATTGACATTTGAAAAGACGTTTTCAAATTTCAATTATAAATCAATTACTAATTAGTAGGAACGAACATGATTGGACCAAAAGAGTAGACACTATATCCATACTCTGTCCAATTAGAATATTGGATGACAAAAGGATTAAATTATGCATTATAACTATGCATGAATAGCTTAAGTCAAACTACTTTAATACTCCTGATATATGGGTGTTCATAACATATTGCTAGATGTCAATATTGATCTATGATTATAAATTATTCAATTAGAGAATTAGAGATAAATTAAAGCATTTTTTAATTTATACAATTCTAATTGTGAAGTAGAATTATAATTTATAATCATTGTCAATATATTAGGAACCTAATGGGTCACATATCAAAAAACAATTTGTAAAAAAATATGTTTAATTAAGTTGAACTAAATTATGAAGTTCAAGAAATGTTATGGATCAAATATGAGATATTTGATTTTTATTAAAATTAAGGTAATTCTAATTGGAATGCGATTTTAATTATAGTTAAAGAATTTAATTTTAATATAATTATAATTCATAAGGATTTTTTAATTAATAGGAAGAACTAACAAAGAGGCTTGCACTTCTTGTTCTTCCTCTCAAAAGGTTGAGAAATTACTTTTGTGGATACCGTTAGAGGCTAGACGAGTGAACAACTCGTGGTTGACACGGTGAAGAATTTGTCCAAAGATTTCAACTATGTGAATAAGGTAAGATTCATACTTTACATTTTGTGTTTTTGTTCAAATTATACAATTATCGACATTTGATTAGAATCTGTAAAATTTTATTTTACATTGCGTTTCTGATTCGATCACGGTTGGATTCTAATAATTTCTCATAAGTAATGTTTAGATGTGTAAAACAAATGATTCTCAAGTTTTTCAAAAAATAGTAACAAGTTCGATTAATCAATTTCATGTCTCTATCATATATTAAATTGTTTTTAATAAATACATTAATTACAATTAATTTTTATTAATATTATATTCGTTTTATATTAAGATAATTTTTATTTAGTTGACTCAAACAACACTAATATGTTTGATTTTTTTTGGCCCTATCAACGTCAGAGGTATTGCTTACAAGATTATAAATAAAGAGGAAAACCTCAAGATACAGGAGAGTTATTTAAATACATTCATTCTTTATTGCGAAAAGTCATTAGAAGATATTAGGAGGTCTAAAAGTAAAATTACCTATACATTCAAACATGCCTAATTATGATATAAAAAAGAAAAATTACATTATTATTACTTATTTTGTAAAATACAATTTTATTAAAATGGTTGGATAAAACAATAAGTTATCTGACAATTATACTAGTAATGAAGAGCTTACCATGAAAAATGTAAATAAAAATAAATTTTTTTAAATGGAGTCTAATATCACTCAAATACAACTTTTAAGTATATCTCCAAAATAAGATAAAATAGTTTGTTAAATGTGAAATGATCATATTAATGGAAATCCCAATTGATTGATATTTCATGATGTTATTGTTATACTTTTAAACCATTTTAATATGATATATATCTTTAATTATTTAATTAGAATATGTTATTATAATTTTTTTTACATAAACTCTTATCATATAAAATTTTTGTATAATATTAAAATTCATGCCTTTTAGTTTCAATATTATAATTAATCAAAAATATAATTTGATATATAAAAATAAATTAAATAATAATTTAATGTTGACATTTAGTGGTATAATAAAAATAAAGTAAAAAATTATTATTATTTTTATTAAAAAATCAAAATAAAATACTAAAAGTAAAAATTATAAAAGTAGCAGCAAGATTAAACGGCATCTAAACTTGGAATTGATTAAATTATTTAACTGACTTATAATTGTTAAGTTAATATAAATCTTACATATGTGAAAGTGCCAAAGTGGTAAGTAAGAAAAAAACTTAATTAGTTTTTTTATAATGTAATAGAATTAAAACTACTGAATTTAGAATAAATAACTAAATAAAAATTGGTACAGGCGCACAAACAAATAATATGATTTTTAGTGCAATAATATTAACTCATCGAGGCACGTGGATTTCTCATCACCAAAAGCCTATGCTGCATCCGGCCTAACCGAGAAATGTGTAGGCCAGACAAACGAATCAACTCTTACCCTAAGATGCGCGACACGTTTCACAAGGAACATGTGGGTCCCGAATCAACACTTGTTAAAATCAATTCACCCGAGGTGCCGTTCGATCTGAAAACATCCATCACATCGGAAACTTTTCACAGAATTTCACACGTTGAGAGGGTCCATCACGGTTCAACACTTTACATTCCTTGAGCGGGTCTTATTATCATTTCGTGCATCACCCTCCATTCCAAATGCGGTGCATGATGATGTGGCACATCGCAGCCGATGGATCATCCTCCTAAACTTGCCTCAGTCAGGACATCCTTTAAACGTGGCAAAAATCTAGGACTGAAAAAGTTGTTGTTACTCGTATTCAAGAATCAAGATTATGCAGCGTTTCCTTCCTGCCTCAAAAAATTCAATTACATCCCTTTAAAATAAGTCAAGATTTACCTGATGGCTAGACCCCACATCCCCAACCTGCCACGTACAGCTACAGCTACGCTCCGAAGCGTGTCTTCCGTCCACCTAACATGCTTATGCCTTCACTTAATAAATTCCTCAGATGCGTGGGTCCCAATTTTCCATCAATTCAGGTCAAACATTTGATTTGTGGGTTCAGCGCTTTATAGACAACACTGCAGAGTAGAGAATCCTTTCTACGCCCCCAATCATAGTTCAGTGTACTCGGTTCCATCGTAACGTCAACCAGCTCGGCTCCACCATATGGAAAAAGAACACGTGGCGATTCTGTTACAAATGGAAAGAACTCAATTGGTTTACACTATAAAGGATGCGTGTGTGAACGCCCAAATGTACCCTCACACGTGTCACCCTTTCATCGATATCTTCCTCCTGTTTTATCCCCACGCTCCCTACTTTCTCTTCCCTCCGCCTCTTGCACACACACTGCATGGAACCTTCAGAAGACGAGCAACTCCAACGCATCGACTCACTCCCCAGCGCGGATCTAGCGTCAAGCAGTTCAAACGCATCACCAATACTCACAACAGAAGATTCTCGAAGCACCTCAAGCTCCGGAGACATCTCCACCACGAGTGGGAGCTCCGGGGAGATTCCTACAACAATTCTGGCGAAGGCGACCGTGCTGATAGTTCCGAAAGATGTGGACTTACCGACGAAGGAGGAGTTACCAGAGGCTGTTACTGTGAGACAGAAGTGTGTGGGTAGGAATAATAAAGGATTGAGTTGGGGAGTGAAATCGGTGATAGGGAGACGAAGAGAGATGGAGGATGCGGTTGCAGTTATCCCGGGGTTTATGTCCCGGAGTTGTGAAGAAGTCGGTGGTTGTACGGCACGTGGTTCCATAACTTCCGTTGAGGTCTCGCCTGTACATTTCTTTGGCGTCTACGATGGTCATGGCGGTTCTCAGGTATTGTACATTCTATGTCACCAGAACAGATACTGTAGTTCTCCAATATTTTAATGAATAAAGAAAATTAATTCAATTCAAGGAATAGTAATTATCTACAGAAAAGCGTTCTTGATCAGAATGCACAATCAACCTTTGGGAGTATGAATCTATGACTATAATGTCTTCCCAGAAGACACGCGTCTAGCTTGTAGTGGTACATATCCGTAAGGTTTATGGCTCGTTTCGCTTTCATAGCAGCGACACGTGTCCTTTTAAATTATTATTTGCCAATCATTTTCAATCTATTAGAAATCATGCAGCTAGTGTGAACCACCAGATCTAGCGCTACCTTCTTCGTTGGAAGTTAAAAAGAAAAAGAGCGAGATACTTCATGGAGATAACAGTGGTGGCTATTTGATATTCATCAAAGACATTGTTTGTATAATTGTGTACATATTAGAGATTATGTCTAACTCTATACTAGTATATATCTAAGAGTGTCTAGAAAAAAAAATCCATTGTCCACCAAGAATTTCCAAAACAAAGAGAATGGTGGGATTACACAGCCACGTGGTTGTTTTGAGCAGCGACGGTGGGTGGGTACTTGGTCTCTCTCATAACTCTTGGCCTGGGACTAACAATGTTGTCCTCTCATGGTCGTAGTCACCTAACACAGGATCTCTAAAAGTGGTCGTAGTAATGCCATCTGTTCATCCAATAGTTTACTCTTTCCTTTTATTAGGTGAACCATCGCCATTCCTTGGGTTTTCTTGGTCATCTCCTCTAAGCTACCATTTAACTAAACTGTCACCATTATTGACCAAACCTTTCTCCATTCTTAGGGTTCTTTTATATGTTTGTTGAACAATATTGGGTGGACAATAGCATGTTTTGAGAGCTTATTAATATCACAGTTTATAAAATATTATGATTTTTCGTTGTATATGTGTTTAAATATCCCTTTGGTGGAGAGGGACGTGGTATGATTAGGAAGTACTAAGAGACAAAAAGTAGTAGAAAATTACATTATGACGCTGACCAAAGATTTTCTGGATGGTAGTTATTGAATAGTTTAGAAAGATAAGAAATGTGGCAAGTGGACATTCTTTCCTTTTCAGTGAAATGGAAACAAAATTCCTTTAACAAACTCTGTAAGAGTGAAATGTTTGAATTAGGAATTAATACCAGTTGAATTTCATATGCATGGTCTAGTGTTTATACTTGTGAAGAATCCAATAATATCAGATGAACCTGTTGAAAATTGCTTCATTCATCTTGTTATTTAAATTGTATATACACACATCAATTCTTGTTTAGATAGACATTTATGATTAAGCACTACAACAAATTTAACCTTTAGCTATCAAAAAAATCATAGCTAAAGATATAAAAAATGTCGCTAATAATTATTTTTATTTCATCGCTAAAATGTCATCAAGTTGAAAACTATAGACAATATTTATATTAATCGTTGCTAATTGTTTTAGGTTACGCTTTATTTTAGTAGCAAAAAATTAGTAGTGACATTTTGAGAAATTATTGCTAATAGGTTTGACTATGCTTATTTTTCATAGCTCAAAACTATTAGATATATTTCCAGTAGCTAAAATTTTTTATTTATATTTTTGGAAGCTTAGATAAATACATTTAGCTACGTATTTTGAAATGTAATGAAAAATTTGTAGCTACATTTCTAATGTAGCTAAATGTTTTTAACTACATTTTTAAAAACCTAGCCAAATATTTTTAACTACTTTTTATAAAATATAACCAAAATTTTTAGTTATGTTTTAAACAAAAATTATAACATTTTGAAATAAATTATTTGTTACATTTTTAATCTATATTATAGTACATAATGTATTGATATATTTTTATTGTTAATTTATTAAAAAGAAAAATTGTATAAAAATAATTGATAATTTGAAGCATTGTATATAAAAATAAAATATCATTAAATTTTTTCACATACAATATTTTAATTATAACTTTAACAATTTCTATATACAAAATAATAAATACAGAGACTAGTTTATAAATTATAAATGTTAAGATTACAAAAAAATTACATGTCGAAGAACTTGTAATAATCTAAAATGCTTAGTTAAAATGTTGTGATTTTTGAAACAATATTGCATAATTAAGCAAACATCAAATAACTTTATCATTCATGACATAATTACTTAACCATTGCATTTTTATCAATTTTTTAGTTCGAAAAAAAATATTAAATTTAAATTATAAAATGAATGGGAATTTTAAAAAAATATAAAAGATGTAATTAATATTATTCGCTTTCATCTCCATTACCATTATAATCTGGGCAAGTATTTTCTGAATAACTTATTATGTTTGGCTAACTTTTTCAACTATGTTTTAATTCAATCTTAAATGTCTTTTTTGCTTCTTGAAGTTGTTGAATGAATGTTTTAACTGATAAGGTTTGCATATAAAGGATGTATTTCTGGTGTCCTACTAGATGAAACTCTTTCATTTTAACATCTTATTTATGGTGGAACTTCATTGACTGAAAAGAGAGCATCTAATTCATAACAAGTTACTTGTATTCTTCTATTATTCGATGTTGTGGCTCAGTTGTTCGCCTTTGAGTTTGAAAATGCATGGAGTATTACTGAGAACGAACCATCGTTCAGTATACTGTCATTGTGGATAATTCTTAGGTGGCTGAATTTTGTAAGGAAAGAATGCACCAGATTATAGCAGAACAGTGGGTTAATGAAACAGTTGATCATGGCTACGAATGGCAGAGCATGTGGAAAGCTGCTCTTTCTAGTGGGTTTGAACGGCTTGATAACGAGCTCTTCACAGATGCAGTTGCTCCAGAGATGGTTGGATCAACGGCAGTCGTTGTGATTCTATCAGGGTGCCAAATTATTGCTTCTAATTGTGGCGATTCAAGGGCAGTGCTTTGCCGGGGAGCTCAAACCATCCCTCTTACTATTGACCAAAAGGTCAAATTCAAATTCTCTTTATCATTTCAACTCATCAATGATTATATATATATATACTCACACACACATATATATACCAATTTGTTTTTATTCTGGTTTTTATTTCTGTATTAGTTAATATTGTAAATGGCTTTGCTTTAAGCAACGAAGTTTTAGTAGTCTGATGATAACTCCCTCGTCAAAGAAATTAATAAATGCTAGGAGGATTCTTCTATAACCGTGCTTGAGATGGAAAAGAAGAAACTTCATCAGTAAGGACATGTCCTGTTGACAGCGCATCCACACCACTTTATTCGTATTAAGTAACCGTTTTCTTGTTTATCTTTTACAGCCGGATAGACCCGACGAACTAATGAGAATTGAAGGAGAAGGAGGGAAAGTCATAAACTGGAATGGCGCTAGGGTGTTCGGTGTTCTTGCCATGTCCAGAGCTATAGGTTTTCTTCTATCTGTATTTCAAATATTAATCTCAGATAATTACGGAAACTATTTCGTGTTATCTTATCTTGTTCACATACATCGTACCGCGTTCACATTGCTTTATCAGAAGATGGGCTTGTTTGTGGCAATAAAATTTGGCAAACTGAAACGAGGAACATTGATGATTGAATTTTTTTTTATTTTATGTAAATTTAATGCAATGTTTTAAAAAATTTAGTTCGAGAAAATTATTAAAATGTTAAATTTGAATGTTTCTTTCTTATTTAGTGATTTTAATAATATATCTAAACAAGTATATATCATTTATCATGATTCGAAAGGGATTCTAAAAGCCAAGTAGTATAGAAGTCGTTTGGTTGATGTGTAATTAATTTCAGAAGCTTGCATTTGATCTATGATTCCGGTCATTGGACATCCTATGCACGTTTGCATTCCTGTACATTTGATCGCAACTATTAACCATTGCTGAATTAATATTTTCCTTGTTTTTGTGGTTTAGGGGATCGTTACCTGAGACCATGGATAATTCCAGTGCCGGAAGTGACCTTCGTGGCGAGGACGGAGGAAGATGAATGCTTAATTTTAGCAAGTGATGGCCTTTGGGATGTTATGTCAAAGGAAGAAGTTGGGGAGTTGGCTTGCCGCATATTGAGACGGTGGCGGAGATCATCAACAACCGATGATAAATTGCCAGCGCAAGCTGTAGCCGATTACCTTACAGATATAGCCTACGGCAGAAACAGTTCTGATAACATTTCTATCATTGTGGTTGATCTGAAATCCAGGAAGAAGCGAAAACACTTGAAGCAGTGAGGAAAGTGTTGAATGCTTTATATCCATGTATAACTTCTACAAGACAAGAGACTTGAGATGCGACAGGCAAGAATGAAATTGCTACATATATGTGTTCTTTTCTACAGATGAGAGGGGATGGAACGGATCTCATGTGACTCAGTGGGTATACTCGCTATTTTAGTTCTTGCACTCTTATCACTTGGTGTGAAGTGTGCTACTGCCTTGCCTGCAAGCGACTGCTGCTTCATACCTGCCAATTCTTTTGGTCGTTGCATGAAAGCTAGATGCTTAGATCAATCCTTACTTTTAATTGGTTTGGTCAAGGAAAAAAAAAAAAAACCATGTAGTTGCTCTACGAAGTTGTTGATTGATGATTGTCAGCACCTTTTTTTTAAACGGAATGTTTCAGTCCTATCACTGCAACAGAAGGGAATGTTGGCTACGAAATTTTTTGCGACAAATTATAAATCGTCCCTAATAGTAAGCTACTTGCAACGATTTACGAATTCATTGCTATAGGTCTAACATTTTGCAATGCTTTTCCAAATCGTTGCTAAAAGAAAATTGCGAGGGAATCTTTGCAAAAGGAACTACTTTTTGCAACAACTTAGGAATTTCTTGGCCTAATTGGTAAATGGTTGCAAAAAGTATGCTTTTGGCGGTGAGTGGTGGGGGTCGTCACCAAAAGTTGATGTTAAATAATTTATGTTACATGATAGTTTCTTAGAAAAATTTTGATGAATTTTTGTATGTAATAATATTCTTAAAAAATAATATTTAGAAGATAAATTTTTTAATGGTATGTGTACTTAATAATCCTAATTAAGGTTAATTATAATTGACATTTATATGATTTTTCATATTTTTTCGTTTGCTTTGTTTATAAATTTGTCAAAATAGCTAATGCATTCAAACTTTATAAATTTGTTTAAATCTATGGATTTATATACAAGAGAATGATTCTTTAATGATGACTATTATAAATAGTGTTAGACTTGCATTCATACAAAAATTTTATGTAAGTACAATGAATCATCTAAAAATTGTAAAATGTTCTCAAAGTTTTGAATCTATTGTTGAAAAGCACATGGTATGTAATTTAAATTTTGAAAAGTAATTATTTTTTAGGCATAAAAAGATTATTATACCTAAAATTCTAATGTTAATAAGATCACAATATCATAAATTTAAGTTAACTACTATTCTTAATTATTAATATTTATTAACAATAAAATAATAATACATATAAATATTAAAATATGGTAATATGGTAAGCACTAGAAGATGTAAATTAGAAGTTTAACGATTCTTACAAACAAAGTAATATATAAAGTTTCACACCTAATATTCTATTGAAAAGGAAACTAAATAATTATTTTTTAGATTCCAAGTAAGTTTAGACTCGAGAGATTCGATTAAGGGGTTCCCGAGATTGCCAAGAAGCCTCCTTGCATGCTCCAAGCCATCAATTGAAATGTTTAAAGATTTTCCCTTAGGGTCTGTTTTATTGACACTCTCCTCGAACAACTTGTTTGCTTTTACTAAATTTGTAGATGATACAATGAAGGATTTCCCAGATGCAATATAGATGACGGTATTAGATGAATCGCATGTACCATATATTTTACCTAATGAGCGAATAGTGTAGAACAATCAAAACTAAATTAAACAGTAATGGGAACCCAAATTCGAATACATGCATACCCGACTAATAAACTCCACCGTCATCACAATAAACATATATAGTTTTTGCAATCGACCACAATTTCAAAACAACTGATTTCTCTAATCCTGTACAAACCATTGGAACGTCACTACCGCCTCCATTTCTATCTATGTTCTCTTGAAGATTTGAGGAAGATTTACACAACACACAGTATATGAAATCAAATGTTCATATGATAGTTTCCTAACAAAAAATGAGATACAGGTAATTAAGAAAGAGAAGTAATTCGATTGATACTAAAAACTTTGAAGAAGAAGAAGATCAGTCGTGGAAGGCAAAGGGTGATTAGTGTTTAATGAGGAGATTTGTTCTGCATCGATTTGTTCTTGATTAGGGAGAATTTTGCCACATTTCTTATAGTGGAGCTCATTTCGACCATCAGAAACTAGTCCCTATGTCAAAATACCGTGATGAATTAATGTGAACAGTTTTATTCTGAAAAGTCAATAGAAGAATTCTTATTTGAATGTTTCAACATTCTAGCAATATTGATTTTGTGATCTATCAAGTGAGATTACTTCATATGATAAGGTTAAGAATGTTAAATGTGTATATACTATGTTTACGATATGCATAAACATCCCTTCCAGCTCTAAAATATGATAGCTTTTATGTACATAAACATCATTTGTAGAATCCTCTAATGTAAATAGTTGTGTAATTGTGATTTATCTTTAATTTATCTTAATAATTAGCTGGTTAGTTTTGAGCTAATCCAAGGGTATGGCTGATAATGCTTCTATGTACATAAACATCCTTTATAGAATCCTCTAATGTAAATAATTGTACAATTGTGATTTAGCTTTAATTTATTATAATAATTAGCTAGTTAGTTTTGAGCTAATCTATGGGTATTATTGATATTTCACTTATGTTAATGCGTATGGTTGATGTTTGACTTATTTTTATGCGTATTATTTACATCTGAGTTGCGTTAATGAGAAATGTTGATGTTTGAGTTATGTTAATGTAGATTATTCATGTTTGAGTTATATTAATGCGGAATGTTGATGTTTGAGTTATGGTTATAAGTATTGTTATTATTTTAATTGTGTTAATGTGGATTGTTAATGTTTGAGTTATGATAATGGGGAATGTTGATGTTTGAGTTATGGTTATGTGTATTGTTAGTTTTTGAGTTATGCTAATGCAGATTATTGATGTTTGAGTTATGTTATTTTGGAATATTGATGTTTGAGTTATGGTTATGCGTATTGTTAGTATTTGAGTTGTGTTAATATGGATTGTTGATGTTTGAGTTATGTTTATGAGGAATGTTGATATTTGAGTTATGGTTATGGTTATGGTTATGTGTATTGTTTATGTTTGAATAATGTTAATGCGGAATGTTGCTAGTTAAGTTAAGTTTATGCGGATAATTGATGTTTAAGTTATGGTTATGCATATTGTTGATGTTTGAGTTATGTTAACGCAACAAGTTGATGTTTAAGTTATGTAATGCAGAATGTTGTTGTTTAAGTTATGTTTATGCGGAATATTAATGTTTAAGTTATGTTTATGAGAAATGATGATGTTTGACTTATGTTTATGCAGATTGTTGCTGTTTGAGTTATGTTTATGCAGAATATTGACGTTTGACTTTTGTTTATGTAGAAGATTGATGTTTAACTTATGTTTATGCTTAATGATGATATTTGAGTTGTAGATATCCAATATAATAACACCTGGTAGAAACAAATGAAAGAAGGTGGCAACTATCGAATTTGTCCCTAGTCAACAACAATTACATCAATCAGATCCTCCCCCATAACAACAACATCAATCATATTCTAGCCAACATCAACAATCTACCTCATCCATTAATCAACCAACTCAGTGACAACCTCTATCTGCCTCAACTAGTACTAAAGGATCTGCAGGTGTGTTGATCTTTAACACTTTATAATTAGATCTATGCTCAAATATATATTTACATGTTTAATGCGTATTTTCTTATCAATATTCAGTTGTTGTCAAGTTCTAATACTGCTACTAGAAAAAATAGGTAAAGGTATAATTAAAGATTGTAGTTGCAACGCATGAATGTTGCAATGAATAGCAAGTTGTTTGTTCATATTAATACCTTGCAAGGATGTCCTGTAGACAAGATTCAATTGGCAAAATTATTTAGTGACTTGGGCGTAATTATCAAAACTGAATTGTCTTGCCTTATGCATACCAAGCAATTGAAGGAAGACAACTTACTACATAATGCTTTGGACAAAGTTTTGGTAAATTTTCAATTTATTTAATTATATGCATTATTGTTTGACTTATTCAAAGATTAATTGCACTTATTGTTCACAGATGAAGCTAAATATCATCGATATCAATAATCTTGATGTCTCAAACTGTGTTAGTTTATTTTTGAAACAAAGAACCAAGTATCGTTGTTATCGACCGCAAAAATATTACAAGTTTTTTCCTTTGGATGAGAAGGCCTAAAGACATGTTCCCAAACAGATGCTTGAAGAAAATTAGAGTAGTATGTGTGATTATTGGGCCTCTACCAATGTTAAGGTTTGTTTTCTTTTTCTTTACATTTGCTTCCATTAATCTTACTACACAATTTAATGACTATTTCTTTTCTTTATTTAGGAAAAGTGTGAGAAGGCCAAGGTTAATAGAGAAAAAAAAATGAAAACTCCTCACAACCAAGGCTCCAAATCATTTGTTGTCATTCGAAATGAATATGTAAGTTTTTTGTTTACAAGTTATAATTATATCAGTAAGTACAATATTATTTATTGTATTTTAAATCTTTTTTCATAAAGCAGAGTCAGAAGAAACTATATGGAGAAGAGTGTAATAGGATCACACTCTACAAACTGACACAATATAAGGAAGGTGAAGGCTGGATATATGAAGAAGCACACAATAATTATGTAAGTATAAAAATTTGTTAAAATTTTAAGCTTATTTATTTATGTAGTACTAACTAGTAATATTTGAATTTCATTTTGATTCATTGTTTAAATTTTTGAATAAGATGTAGGAGCTATTGCAAACATCAATGTCTAAGAGAAATGAGTTCAATGTAGATGACATTTGTAACAAGGTGCTTGTTACAAGATTTAGCTACATCAAAGGTCTTGAGTTTGAGCCTAAGCCAATTGCTTCATCCTCATCAAGACCAACATATGTTGACTGTTTTCAAGAGAAGAACCAGCTGCATAAGGCTAAATTAGAATGAACTAAAAAAATTCCAACATAATGAACAAAACTTACAACATAATGAAAAAAAGTTGACCAAGTTTGAAAAAATGGTCAAATAATCACTTGGCCTAAATTACGTAAGTAGTAGTAACGATGAAAATGAGTCTTAATTGTTAAACTAATATTTGTATTTTTTATTTTGTACATAAGGATTTTTGTTAAAATTTGTAATTAACATTTAATGATATTTAATTGTTTATATACAATGAGTCTAATTTCTATTTTTATTTTATATAACAAAAATATAAATATTTCATACAATAAGAGGGATAACAAATGTCACCAATAATTATAATTAACATGATAAAATATTTGCGAATAATCTATATGACGAAAAAATTCAAAATATAGCAAAAAAGTAGCTAAAAACCTTTGACTATGTTTTCCAAATCGTTGCAAATAATTTTTCCTACCTTTAAAAAAGTAGCTAAAAAAATTTGCCTACATTTACCAAATTGTCGCCAATAACATTTTGCTACGCTTCACTTTTGTAGCTAAAAATTACTAGCTACACTATAAAAAACGCTGCTAAAATTTTTTAGGAAACGTAGTTAATAAGATTTAGCCTTAAAAATTATGCGTAACAAAATGTTATTGGCGTTGATTTGGTAGAAAATATCATCGCTTATCTCTTTTCACTACGTATAAAACTCATAGCAAAATATAATTAACAACGATTTGGTAGAAATGTTCTATATTTTTTATTTTGGGGATTTAATGACAATTACAAATCATCTTCAATAAATATTAGCGACGATTTTGGATCTTTTAGCGACAAACCTATTGTAGTCCCTTCTTTGATTCTAAATTAATGTCATTTGAGTCATTTACATTTTTAAGCAAAGAGCAGCCTTTCAGTTCTTATTCATACAATTAATTACACGAACTTTAGATTAGTTACTTTAGAAATATTTATAAATATAGAAGTATCTATAAAATCAATCACACATAGCTTGCTTGTCATTTTCTTTTCTAAAAATTTGAGCAACAACTTCTAAAAACTTTGAAAAGTTAGATTAAGGGTGTGCAATGACTTAATGCCTATTTAGATTGGCCTATATCAATAGGGCTTTTGTCAGTAGAGTTTTCGTTAGTAGAGCTTTTCTAAAAACCAGTTAACTATTTAACTGTCATTTAAAAAAGAGCTTTTTTTGAAAAAGCTTCATACAATAGACTGTTTGGCAACATAAAAATAAAAAACACTTTTAATTTTAACTATATTTTATTTTGTAATA
>JANSVA010000217.1:11714662-11736696 GCA_025504915.1 Erythroxylum reticulatum
ACTTTATCATATACATCTAAACATGTACAAGATAAAGAATGTCTTTTAAATAATTTGTCACTAAACTACAACCAAAGTAATTGGCTGTAGGGCATAAACCAACAGAAACTTTGTGATATACCTGAGATGAACAAGAAGAGCAATTTGAAAAAAAAAATTCGAACATATATGGTTTTCAATGTGTGGTAAGTATAAAATTCAGCTGATGAATGGTTAACAGTGGGAAGGCCACTTTCAAGGAGTTGAAAACTGAACCTAACACTTTGAAGCATAAGCTCGAGCTTTACTTTCAGGTCTGTCGTTTAATCAAGCGTGTGTGTCTTTTCATTTTTCTTAGTCAATCTTTCTTTGCAACTTTATCTGACAGATGCTGAGATAAGTAGGTCAGGCTGAGACCGAAGTTCGAGCAATATAAATTCCTGTGGGTGCATATACTACGAAAATCCTCTTGGATTTTCTTCTATCTTTTTTTGCATATTTTCGCTTTCGGTTCTAAAAACTATAACTAAGAGTTGCATATGCTGACTATTGATTAGCCGGTAATTTGTTGAAAATTAGTTTCTGTAGAATTGTTGATAATCTTTTTTTTTAATTTGTATAAATTTGAAAAATAATCTATATTATAATTTGTGTTCATAAAACTGAAAGCCGAAAGTGATAATGATCGAACGAGTGCTAAGCTTGAGAGGGTCATGGCAAGCCTTAGAATGTTGTCGTAAGTACAGCTTACGCCATTTGTGCGTTACTTCTGTTGGTGTACTTGGTTTTAATCCGAAATGTAACTTTAGGCGACGAACATCCAAAATTCTTCACAAATAATAGTTATTGACAATTTATAATTGTCAACAAAATTGTCGCCAAAGCCGCGTAGGGAAAAACTATACCCGACGTTTTCATCAAATTGTCACTAGTTCTTTTTCGCTACGAGTTGTTTATGTAGCGAAAGGTTGTTTTTCCCAAATCGTCACCAATAAGTTTTTGTTATGCTTCGTTTTCATGGGTAAATATTATTAGCTACATTATTGCAAACATAGGTAAAAGTTTTTAGCAATATTTTTGTAAGTGTAACTAATAATTTTTAGCGACGAAAATGAAGTCTGACCAAAAGTGATTGGTGACGATTTGGGAAACATAGCCAAATTAAATTTATTGGTGATGATTTCAGACACGTAGCCAAATGTTTTTAGCTACATTTTGAAATTTTTGATATACATTATTACTAAATTTTTATCATGTTAATTATAATTATTGGTGACATTTTTCATCCATGTTATTGTATGTCATACTTAGATTTTTTGTTTTATAATTTATTATAAAAATATAATAAAATAATTAGAAATTAGAAGCATTGTATATAAACAATAAAATATTATTAAATGTTAATTACAATTTAAAAAGTACTTACGTACAAAATAAAAAATACAAATATCAGTTTAATGACTAAGACACGTTTTCATTGTCACTACTTACATAATTCAGGCCAAGTAATTTTTTGACGTACTTTTCAAGCTTGACCAACTTTTTTTCATTACATTGTAAGTTTTGTTCATTACGTTCTAATTTAGTGTTAAGATTGATTCTCCTCCTGAAAATGGTTAACATATGTTAGTCTTGATGAGGATAAAGTAGTTGGCTTAGGCTAAATCTAAGACCTTTGATGTAATCTGATCTTGTACCAAACACATGGTTGCAAATGTCATCTACATTGGACTCATTTTTGCCAGACATTGATGTTTGCAACAACTCCTATATCTTATTCTAAAATTAAGAAAACAAAATCAATATTCAATTCAAATATTATTATTTTTTAGAATAAATATTATTAGTTAGGACTACATAAATAAATAAACTTAAATTTTAAACAAAATTTTATACTTACATAATTATTGTATACTTTTTCGAACATCCAGCCTTCACCTTCCTTATAGTGTGTCAATTTGTATAATATGTTTCTATCACACTCTTCTCTATTTAATTCCTTCTGACTCTATTTTATGAAAAAAAAATCAAATCACAATAAATAATATTATATTTACTGATATAATTATGACTTGTAAACAAAAGAACTTACCTATTTATTTCACACAACAACAAATGATTTGGAGCCTTAGTTGTGAGGAGTTTTCATTTTTCCTCTGTTAACCTTAGCCTTCTTACACTTTTCCAAAATAAAGAAAAAATAGTCATTAAACCACCTAACATTTATGGAAGCAAATGTGAAGGAAAAAAAAACGAACCTGAACGTTGAGAGGCCTAATAATCACACAAACTATTCCAATTTTCTAAAGACATCTATTCCAAAACATGTCTCTTTGCCTCCTCATCTGAACGAAAAGATTTGTAATATTTATGCAATTGATAACAATGATCCTTGGTCCTTTATTTCAAAAGTAAAGTGGCACAATTTGAAACATCATGGTTGTCGATATCGATTATATTGAGCTTCATTTATGAACAACAAGTAAAAGTGTAATTAATCTTTAAGTAAGTAAAACAATATTGCATATAATTAAAAAAATGAAAATTTACCGAAACTTTGTCTAAAGCATTCTTTAGCGAATTGTCTTTCTTTAATTGCTTGGCATGCTTAAGGCAAGGCAATTCGATTATGGAAACTTCCCTTAACTCACTAGACAATTTTGTGGATTAAATCTTGTATATAGTTTGACCTAGCGAGGTATCAATATGTATAGACAACTTGTTGTTTATTGCAATATTTATATGTTACAACTTACATCCTTTAGTTATACATCTACCTCTTTTTCTGATAGCGGTATTGGAACATGACAACAAATGAATAATGATAAGAAAATACGCATTAAACATGTAAATATATATTTGACCATAAGTTTAATTACAGGTGTTAAAGATTAACACACCTGTAGATCCCTCAGTACTAGTTGAGACAGATGGAGGTTATTGTTGACTGGCTTCAATGGAGGATGAAGTCGATCATTGTTGTTGGTCAGGGTCTAATTGACGTGGTTGTTGTTAACTAGGGACAACTATGGTACTTGCCACCTTCTTTCCATTGTTTCTACTAGATAACATTATATTTGATTTCTATAACTTAAATATGAACATTACGTGTAAACATAAGTCAAACATCAATAGTATGCATAAGCATAACTCAAATATTAACAATCCGCATAAACATAAGTCAAACATCAACATTTCACATAAACATAACTCAAATACCAACATTCTACATTAACATAACTCGAACATCAACAATACGAATAACCTTAACTCAAACATGAACAATCCATATTAACATAACTCAAACAACAACATTTTACATTAATATAACTCAAACATCAACATTCTGCATTAATATAACTCAAACATCAACGATGCGCATAACCATAACTTAAGTATCAACAAGTTGTATTAACTAACTCAAACAGCGACATTTTACATTAACATAACTCAAACACCAACAATACGCATAACCATAACTCAAACAACTACATTCTGCATTAACATAACTCAAATACTAACAATATGCATAACCAGAACTCAAACATCAACATTCCGAAATTAACATAACTCAAACATCAACAATATGCATAAGCATAAGTAAAATATCAACAATACACATTAAAATAACTCAAACATCAACCGTACATTTCAAAAAATATAAAAATACTTTTAATACCTTCAATTATCATGATCAAGATCTTGAAAATGATCATCATTAATTATATTATGATTCGAGTCTTCATCACTAATGTATTTGACCAAAGTATCATCATTGTCATATAATTCATCCTCAATATAGTCTTCTTCTCTTTCTAAAAAAATGTTGGCTTATACTTCATCCATTTGTACCATATTGGGATCATCATCTCTTCTGTAGAATGGTAATATATCTACAATCTTCTATTTGAATGGCTTCATTATTTAGCTATGATTCAATCTCTTGATATACTTGTTCACCATCTTCACTCATTAGACCATTATCCCTTTCACAAAAATCGAAGAGATTTCAATATTGAAACTTTTGAACAACCTTCTAATTGAGGCCTAATATAGTATCGTTGAGGTAGAAAACTTGCTTCACTTGACTTGTAAAGACAAAAGGGTCATTATTATACCATATCTTACTAACAATGATGCTCGTAATATTACCATTTACTTTTGTGTCACCAAGATTAAACCATTTGCACTCAAATAAAACAACCTTTTTATCCTTGATGTAATGCAACTCTATTATTTCTGAGATGACACCGTAGAAATCAATAAAATTGTCATAATGACATTCCTCAATAGTAACCTCATAATTTTGGCTTTTAAGTCGTCTGTCTCGATTTTATATGTGAAATCTAACTCTATTACCAATGCAATCTGTATATTTTTTGCCACATATATGAGGCCCACATGCCAAGATATATAATGTTGTTGTTCCCTCTTGCATGTTATGGTTATGTAATTGTATCATCTGTAGGACAAAATATAATTAGAAGTTAATCTGACAAATAAATTTTCATAAGTTTATAATATAAGACAGAAACTTACTCAAGTCCTAAACTATGATGGGAACTTAATCTTTTGTGTTTATTTAACATTAAAAATCCCTTTGCTTCGAATTGAATCTTTATGCTCTCTATTTAAAGAAGTAAATAAAGATCAAAAAATATAGATACAACCACAAAATTTAAATATGAAATTTTAAATCAAAAGTAATATACATATTTCATATGTATATTGACTTTTTCACAATTGTTCAAAATATACGAATGACCAATTTCAAGTTTGTCTTTAGTTAACTCCATGTATTTTCTAACACCAAGTGACCTTCCTTTTTTAGAGAAAACGGACAAGCCACCATCTTGATCAAAATCAAAGTTATGTTCTTGTTTATTAAATCTTATCTCCACATTATTTAAGTACATCGAACAAAATTTCAAGCATTCATTTACTATATAAGCCTCTATAATAGACCCTTCAGGTTGAGCTCTATTATGTACATAGCGCTTAAGAGAGCAACAATGCTTAAGAGAGCATAAAAACCTAAGCAAACACTATATTACATCAATAGTTGTTACTAACAAATAACTTTAGAAAAAAAGTAGAAGTTAATATAAATTACCTTTTAATAGGGAAAATCCATCAAAATTGAATAGGTCTATAAAGTTTTACCTCATATGGTAATGAATTGCCAAATGCACCATAACATTAAAAAAGATGGTGGGAATACTAGTTCAAGCCTATATAAAATCAAAGCTATGTCTTTTCTATCTTCTCAAGCTCTTCAACTTTCAATGTCTTACAAAATAATTGCCTAAAAAACTCACCAAATGGATCAAAGTTATAGACATATCCTTCAACAAACACCTAAGTATTCCAACAGTAAGTAATTGTTGTATAAGTGCATGACAATCATAGGTTTTCAAACTTGATACTTTTCCCTCTTTAACATTCACTTAACGGCCTATATTAGATGCACACCCATAAGGAAACTTGATTGATTAAAAAAGTTAACAAAAAGATTGCTTCTCCTTTTTTGACATGTTGTAACAAGCAGGTGGAATGATGTATGACTCATTATCTCTTCTTTTCAAATACAAATATTTTCTTATATTTATGTCTTCCAAGTCTAATCTAGTTTTAATTGTCATTCGATTTCCCATTAATTCCCATCAAAGTTCCTAAAATATTCTCATAAAAATTCAATATTCATTACATTAATATTATGCCTCAATAGCTATTCGTTCCAATATGACAAATTGCAAATATGTTTCTTTCATTCTAATTGAGCACAACAACACTTTGCTTTCGCTTTCTATTACTTGGGTGTTTTCCTGGTGCAGTGTCACCTAAATGTGATAGTTGGTAAACCACATCATCACCAGATAAGTGCAAAGGGTCTTCACCCAATTCTACTTTTCCATTAAACAATTTGTTTCTTCGTCATCTATGCCCATATTCTAAGTAATGACGATGTCCCGTATAACATATTTTACTTCGTATCCTTATTAAATGAGTTTGATGGTTACACACAAGACATGCCATATACCCTTTGGTACTTCATCCAAAAAAATTACCATACGCTGGAAAATCATTTATAGTCCACAAAATAGTCGCATGCAATATAAATGTTTCACCTTTAACAACATAATAAGTTTCTTATCTAACCTCCTAGAGATGGTTTAAGTCATCAATTAGTGGTTGCACATTCACATCAATATCCTTACCAGAAGTAGTAGGTCTTGAGATAAGTAAAAATAAAAACATAAAAGGCTTTTTCATACACTTCCATAGAGGTAAATTGTAAAGAACTGGAATTACTAGCCACATGCTGTAAGAAGTACTCATATTACCAAATGAATTAAATCAATCTAAGGCTAAACCAAGTCGAACATTACGACAATCATGTGCAAACCTTGGAAACTTTCCATTAAAATCTTTCCATGTCATTAAGTATGTTGGATGACACATAATGTCATTAATGCATTTCTCTTTATGCCACCTCATATTTATGACTGTTTTTGTTGACATAAAAAGTCTTTGTAGTTATGGTTTAATAAAAAAATAGCTTAAGATTTTATGCGATATCTTTTTCGCTTTCCCATCATTCACTCGCCACCTTAATGTACCACAAATGGGATACTCTTCAAGATCTTTATTTTCTTTCCAAAATATAGCATAACCATATTTATAAGCATGTATTGATATACACCCTAATCCAGTGTCCCTTAACAATTTCACAAGCATGTATTGATATGTATCCTAATCCAGGATCCCTTAATAATTTCTTTGCTTCATAGTAAGATTTTGCCAATTTGTGTCCAATAGGTAATGCATCATTGTGCAACTTGATTAATATGTCAAAAGACTTGTTACTTTATTTATTATAGACCTTCAAATGTAACAAATTCACACCAAAAGATAGCTGTGAGAATTTCGAGCACCCTATATATAATTCTTCTTGAGCAACTTTCAATAACTTCTTAAAATTATCTTTTATAATGCTACCAATTATGTTAGGCAAACCAATTTCATTCATAGTCTCCATATAATTCCCATAATCCTTTAACGTCTTGCCAATCTCATCCTCACCATCATCATTAATATCACGATCTTCTATATCATTATTGTTACCATCATCAATACTTGTATCAACACTTCTATTACAACTTGCTTTTAAACATTCGCCATGATAAAACAATAGAGTATAGATTTTATATATGCCTCATGTTAGTAAGTGATTATATACCACATCTTAACTTTGAATGTTCACATGTAAGCAATCTATGTATGAGTAGCAGATACAACACTCTACACCCATTTGATCTCTTACAAATTGCATAAAACTCTTAACTCCTTCTAAGTATACAGTTGACCATTTTTGATGACACATCCAACTTTTGTCCATATTGCTATATAATTAAAAGTAAATTACTCAATTACTACATACAATTTCAATTCTAAATAACATAATGATAAATCACTACAAGTTGACATACTAAGTTTGATAATTTAACAAAATAAACGGTTCGTGGCATTGTTAGACCATATGAATTGAGAAAGGATATTCTTAGTGTGACTCTTAAGCTCGTGAAATATTTCATCGATAAGCCTCATCAGAGTTGCATTACGGGTTTTTACCCTATATACCATCCCAGGGGTTTATCATGCGAAGGATTGTCCATAATTATAGGTGCATTTCATATGTTACTAGTCCCAAATTATCAGTTACAAGTGGACATACTAAGTTTGATAACTTTACAAACTAAATGGTACATGACCTTGTTATATTAGCTCAAGGTTTATATTTAATGATTTTGATGATAACAATATAATATTTCAAAATTTAAATTGGATTTATTTTCTTATATAGGCAATGATATAATTCTTATAAGGAAATAAAATTATAGGATAATTGCTTCCTTTCTTACAGGAACTTTCTTTATGAACTTATCTAATTAGAAATGTTTCCATAACATCTAGAAGAATCTTACTAATTTGAATAATTAGCTCTGGAAGTTTTATCATAACTTTTATCTTAACATCTAAATATCGAAGATTTAAGTAGAGATGATATAGAAGATTCGTTAGATACAAAGTCAACTCAAAATAGAAATAAAGTAACTAGTTGGAGAAAATGTTTACTTAAGGAAAAGCCGCTACGTTTGCGACACATGCAGACTTGCGAAATACTTCAAAAACATCAATATTCTTAAAATTTATATGAAACTCCTTATGCCTTATAAAGTGAAAACACTCTATCGAGAGAGATTGTTATTCTTTGAGAGCTTATATTTAGATTATATTATATTTATTTTTGAGAGCTTGTAGAGGCTTGTTAAACACTTTAAGTGTGAAAGTTTGGAGAACCTTGACAAATATGTAATTGTGATCTTTAAGAGGCTCGTCAAATTTAATACTTGGATTCTTATAGTGAAATACTCAAGTTAGATACTTGGGGACTTGACATAGGCTTCATTATTAGACAAACTAGTATAAATCGACTGTATTATTCTTTCTCTCTTCCTAGTTTTTAAATTTCTGCATTATAAGTTTATGTTTTTAAGATGCACCTTTTTTTTACATTGCCAAGAGGTTCATTTCATTTTTGAAACAATTAACAGGCTCCTTTTGTTTTGAGCATTAACAAGCTCCTTTCTTTTTTAGCACTAGCAGTCTCCTATCGATTAACAAGCTCATTCCCTTTTTAGTGTTAGCAGGTTCCTTTCGTTTTAAAATAATAAACAGGATCCTTTCATTTTCAACGTTAATAGGATCTTTTCGAAAGTTGATAGGAACCTTCTATATATATATATATATTTATTTATTAGCATAATATTATCAATTTAAAAGTACCTTGCAATTTTTTTTACACACAATTCATACCTTTCTTGTATATATTTACTTTATCATTTAGTATTAGAGCAAGGTTTTGCATTTATTGTGTTTTATAGCACGCGATAGATTATGGAAAACAATTTGAGAAGCCTTGAAAGATAATATGTCTCAAAGGCTCCTTACTTCAATGGAAACAACTATTCTTATTGGAAAGAGAGAAAGACCATTTATCTTCAATCTGTAGATATTGAAATCTAGAAAGCTATCAAGGTTGGATCAACACCTCCTACTACTGATAACATAGAAGTTTGGATTGATGTTAATAGAAGAAATACATAGCTAAATGTCAAAGCAAGACATCACCTAATATGTGCACTATCTTCGGAAGAGTCCGAAAAGATATCTTACTATTCTACAACAAAAGAAGTGTGGGACAAACTACAAGACACCTTTAAAGAAATGAAGGAGGTAAAGAAACATAGAATAAGTCTTTTAGTGCATCAATATGAAACTATTTGCATGAAACAGGGAGAAACAATAGATGAATTCTTCGGATGTTTCAACAACATCATCACTACCTGTAAAAACTTGGGTAAGATATATCCCAATGATGATCTTGTGACAAAGATTCTAAGACCACTATCAAAGGAATGGAGACATAAGGTTACAACTCTAGAAACTGCAAAGGATCTCAATACTATCTCACTCGACTGGTTAAGAGGAAACTTAATGATCCATGAAGCTAAACTTAAGTAGGATGAAGGATCCTTGTACAGAAAAGGAATGACACTAAAAGCAGCTGATGAATCAAACCCATCAAATAGAGATGAAAGCAACACTGAATTGCAAATAGATGGAGATGATGAATTCAATTTCATGGTTAAAAAAATGTCTGATTCTATAAAAAAAAAGCTCATGAAGAAAAGAGAAGGAAACAAAAAAATTGGAAACAATAGGTTCCTATCAAAAGGGTGCAGTGGTAATAGCAATACACAAAATAATCAAATCATATACTATCATTATAAGAAGCCCGGACACACAAGACTAAAATGTCCTCTCTTCAAAAGGACAAATTAGAAAATAAAAAACTCAAAAAGCAAGCTATGACTACAGCTTGGTTAGATGAGGATTTTGAAAATTTTGAAGAAGAAAAGCCTGAAAAAGTCAACAACGTTTGCTTTATAACCAAATTAGGAGATGATAATGTATATTATTCTGACTCTAATATTGAAATTGATGAACTAAGAGATGCATATTATGATTTATATGATCAGTATAAAAAATTAACAACACAGTATTTCAAAAAGGTTGAGAAGTCCAAAAATAATCAAGTATCTTTAATGAATGGGATTAAATCATTAGAATATGAAAATAATTTTTTTTCTAAAATTATGTCTCTTGAAAGTGATAATAAGCAAAAAGTCTCTGAGAAGTAATTCTTGGAACAAAAGGTAAGTCAATTAGAAAATGCAATGCTTGAAAGTGATTCTATTAAGGTAAAACTATTAGAAGAAAAAGTTACTACTCTAAAACTTGAAAAAGAGAAATTTGTTAATGGAAGAAACAATCTTGACACATTACTTAGGAACGTAAAGGTGTTTTTGATAAGGTCTGAATAGGATATTATGAAAACAACAAAATCAAGCCATACAAGAATTTTTTGTTAAACCCAACAGTAGCTATGGCTAAAATAACTAGAACCTGATAAATGAAAAAATCATAGTAACTATCATTCATTTGTTTTGTGTGATTATTGTGGTAGACATGGACAATTTAGTCATTCCTGTTACTTTCAAAAAATGAAGAAACTATCTTATATGTATGTTTGGAGACCAAAAGGTTAAACTACTAACATAAAAGGACCCAGAAAATTTTGGGTACCTAAAATAAGATAATACATTCTACAGATATGCTTCAAAACAAAGACAAGAGAAAATTAATGAATAGTTGATAGTGTTTGCTTGAGACACATGACAAGTGAAATATCACATTTCAACTATATTAAAGGGAAAGACAGAGGTAATGTTGTCTTTGCTGATAAAAACAAGGCAAAAGTCACTGGAATTGGTAAAATTGGTGACTCTAACTTTTCTTCTATTGATAATGTTCTTTATATTGATGGATTGAAACATAACTTGTTGAGTGTAAGTCAATTATATGATAAGGGTTATAGAGTTACTTTCTTTGCAACACATTGTGAAATAATTGATAATCTTAATGATAATAGTGTATTCGTTGGTTTTAGAACTCAAAACATATACTGTGCTCTATTGGAAGATATGTCTTCACAAAATGTCAAGTGTTTTGTTTCAATAGAAAAGGATTCATTTATCTGGCATAGAAGATTTTAACATGCTAGCATGAGCATCTTACCAAATTTGTCAAAAAATGAGTTAATAAGAGCATTATCGAACTTGAAGTTTGAGAGTAATCAAATCTGAGAAAGCTTGCTTAAAGGGAAAACAAATTAGAAGTAACTTCCCTCCCAAAAATATCGCATCTACTAGCTAGCCATTTGAACTTATACACATGGCCTTAATTGGTCCTACCAGGACTCAAAGATTTGGTGGTAAACATTACAACTTTGTTATAGCATATGATTATTCTAGATTTACATAAGTTATTTTCTATCAAATAAGGATGAAACTTTTGAAGTGTTTTAGAAGTTTTGCAGAAAAATTCATATTGAAAAGGGGTACTACATTACATCTATTCAGAGTGATCATGAAGGAGAATTCGATAAAAAAAAATTCAAAGATTTTTGTAACAAAAATGATATAACTCTCAATTTTTTTCATGCCCAAGGACTTCTCAATATAATGGAGTTGTTGAGAGAAAGAACAGGACTCAGGTTAATATGGCGAGGACAATGTTATGTGAAAGTGATCTACCTCATGGTTATTGGGTAGAAGTTGTATCTTCTACCTATTACATACTTAACAGGTGTCTTATAAGACCTATTCTTAAAAAGATCCCCTATGAGTTGTGGAAAGGAAGAAAATCGAATGTTGCTTACTTTCAAGCATTTGATTGCAACTGTTTCGTATTAAATAATGGAAAAGACAACCTTGGAAATTTTGATGCGACATCAGATAAAGCTATCTTTCTAGGATACAATACCACTAGTAAAGGATTCAGAGTTTACAATAAAAAAAGAAGATAGAAGAATCAATATATGTAGTATTTGATAAAACACTACCCTCAACAACAACAGCTGATGATGATGATCATTCCTTGACTCCTAAAAATATGTTGCAGACTTAAACTACATATATAGTACCTTCTGAATTGAATTACAAGATCAAGAAGGTCCTTCTAAAGCTTGGATAGAGTAGGCTCCTTCCTCTTAGCAGTAGCTTATACAATGAAGAAAACTAAGAGAATGGATGTCTCTTAAGACACATCAGTACATTTTAGGAGATCCCTTTGAAAGTCTAATAACTAGATCATCCTTCAAGAAACTTTATTTCCTTCCTCTCACAATTAGAACCAAAGACTATTAAAGAGGCTCTTATTGCGAAAAATTGGTTTCACCTAAGAAAGATGAACTGAATCAATTCGATAAAAGAAAAGTTTGAAATCTAGTACCTCATCCACAAAACAATTCAGTCATTGGAACTTGTTGGGTATTTCAAAACAAACTTGACGAAAATGGTAAGGTGGTAAGAAACAAAGCTAGACTTGTAGCTCAAGGTTATAATCAACAGGATGGTATTGATTTTGATGAGACTTATGCACCTGTTGCTAGATTAGAATCGATTAGAATTTTACTTGCCTTTGCATGCTATAAAAACTTCAAATTATTCCAAATAGATGTCAAAAGTTCCTTCTTAAATGGACATATTAACAAAGAAGTGTTTGTTAAGCAACCTCCAGGTTTTGAACATTAAAACCATCCTGATTATGTGATGAAGTTGACTAAAGCCTTGTATAGTTTAAAGCAGGCTAGTCAAGCATGGAACGATATATTAAATAATTTTCTGCTTAAGAATAACTTTAAAAGAGGAAAAGTAGATAAAACCTTGTTAATTAAGAAAAAGGAGAATGCTTTACTCATAGTACAAATCTATGTTGATACTATAATATTTGGTGCTACTAATCAATCTTTCTGTGAAGAATTCTCAGTATTAATATATGGGGAGTCTAAAATGAGCATGATGGGAGAACTATCTTTCTTTCTTGGATTACAAATTAGGCAAAACAAAAAAGGGATCTTCATTATCCAAGACAAACACACAGAGTAACTCATAAAAAATTACCATTTTGAGAATGTCAATCTGATGGGTACTCCTATATACATAGTGACAAAAATCATATTATACCGGGCGGTACATATTGTACTGGCAAAAAAATGGTATAAAAATAGATGCTTCGGTAACGAGTTTGTGTACTGGTCTGTATCGGCTTGTTTCGATTGGTACTGGCTGGTAAGATTGATATTCAAAATACTAACCATATACTGGCCAATACTAGAAATTTTAAAATTTTTAGGGGTATTTCTGTAAAAAGAAATAATTCTTAAAAACCCTTCTTCTCCCCTTTCCCCCACCTGACGCTACATACTACTACTCTTCTTCATTTTCTTCATCTCTTCATTTTCTCTCACAAACTCACACTCTCACTCTCTCTTTTATACAAAAAATCAAATTAATCTAAAACCCGCTCCTTCCCACACCCACACCCACACTCGACGTTGCTATTCTTCTTCTTCCTCTCATTATTTTCTCTCTCATATTCTCACTCTCTCTTCTCCACCGTCGCCGGTCACCACCACTCCCTCTACGACCTTCTGATGACCACCATCGCACCCTCAGCAACCGACCGACCACCACACCAGTCACAATCACACAGTCTCCTTAGAATTGCCAGATCTGAAATAGATCCAAATCCAAACTTGACCTGACATTGAATTGATTTATGATTTTTTGCGTGTGTTTTTTTCTCTTAAATTTGAAAAATAAATCATTGTATTTGGTTGTTTGTGTATGTTTTGTGATGAAAATTGTTGAAAATTATTGGTATGTTTTGTGATGAAAATTATTGGAATAATTTTTTTTTGAAATTATTAGAAATGAAAATTGTTTATTTATGTCTTTGTAATTGTTGAATTGAAATTGTTGGAAATGAATTTATGATGGTTGAAATTGTTGGTTGTTGGAAATGAATTGTTAGTTGTTGGAAAGGAAATTGTTGGAAATATAAATTGTTTACGTATGTTTTGTGATGTTTGAAACTTTGAATTGAAATTGTTAAAAATTGTTGGAAATGGAATTGTTGAAAATTGTTGGAAATGGAATTGTTGAAAATTATTGGAAATGGAAATTGTTGATATATGTTTTGTAATAGTTGGATTGAAATTGTTCGAAAATGTTAGAAATGAAAATTTTGAAAATTGTTGAAATTAAGAAATGAAAATTGTTAGAAATTGTTGAAAATGCAAATTGTTTATATATATTTCATTATTTTGTGAATTGTGAATTTGTGATGGTTGAAATTATTGGTTGTTGGAAATGAAATTGTTGGAAAGTTGGAAATGGAGATTGTTTATGTATGTTTTGTGATGCTTGAAACTTTAAATTGAAATTGTTCAAAATTGTTGGAAATGGAATTGTTGAAAATTATTAGGAATGGAAAATGTTGGAAATGAAAATTGCTTATGTATGTTTTGTAATAAATGAACTGAAATTGTTAGAAAATGTTAGAAATGAAATTATTAGAAATTATTGAAAATGAGAAATGAAATTTGTTAGAAATTATTGAAAATGCAAATTGTTTATGTATATTTCATTATTTTGTGAATTATGAATTTGTGATGGTTGAAATTGTTGGTTGTTGGAAATTAAATTGTTGTTTGTTAGAAATTAAATTGTTGGAAATTTGGAAATGGAAATTGTTTATGTATGTTTTGTGATGTTTGAAACTTTGAATTGAAATTGTTCAAATTATTGAAATTTATTGGGAATGGAAATTGTTAGAAATGGAAATTGTTTATGTGTGTTTTGTAATGGTTAAATTGAAATTGTTGGAAAATTTTAGAAATGAAATTCTTGGAAATTGTTGAAATTAAGAAATGAAAATTTTTATAAATTGTTGAAAATAAAAATTGTTTATGTATATTTTATTATTTTGTTAATTGTGAATTTGTGGTAGTTGAAATTGTTAGTTACTGTAAATAAAATTGTTTGTGTATGTTTTGTGATTATGTAAATCATACCCTTTAACTTGATCTTCATCTTTGAAACTTTGAATTGAAATTGTCCAAAATTGTTGGAAATGAAATTTGTTTATGTATGTTTTTTGGTTGTTGGAAATGGAAATTGTTAGTGTGTTCAATGAAATTGAATTGTGTATGATGTATGAGTTATATTATATAAGATGGACATGCGTATTGTGTGATGAAATTATGTGTTCTTTATTTTGATATATGCATTCATTTATTTTTATAGATAAATGGAAGGAAGTTCAAGTACTCCTGATCAAACCACTTCAGGAAGATACAATGATCCAGTTTGGGCTCATTCTACATTGGTTCTCGGTATGAGAAACTATACTATTTGATTATTTTGTAACAAGCATTTGAAAGGGGGAGGAATAACCTGATTAAAGAAGCATTTAGTTGCGGTTAAAGGAGATGAGGAACCCTATAAAAAAATAAGCCATGATGTGAAGTGGCAGATGAAAGCTTTGCTTAAAGAATATCAGCATGAGACAGAAAGAAGGGAAAGGTAAGAATTTTGAAATTGGTAGTGGAACTTCATTTACTGGTTTTCATGATGATTGTGAAAATGTTGAAGGTAGTGGTGGCATCCCAGGCCCATCAAAAGGACAATGTTACACCTGCACCTAATACTAGGAAAAGAAGAAGGCAAGTGACTATTTTTTTACACTACAAATAACTCCTAGAGTCCAACCTTCAATTCGTAGTGCAATGTAATCAAGAGATACGACTCATAATGTTGATATGGCAGTAGCTAGATCGTGGTATGATACAGGTTCATCATTTAATACTGCCCAATCTTACTATTATCAGCCTATGGTGAATGCAATAACCTCTTATGGTTTGGGATAGAAAGCTCCTTCGATTGATGACTTAAGAGGTAAACTTTTGAGTTGCTCATTTTCTAAAATTAAAAGTTATTTGGCTAAAAGAAGAGTGAATTGGCTTACTTTTGGGTGTTCAATCATATGTGATGGTTAGACAAATAAGAGATAAGAGCCTATTATTAATTTTTTAGTTTATTCTGCAAATCGCTTAATGTTTTTAAAGTCTATTGATTCATATGGCCTTATTAGAAATACTTATACTTTCTTTGAGATATTTGATGAAGTTAGAATGAAGTGGGGCCAGAAAATATTATTCAGTTCATTATTGACAATGATTCTGCTTATAAAGTAGCAGGAAGAAGGTTAAAAATAGGTATAATTCTTTTTTTGACTCTTTGTGCTGCACATTGCATTGACCTAATGCTAGAGAATATAGCAGATCCTAGGTATTTTCCTATTATTGATGAGACTATGTAGAAAGCTAAAAAGGTGACCAAGTTTATTTATAATCGTGCATGAGTTTTGAATTTAATGAGAAATGAATTTACTAATGGTAGGAATTTGTAACATCCTAGTGTGACAAGATTTGTAAAAAAATTCTTATCACTTCAGTCGTTTGTTTCAATGAAGAAAGAGTTAAGAAAAATATTTACAAGTGATAAGTGGGTTGTGTCTCAATATGCTAGGTCCAATGTTGGATTGGAGGTTTCCAGCATTATACTAAAAGATAGAGAATTTTGGTCTCAATGTCAATTTATTATCCGAGTTTGTGAGCCTTTGATGAGGGTGCTTTGCTTAGCTAATAGTGAAGAAAAGCCAACAATAGGTTTTTTTATGCCATGGAAAGAGTAAAGGAAGCAATCAAGGTCAATCTAAAACATAGGCCTTCTTTGTACACACCGTATCTTACAATCATCAATGAGAGATAGAAAAGACAACTTTCTTCTCCTTTCTTTGCAACTGGGGCATTTTTAAATCCTAGTGTATAGTTTAGACCAGATTTTACAAAGAAAACTAAAGTTAGGAGAGAAATGATATTCACTATTACAAAAATTGTTGAATAAGAAATGATGCAAGATCTTTTAAGCTCACAAATAAAGCTTTATAAGTTGTCTGCTAGAGATTTTGGATTGTCAATTACTATTAGACAAAGAGAAAAACTTTCTCCAGATGTTAGTTGTTCATTTTTCTTATTTGCTGAAAATTAATTATCACTTTATTTTGTTTGTAACGCTACTTTTGTTATCTTACGATTTACGGTTTCTTAGTGGGTTCAATTTGAAAGTGGTGTCTTAGAATTGCAAAGGTTTGCAATTCAGATTTTAAGTCAATGTGTGAGTGTAACGGGCTATGAACGGAACTGGAGCACATTTGAATTCATCCATTCTAAGAAAAGGAATAGATTGGAGCATATAAGATTAAATAACTTGATATTCGTTTGTTATAATTTAAAGCTTCATAAGAGGTATGTTATCATCATTATTATTTTTTATATAATTCCTTATAATTTTATACTAAGTAAATTTTATTATTTACTAGGAATCTTAATAACACAAGTAGTTCAACAGATCCAATTTCTATTGATAATATTGATATTTTAGCTGACTGGGTTTTTGAGGAATCGGATTTGATAGATGTGAATGACATGAAAGATAATCTTGGTTGGGAAAGCATTGATATGTCATTTGATGTATTCAATTTGAATAATGATGATGATAAGGCTCTTCTCAATGATGAGGATTTTGTACCAAATGATAACTGGGGTTAGTGTAATTGTAACGGGTATCCTCCTGTAGACGATTAAATTAAATTCTAGGTTTTTTTCCTCTTCTTTTTTTATATTTGTATGATGATAATTGTCTTTTTCTTATTAATTGTGATTATTATTTATATGTGAAATCTTTAAAAAGTATTGTTATTTCATATTAATTGTGCATATTATTTATTATTATGATTTTTGGAAACATGGTTGATGTAAACTTATAATGTATACAATACAACTATACAATATGAAAATGGACTATTTTGTAATCTCTAAAAAAATTCAAGGACTGTTTCATAAATTTAAAAAATTACCTGAAACGGTATCATGTATTAACCAGTACCAGTACAGTACCATATTAGAACTAAATCTAGTACTAAGTCCGGTACGGTATTCCTAACATTGTTTATATATACTGGAACTAAACTTGATAAGAGTAAAGAAAGCAAGGCTAAGAATGTGACAAAGTACAGAGAAACGATTAGATCACTACTATATCTTACAAGTTCAAAACTAGATATTATGTTTAGTGTGTGCCTTTGTGCATGCATTCAATCAAATCCAAAAAGAATCTTCAAGTAGTAAAGAGCATCTTTTGCTATCTTTGTGGAACTATGGACTTTGGATTATGGTATCCAAAAACTAATTCTTTTAATATAGTTAGCTTTTGAGATGTAGATTATGTAGGTGATAAAGTTGATAGGAAAAATGGTCATTGCCAATTTCTTAAAGGGTTCTAGTTTCTTAGTCTTGTAATAAACAAAATTGCACAATACTTTCGACAACTGAAGTGGAATATATAGCAGTTGCTAGCTATTGTGCTCAAATCTTATGGATGAAGCATCAACTCCAGGATTTTCTCTAAACTTTAATCATATTCCTATATTTTGTGATAATACTAGTGTAATAAATCTTTCTAAAAATCTTGTGCATCATTTTAGGATTAAGCATATAGAAATCAAGCATTATTTTCTTAGAGATCATGTTTTAGAAGGAACCATTGATCTTTTGCATGATAATACTGAAAATCAAGTAGCTGATATCTTCACTAAGCCATTGTCTAAAGAAAGATTTTGTGTTAAGAAAAGAACTTGCTATGTGCAGACTATTTGATATTATTTCTGTATAAATTTTCTATGTTATTTCTCTTTGTTGACATTAGCAAGCTCCTTCTAATTTGATTCTTCAGTAGGCTTCTCTTAGTTTAATAGAGTATAATACACATGTCTTAAAAAGACATTTAATAGCGTCGTTTCAACTTTTAAAATATGTGGCCAAATCGACATCTTGCAAAATCAAATTCTTAACATGCAAGTTTTACTTCGAAATTTTTTTGAATCTCTTAAATAACTTTGTTACTACTTTTTACTTAGATTAATATAACATATTGGTGACGTCTTTTAACGGTTTAAATTCTTTCCTTTGTATTTTTTGATAATGAAAAAGGGGGAGGTTAATGATATACTTGCATCTGTGATCTATTTTCAATTATATATCTGCCTTGATGACTTTTTTTTATATGTGATATATTTTGCTAATTATTGAAATATTGTTGAACTGAATCTGTGAAGTTTTAATCTGTGATATAGGCTCCTTTCTTTAGAGGTCTTAAGAAAGGCTCCTTCTGATTATGAAGGCTCCTTTTAATTATAATTATGAGTAAGAACATATAAAGTTTATAGATATCTTATGAAATCCTTTAGTATTATTTGAATTTTGAAAATATATCTATTATTTTTTGTCATCATAAAAAAGGGGGAGATTATTAGCTCAAGGTTTATATTTAACGATTTTGTTGATAACTATATAATATTTCAAAATTCAAATTGGATTATTTCCTTATATAGGCAGTGATATAATTATTAAAAGGAAATAAAATCATAGGATAATTGCTTCATTTCTTAGAGAAACCTTCTTTATAAACTTACCTAATTAGAAATAATTTCATAACATCTGGAAGGATCTTACTAATTCAAATAATTAGCTTCAGAAGTTTTAATAGAACTTTTATTTTAATGTCTAAATATCGAAGATTTCAGCAGAGATGATATCGAAGATTTGTTAGATACAAAGTTAACTCATAATATAAATAAAGCAACGACTAGTTAGAGAAAATGTCTAATTAAGAAAGAGTCACTACATTTGCAAAATGCACAAACTTATGAAATACTTCAGCAACATCAATATTCTTAAAAGTTATATCAAACTCCTTGTGCCTTAAAAAGTGAAAACACTCTATCGAGAGAGAGATTGTTATTCTTTGAGAGCTTATATTAAGCTTACCTTATATTTATTTTTGAGAGCCTATAGAGGCTTGTTAAACACTTCAAGTGTGGGAGGCTAGAGAACTTTGAAATATATGTACTTTTGAGCTTGGAGAGGCTTGTCAAATTTAATACTTAGATTCTTATAATGAAATACTCAAGTTGGATACTTGGGGACTGGACCTAGGCTTCATTATTAGCCTAACTAGTATAAATCATCGCATTATAAGTTTGTTTTTTCAAGAGGCTCCTTCGATTTTACAATAGGCTCCTTTTATTTCTATATCATAAGAGGTTCCTTTTGTTTTTGAAACAATTAACAAGCTCCTTTCTTTTTAAGCACTAGTAGTCTCCTATCAATTAACAGGTTCCTTTCTTTTTAAGCGCTAGCAGGGTCCTATTGATTAACACGCTCCTTTCCTTTTAAGCATTAGTAGGCTCCTTTTGATTGACAGGCTCCTTTCATTTTTAAACAATTAATAAGATCTTTTTTTTTTCAATGTTAACATAATCTTTTCAAAAGTTGATAGGACCCTTCTATCTATAGACTTATTTTATTTAGCAGGATATTATCAATTTGAAAGTACCTTGCAATTTTTTTTTATACACAATTCACCCCCTTTTGCATGTATTTGTTTTATCATGTTAGACTATATGAATTCAGAAAGGGTATTCTCAAGGATCGTGAAATATTTTACTTATAAGCCTCGTTAGAGTTCCATTATGAGTTTCTAGCCTTTATACTATCCTAGGTGTTTACTATGCAAACAATCGTCCATAAGAGATCAAACTCATGAAAATGCAGTAAATACTTATATCAATCATACATCTACTCATTAATGACTGTAAGAATATTCCAAATAATAACACAAAACTAAGACCTCCTTTGCATTCATACAAAACCCAAACCCAAATTCTCATACTATTAAAGCAGAACATATGATACAAAATATTTGGATGACTTACCTGGACGAACGGGCAACCTTAAAGTACAAAGAAGAAGGAAAAAGTTGGACACTTATGAATGCTCTTCAACACAAAGTAGGGCCTATGAAAACAACATTTTTGTATTCAATATAATACAATTCGTAAATAGTTTTGTATTCGTATCTTTTACATGCAACACTGTAATCCTATTTTCACCAATGATATAGGTGCTTTTACAATGATATGCATGACTATAAAGCTAAGATTAAGGTTCAATTTGTCTCTTCTTCTAACCATAATTTTCACAAAGTCATGGATATAAACTAGCCTAAAAGCACAAAGTAAGGACCTAATGTATACTATCTCTCGATATGACAAAGTAAGGACTTAATGTATCCTATCTCTCCATAAGTTCTTATTTTATTATAGATGCAAACCTTTTTGTAGTTTTATTACCTCATTTTTATACCACATATAACTTAGTTTTTTGGTGTTTTTTAGGGATTAACTGGGGTCTAAAGCAGTGGTATTTATTAAGAGTTTCCTAATCCAATGCATCAACAACCTCACATCTTAGGAACAATTTCCCACTCCCTTAGAATTGTTACATTTCTTGGAACATTCCTATGACATAGTTCATAGCCAGTGTGCAAGAATTAGTTGGGATCTAAAATAGTGGGAATTTTTTGGTGAGTTACCTTACTCCTCCAAGATAATAGCGTTAAATATTAGGCATAATTGGCTAAATCCCCTCAAGTAGGACATTTCTCGTATACTACCCTTAAATAGTAAAACACATAAAGCATCCTTATTATTATGAACCAAAGAAATTGATGACACAACTAAGACGACGAACACCTAAAAAGAAACACTTTAACACACTCCTAAGAGAACTTTCATCAAACACTTTATATGCATGATAAATTCATCTTAAACAAACTAAAAAAATTGTGCCTTCTCCATTTCTTCACCAACATTAAGACATTGAAATTAAAATCCAACCATTGACAGTCCAAAAACAACTCAAAAATATAAAAGAAAATCATCCAACATCAAAGCATTTAACACCAACAATGCAAGCACAACGTCGTAACCCAAAAGCAAAGATTCAACGACTTACCTCGACCGAAGATTCACTAGAGATGATAGAAGTAGACAACAAAAAATGGTGGAATCGTAAATGAAGAAGACAGAAGGACAATAAAAGGAGAAAAATAAAGAACATATGC
>JANSVA010000217.1:11736731-11771600 GCA_025504915.1 Erythroxylum reticulatum
GGGGGTGTCAAGTTCTATGGATTAAACAGAACCGAAAACGATGTCGTTCATTTTAGCTTAAATATTTTTCATGTTGCAACATTTGGCGACGATTTCACAATTTTTTGCCAAATTTTAAACAATTGTCGAATATTTGGCTTCCAATTTACAAAATGGTCACCAATACTAACATTTATATAGATTTTTATGTTTTTCTAAGCATTTTTAATATATCATTTCTATAAATTAGTATAGAATTTATATATAATAAATATAGCTTTGAGAGACCACATAAAATTATGAAATCATATATATTAAAAGAGAATAATAAAAAAGTATAAATGACTTTTTTGTTAACTAAATTTATTTTTACACTTACAATCATTATGAATAATATTAAATTTGATCTTTGAAATGACATTGTTGTTAACTGAATTTGTTTTTAGATTTACGATAGATTGTGGATAATATTAAATTTTATTTTAAGAGTATGATATTATTATTAATATTGATTTCCATTTTTTACTATATTGCAATTTATTTTTAATTAAATTGCTATTATTATTATTATTATTATTATTATTATTATTATTATTATTATTATATATGGTAATTAATGTATAGATAATAATTGTAACTAGTATAATAATTTATGAAATATTACATATATATATATTTTCTCATATCTTACTTATGTAATATATTTTAACCATAATTCTAGTGTTAGATATAATTTATATATTATAAATATGTTAGACAAAGGTGAAGCCAAATAGTAATGGGATACCATTTGGCGACGAGTTTTTGAATCCTCACCAAATGATATATTTCTTCCAACTTAATCAAAAATGATGTTGTTTAACTTAACAACAAACGACTTCGTTTTCTACCAGGTTATTAAAACAAAAATGAAGTTGTGACTTCATTTTTGTGTTAGCCATTGTATTTACTCTTAGTAATCCGTCAAAGAAGCATTGTCTCCTCTTTTGTAGTCATCACTTTCGAAGAAGTGTTGTGTCCTGTGATAGTACGTATTGTTCTTCTTTTCCATTATCAAGAACCTTCCTTATTGCGCTCTATTTTTTTGCTACATTTTGGAGTTTATGTGGGTTTTTTGTTCTACAAATGGTGTATGGGTTCTTCTTTGTGTTTGTGTTTGAAAGATTATGAATTGTGTTTCTGTGTTGGATGTGTATAGGTTGACGATTTTTTTCCATCTTCCATACTTGTTTGAGAAAACCTTGCTAACTGTTTGATGAACGGTCTGTTGGAGAATCAAGGCTACTTCAACAACAGATGTTTATGAACATATTTACCATATAATTTCTTTTACACCAAATTTGTACCACTTATAGTATACACATGTATCCATCATAAAGACCTTATTTTAACGTGTTATGAGAAAGACCTTATTTTAACGTGTTATGAGGCTATGATTAGACATAACAATTAAAAGTCAAATGGTCAAAATTAGAAATATTAGTAAGGCATCAAAACATATATAGGTAACAAACATGTAAGTTCAAATATTTCATTCTAACTCACTTTATATGAAGAACAATTCGCATCGTATTGAGTTTTCTTGTTGCTACCTTTCTTACTTTTTCTTTTTTTATACTTTTTTTTGCGAATACATATATCAATAAACCAAAATTCTTTGAACCATAACACAATAAGTAAAGATGTTTAAATAGAGAATCTGGATTGCAATATATTAAATAAAAGAATAAGGTTAAGGCTCAAATGAGCTAAATAGGGATATAGAATTGGGGTGGGTTTTTTAAGTTAAACACTTGTAAAGCAATGAAAGCTTTTTTTTAATTCTTGTAGCCTTTTTTATTCTTGTATATTCATATATCGATTAGGTCTTCAAATATTCCAAGAAAGTTCTAGAGAAATATGCCAATATAACATAATACAATTTAAAGGAAATACATATTGATTTGAGTGTTTCAATCTTTTACAACTCAAAATCTTAAATGTTAATTAAAATCACTTCAACTTTGCATGGTGCCTTATCATTTGATCATCAAAGATTATAAAAATGCATAAATGCATGCTAATTTAATCGTTCGACATATTTCTACTCTTATCCTTAAAACACCAAATCTTTTAATATACACACATTTCAATTTATTGAAAGTATATTTTATGAAACCATATATATAGTGAACTAGAACAAAACTAACCAGCTAATTATGAAGATAAATTAGAACTAAATCACAATTTCATAAATATTTACATTAGAGGATTCTGCAAGGCGTGTTTATGTATATAGAAGCAATCATATTTCGGAGCTGTAAGCGATGTTTATGCATCCCTTAAACATAGTCCATAAACATTTAACATTTTCAACCTTATCATATGAAGTAGTCTCACTTGATAGATCACAAAATTAACATTGAAAGAGTGTTGGAATGTTCAAATAAGAAGTCTTCTATTGACTTTTTATAATAAAATTGTTATTATTAATTCATCGCAAAATGTCAACGTGGTGACTAATTTTTAATGGTGAAAATGAGCTCCGTTGACAGGAATATGACAAAATTCTCCCTAATGAAGAGCAAATTGATGCAAAACAAATCTTCTCATCAAATACTAATTACCCCTTATTTTCCATGGTCGATCTTCTTCTTCAAGGTTTTTAGTATCATCCAAACTACCACTCTTTCTTTATTATTTATATCTCATTTTCTATTAGAAAGCTATTATATGAACATCATATTGTATATTCTATATGTACATAGATGGAAATGGAGGTGGTAGTGATGTCCTTATGGTTCGCACAGGATTAGGAAAATTAGTTGTTTTGGAACGATGGTTGCATAAACTATGTCTGCTCATTATGATAATGATGGAGTTTATCAGTTGGGTATGCATATGTTCAAATTTGGGTTCCTAATATTGTTTGATTTAGCTTTGATTGTTCTATACTGTTTGCTTATTAGGTGAAATGCAAGGTACGTGTGGTTCATCTAATACCGTCATCCATACTACATTTGGGAATCATTCACTGTATCTTCTTTAAATTTAATTAAAGAAAAGAAGTTGTTGAAAGAGGGTATCAATAAACCAAACCCTGAGGGAAAATCTTTAACTGTCTCAATTAATGGCTTAGAACGTTTAAGGAGCCTTCTTGGGAATCCAAACATTAGGAACCCCTTTAAGTTTTCTACATATATCATTATATTATATCACTTACCATATGTCAATATTTATATGTATTATTATTTTATTTTTAATAAATATTAATGATTAAAAATAGTAGTCAACTTAAATTTATGATATTTTGATTTTATTAACATTAAAATTTTAGGTATGACTATCTTTTTATGTCAAAAAATTATTTACTTTTCAAAATTTAAATTACCTACCATGTGTTTTTTAACAATATGTTTAAAACTTTGAAAATATTTTACAGGTTTTAGATGCTCCATTATATTTTCATGCAATTTTTATACGAATGGAGGTGTAGTACTATATGCAATAAGCATCATTAAAGAATTATTTGTATATAAATCCATATATTTAAAAAAATTTATAAAGTTTGAATGCATTAGCTATTTAAACAAACTTATAAAGAAAGCAAATGAAAAAATATGAAAATTCATATTAATGTCAATTATAATTAACCTTAGGATTATTAAGTACACTTAGGATTAAAAAATTATTTTTAAACATTATTATTTTTAAGAATACTATCACATACAAAAATTCATCAAAATTTTCCTAAGAAATACATAATATATAAAATATTTAACATCAACTTTTGGCGATGATTTCATAATTCATCACCAAAAGCAAAACTTTTTGTGACAATTTGGAGAATCATCGCCAAAGGCTAGTCATTTTGCGACAAAAATTTTAAGTCATCAAAAAGTGTCGGTCCTTTTGCGACAATTCTCATTAATAGTCACAAAATGTATTCATTTAGCGACGATATGCAAAAACGTCACAAAAGGTTGGAATTATAGAAAAATGTAGCCAAAAGTCCTTTCTATTGTAATGAATAGTGAGACTTCAAACGTTTATAAGATCATTTGAAAATTAATGAAATAGGACAATATATATTCTATTGTAGGTGTTCAAAAATTATCATATTGCCTTCTTTTCTATTATTATAAATTAAAGAATATTTGATAATTTAAAAATCACGTCAGTTTATGATCTAATATTAATATAATTCAAGCTACTAAGACTTTTTTTTTATTAGATAACTTAGTATCATCATTAAGAGTGAATAATTTTTATAACTAATGTCTTATTTTTAATGAGTATAAGAATATCATAATTTAATACGTTTAAAATTTTGAATTACTAATAATGGTAATTCTTTTAGTCCTTTAATTTTAAAAATATTTGATTTTATTATTTAGTACTTCTTTCTTATTTAATAAAATTTAAGTAAAAATGTCATAATCTTATTATATTTTTAACTACTAGTTAGTTACAAAGACAAAAATATTTTCAGTATTAAAATATTTATGTATAACTTCCCTTATAAATTTAAAAATTCAAGGTGACTTATATGAATCATATATGTCTAACATATCTCCTTTTATTGTAACATATCTCTCCAAAATATTTTCTCACACTTAAAATATTTAGTACACCATTTCTAATCCAAGACATTTTTTTCTTATGGTCCATGTCAGCCTTAGAGATTAACCTCATTCTCAGTGTCACATTTCATCTGATTTGTAGTAGATAGAGAGAACTAATATCAAGTGTGGATATCGTCTTACTCATACGTCTGGTGGCTTAGTAGATTAAAGAAGGCTCCTCTTTTCGTCTTTAGTTGAGCATAAGTTCCTCTCTCTGCTATCTTTCCATCTTCAACAAAGGCAATGGAATGGAGTTTTCGTAACGTGTTAAGACGATGAGCTACCACAACTGTGGTTCTTCCAACCATAATCTTGTCTAAGGCTTCTTGTACGACTTGCTCTGATTGCACGTCAAGTGCGCTCGTTGCCTCATCTAATAGTAGGATTACTGGATTCCGTAGTATAGCTCTTGCAATTGCTATTCTTTGCTTTTGTCCTCCAGACAACTGGACCCCTCTTTCACCACATTCTGTTTCATACCCATCTTTCATTGACCTACATTCCAAATTTTCTCACTTAATTATTACTATTATTGTAAGCATCATCATAAAAAAATTCACAAGTATAGACATCATACTTACGAGATAAATTCATGAGCATTAGCAGCTCTGGCAGCTTCCACCACCTCAGTTTCACTAGCATCAAGCTTCCCAAATTCAATATTCTGCCGGATGCTACCTGAATATATGACTGGTTCTTGGCTAACAAGGGCAGTGTACTTTCTGTACCAATGAACATCTAGTACCCTTATATCCACTCCATCTACTTTTAATGTCCCTTTCTCAACATCATAAAATCTCTGAATCAGTCCAATCACTGTTGATTTGCCACATCCGCTTTTTCCCACAAGACCAATGCTTGTTCCCTCATTCACCTCCAAGCAAAATTGGCGTAACACTAACGTGTTTGGACGACTCGGGTATGCAAAATCAACCTTCTTCATCTCTATCCTTCCTTCAATTTTCTTTAGTTTAGTTTGATGTCTACCGTCTTCATACTACAAATAATTAAGACTTGTTGTTAATGATTATTCAAAGATAGACATAACATCTGGGTAATTGCTATAACTTACATTGTAAGACGCTGGAATTAAGGACTGGCGATCAAGAATCTGGAATACAGATGTAATGGCAGCTGAACCTTTAGCTAAATCGGAAGTCATGCTTCCAGCCTCAGCTATGACCTTTCCAGTGCTCACTAAAATGAAAAATGTTTTAAACACATCTCCCGCTGATATCTCTCCTTTCTTCACTAGAACACCTCCATACCAAAAATCTAGAGCCCATGACATGAAAGTCAGACAATTTGCAGACCCCATACCGATTCCTGCTAGCCAAGCTTTTCTTCTTACCTCTATTTTGGGTTCGTCTTGAGCATCATCAAAAAGTTGAAGTACTTTTCCCACACTCCCGAATGAAGTCACAATCTTGTGATTATAGACTGCTTCAGCTGCAATTTGAGTGCTCTGATTTTGTGCCTTGACAAATTTTGTTGAAAGGCTAGAAAGCAAAACCTTCCGTGTATAGAAACATAGGATTGTGAGTGGTTGAACTGCAATCATAAGAAGTGCTAGCTTCCAAGCCACTACTAATCCCATAATCATAGCAATCGTCACCCCAGAAGTAGTTTGAACCAACAAGGAAACTCGGTCTGCAACAAGAGTTTTAGCCATGGAGGCTTCATTGCTCAATCTTGAACATAAAGCTGCGCTCGAATTATGTTCTTCATCAAACCAGGCAGCCTCGAATGTCAATATCTTCTCCAACATTCTCATCCTGATTCTCTTGGTTAATCTCTCACCCATATAAGCAAAATTGAAGTGTTGAACCACATTCAAAACCATTGAAATAAAGGATAGTGAGCAAAAGATTAAAGAGTAAGTTTGTATTCGAGCGAGCATCTCATCATGGCTTGGAGCAAAGAAAGCTGCAATCATACCACCAATGGTTAATGCATAGATAGGTTGAACGGCACCAGATGCTACAGCTGAGAGACTTCCTATCAGGGCTTGCTTCCATTCTGGTGCATTTAAAGACAGGAGCTGATAGAAAGAAGGAGCAGGGTGAGATTGGGGCTTTGGACTAGCAACTGCTAATGGTGAAGGAAAAATTCCTGGACTTGATCTTCCTGTACTTAGTTGCCCGGCGCTACTTCTTGCTATTGAAGATATATGTGTGTCAGAATTGTTCAGTTCTTGGTCATCACAAATGAATTGTCGCTGCATTTTAGCAAGTTTTGCATAGTGGCCACCTTTCCTGTTAATTAGATCATTATGTGAACCTATTTCAATGATGGAACTGTTGCTAATGACTGCAATGAGGTCTGCATTTCGAACTGTAGACAGCTTGTGAGCTACCACCTAGTAATTGGAAAATTTTGCAGCAGTTATAATTAAGCACTAGTTAAATTTAGTAGGAATCTGAGTAAAAAGCGTACCAATGTTGTCCTTCCCATAGAGGCTTGATCAAGTGCATTTTGAACTAGTGTTTCTGATTCAGAATCAAGAGCACTTGTCGCTTCGTCAAGAAGGAGAATTACAGGGTTTTTAATGATCGCTCTAGCAATGGCAATTCGCTGCTTTTGTCCTCCTGACAAGAATGCTCCTCGTTCTCCAACCTATAAAAAAATAATTGAAGAAAATGGATGAGCAGATATGCTTAAAAATTTAAGCAAGTAATATAAAATTATAAAATTCAATGATAATAGAGATAAATAAAGAATACATATTGAGCTCAATTACCTTTGTTTCATATCCCTCTGGAAGTTGTCTGACGAAGTTGTGAGCATTTGCAGCCATAGCTGCAGTAGTGACTTCCTCCATAGTGGCACCAATCTTCCCAAACATGATATTCTCTTTAATTGATGTACCAAACAATGCATGCTCTTGGCTAACGAGTCCCATTTTACTTCTCATCCATTTCAAGTTAAGTATTTTTATGTCAACGCCATCAATCTTCACGGTCCCACCTTCTACATCGTAAAATCGTTGAACCAAAGCAATTGCAGTAGACTTTCCACTTCCACTTGCTCCAACTAGGGCAACTGTTTTTCCTGCTTCAACTTTTAAGGTCACGTCTTTAAGAACAGTACAATCTGGACGAGAAGGATATGCAAAGTTGACATGTTCAAAATCTATTTCTCCTCTAATTTTATCAAGTGTCACTCCGTTTGTATCCTCACTATCGATTCTCGGAATTCGATCGATCCTGTTGAATATACGAGAGGCAGCTACAGAAGCTTCTGTGAAGTACTTCAAATCTGGAAGTGCCATTCCAAGAGATCTGCATGTCACATAACATTCATATATTTTTTAATCTTGATTAAAAACCAGTGATTACATTGAAAATGAATATTTTTAAGAGAGTTTTGCTATTTACATATTAGAAAAATAGGAATTTTGCTTATTAGAAATAAAAGGGATAATATTTAAATTACACATTAGTCCTCAACATTTAGTTTTTTGTGTAATTAATTACCAAAAAAAGAGCAAAGCTTATAAAGACATGATATAAACGCTATGTTATATCATGTTGATAAGATACTGATATTCAAATTTTAAGTATGTATCAGAAGGGGTTTTCTAAAAACTAAATAGAGACATTAAATTCAGAAAGGTATACGCATAAATGTAATTTAATTACAATTTTGCAAATTATATTGCATGCTATTACAATCATCATCGAAGCCAATATAAATATAATTGCAGTTATTGCAAGTTATAATGTTCTTCAATTAAAGTAACGAATCCGAATTCAATTATAATTGTGAAGGTAGTTCACAATTCTGTATGCAAAAGTTTTTAATCATAAAACATAAACAAATGATATTGCATATTCAACACTTTAATGAAGGCTTACAACTATATTTTAAGAAAAATGAACGACTGGTAACTTGAATGTCTTGGATCGACGCAGGTTTCATGAGTGTTGTAGTGGAGTAGACCAGATATAATCAGAAGTCCTTCACTTCAATTAGAGCATTTTTGCTAGTGAGGATCCAAGGATGTATTGGCATTTCCACAAAAGTTCTAAGATAAGGATTGGTTTCTGTGTGAGGTGAAGAAAGTTGGCCCAGTAGCCCGCGATGAGTTCTTCAGATATGCAGGGAAATGAACGGATGCACAATGCATTCAAAAGCTACTAAGCGCCAGTTTTAAAATCAACCTAGCTATAATCAAAGTCTATTTTTTTTGCTTTAATTATTATTTTCTTCTGTAATAATTTTTAGTTATTATGTGATCTTCTTTCATCCATTTTTATTCAAAATAACTTGATATTTAAATTTTAATTATGAATAGATGGTTTAAAGAAATATAATCAGATTAATTGTATAAAAGCTAAATAATATTATAAAAGTAAATAATAAATTTTAAAATAAAAAAATCAAATATAGAAAAATAGAATCTAGTTATTTTTCAAAAAAAAAAAAAACAATAGCCCTAAAAGATACATTAATGACACAGTTACCTTAACTTGATGGTTAGTTCAAAGATCTAGCAAGGACTTGATAATTTAGTGGAAGGAATTAGATTTAAGTGTTCAATTAGACATGACTATAGAAAGCTGAATCAGGAGACAATTAGTGTAAATGAACTTTGAAGACTAAAAAAGGAGGCACGTGTAAGCTTTATCATTAAATGGTTACACATTTACCATAGGCCATCAAAGTTAAAGCTGGAAAGAAAATCTATGATTGCAATCAAGTAAAAGGAATTCTCTCGACGACTGCTTTAGTAGGAAAGGAGAAAGAAGTAAAGAGCTTATGAAGTTCGATAATGGAAGTTAGGTAGAGAAATTCAGCATGTATTGTATGGTGAATTATCAAAATCTGCAGATATGGTAAAGAAAATTTTGCATGCTCTTTCTACACTTAAATGTAATTAATGGAATATGAATGATTTGGAACGTGAAAAGTGAAATGAGAAGGAAACAACGAAAACGTACAGTCCACCCAAAATGAAGGAAATGCCAGCAGCATAAATTCGACCTCCACTTTCTCCTTTGTACAACACCAAATGACTTCCATACCAAGCGAGAAAAGCCCATATGGCAAAAGAAAGCCCTGTGCTCCCAACTGCAACACCTTTGGCTACGCCTTGCTTGATTCCCAGTTTTGTTGCTTTCTCCAAGATTGCTGAATATCTATCAAGAACTGTCTTCTCGGCAGTGAATGAATAGACAGTTTTAATGGAGCTGAGAGCTTGCCCAACTATGGTGTTTGCTTTGCCATACTCCTTGTGCGCCTTTTTGGACAGGTAGAGAAGGTATTTTCCGTAAATCATTCCTGGGATTATTAGGAGAAGTAGAGTTGGAAAGGCCACCAGGGACAATCTCCATGAGAAATAACTGGAAAATGCAAGTCCGGAGATGAACACAGACATGTGCATCAAGAATATGGGCACCTGAGAAATAATCGAAACGAATGATTTTAGATCAAGATAAAGCAGTTCACATTAAGAATATGCGACACAAATCGATTTTAGCTAGAGGGTGAAAATAACCAGACAGAGGTGTAAATGACGAAACTTGAAAGAAATGAGCTTTGCAAATTCAACCAAGCATTATTTCTTTGTTGATACAACTGTTTCATATCAGATAACTGAAACATTCTCGGACTGGGGCTCTGATAGTGTTTCTCATAATCTTTACCTTTTCACTTAATACTTCTTGTATGAGAGATGTATCTTTGGATATACTGTCGACGATTTCTGAAGTGGTTGCTTCCTGTGAATCGAAAAACCCAACTTCTTGTCTAAGGACGGCTTCCAAGTACTTGTACCGGATCTTCAGAACCTGTCGCTCACTGGTTTTACTCCAACAGTAACCTTCTGCAAGCATGATCAAGCTATGATTTAGCCTGTAAAAATTTCATAGCTTCCCAATCTATGCAAATATTATTTAGTTTTGTTCCAGGACAGCTTAATCCAGAGTTACTTTCAGATGAGGCAAAAGCAGTTTCTCAAATTTAGGGCATCCCATAGTTCTACAAAATGACCTGGTCTCTTAGATTATTGCTGTTGTCTCCTTATCACACCACCCTTTACTCTTGGATGCCATTTTAAATTAAAAAGAAAGCACAACAGATTCAGTTTTGCACTACTTGTCCTTAGGAAGCAAAACTAGCTAGTAGAGAGTATAGATTTGTGGTCATGGATAACCGAGATTTACCCATAAAAGCCACCAGCAGGACTGCTAATCCCAAGTAGACGAAGTATAAACTGCACTGTTAGACAAACCAGAAACCGAGAAATGTATGCTGAGATACTTATCATTAATTGAAGAAAAAACAGGTAGAAGAGAAAAGGACTGTTCTACCTGTTTTTTGAGTTGCTCACCTTTTCTACCTCAGCCATGAAATTCCCGTGATTTTGTTGGGACTTACCGTAACCCAAGCTATTCATTAGGCGGCTGGCAAATACCAGTAACCAGTTGGTTGACATACCATCTCCAATAGCTCCAACAGTACCCAACAGCATAAGCAATATATCAACCCAATCTGCATATCTGAAAATTCTGGCTATAGATTTGCTTCCTTCAATACTCATCTCGTTCTTGATCTTTTGAGAAGTAATTAAACTACCGTGAATTTACACCTTTTGGCAGAGACCCTTGAAACTAGCTTTAGTAGCTATAGTAGCTGCATAAAGCGTCACAGCCTATCACGGCTCAAAGAGAATGGTTTAACTGAGAACATATATATCGACGAGCTGCTGTTTTAGTGACGTCCCATGAAACAACCCTTAAGTTGTCATGATAGGCTTTTCGTGGGTTGGTTAAAGATATTGGTTTAGTATTATTTTAAAGAAGTGGTTGCTTTCTAACGCCACAAGCAAGTATAACCACATTTACCTCACTGTTCTTAGCGAAAGATGATTATAATGACCGTACAGCGTCCAATTGGCCATTGGTGTTCTAGGACCCCTCCTCTTTGTTTTGTTCTTTTAACTGATAGCTTTGGTTTGTTTATTCCGCATCATGTGAGTTTCCTTTCAAAAGCATGACTTTGCTTGTCGGCTTTTCCATACACTTTGAAGTCGTTTATATTAGAATAGTCAGATGCATGTTCTAACTTTGATCTTGTTTGTGCAATTAGCTTGGTTAATATATTTATATCTGCATTTTGCGCGTTACAATATTTTCAATATTAGATCAATCAAGTTTACGTAATGATTGAAAGCTAATATCAGGATCATAAAACTATTCGCAATTTGCACATTGTTGTAATAATCAAACGAATTAGTGCAGGTAAATAGTAATGAACAGATAGATTTTATGTTGAAAACTCCTAAATTAGGGTAAAAATTACAGACAATAATAGAAGAATTTTACTATAAAATTTATATGTACAATCTCTCTCTATTTTACAACGAGAAATATTAACTCTCTCACTAAATAGGAAAAAACACTCTCTAAACTTTTATGGAGATTTAATAAAAGAAGAAATTTCTAGATATTTGCTCTCTTCTTCTCCTGCCTATTTATAGGCAGGAGATGTGTGGGATGACTGGTCATTTGGCCAGCTATTCTTGACTTTTATTTCAACTTTGGTAGGCACCGAAAACAGTGCTAACCATTTTTGACAATTCTCCTATTTGAATATTTGATTGAGAGTCAATCAGATCTTCACACTATTTTTCTTCCATGCTACTTCATATTACTTACGTCTCTGTTAGGTCACACGAGGATTGACACCACATAAACTTGTCACCATTGGTTGCTTTTGTCATAAAATCTGCTAGGTTATCAATTATATGAATTTTCTGCACGTCCACTATTCCTTCTTTCACTTTCTCACAAACGAAATGATATTAAACTTTTGTCTTTGAATGAAATGTTGGATACCTTGCAAGATGCAAAGCACTTTGGTTATCATAAAACAAAATAATGTTCTTTTGTTTGCATTCGAGTTCTTCCAACATCAACTTCAACCACACTGCTTCTTTACTAGCTTGTGTAGCTGCTATATATTCTACTTCTGTTATTGACGTATTCACAACTGACTGCAGTTTTGAAACCCAGCTTACAGCTCCTTTAGCTAGTATAAATACATATCCTGTAGTGAATTTATTTTTATCAAGATCACCTGCATAATCAGTGTAGAAGGTATGTCTTAGAAATTCACACGTGAAGAAGGTTTCTCAAGTGTACATGTACGGCCATGCAATGACTTAAAGAATCGGTTATCAAGAATTCAAGAAGAGTTAGTTAAGTCAGTTTTGTTAGATGACAGTTAGTAGAATTGAAATGATATAAATGTGCTGTGTTCACAGAAGTTGTATACACTCGATACTGAATAAAAGAAAACTCAACATATTGCTGAGTCCTTCAACCTGCTCTGTTTGTCTCTATTTTCTTACTATGTTTTCTTTCTTTTTTTTTTATTCTTCATTAGTTAAAGGTTAGTAATACTATTGTTTAGTTCTTTGAATGATAATAAGATAACAATAAAGTGGTATTAGAGCTAGTTTCTTAAGGGATCTGTGAAGGTGTAAGCAAGGTTTTGGCTTGAGCAAAATAATCCTTTCCTAATTAATCTGTAACTACAAGAGGGGAATATTCAAAGATGGTTGAGAGTTTAACTCAGAGTTTGCAGCCAGCACTCTTCAATGGAGAAGGGTATCAGATCTGGGCAATCAAGATGGAGGCATACCTGCAAGGTCAGGATCTTTGGGAGCCTATTGATGAAAACTACGTAGTCAAGGTTCCAGTCAAAGATGCACCGATTGCTCAGCTAAGATGGTTGAGGGAGAGGGTGATGAACAAGGCTCGGGCGAAATCTTATTTATACCAGGCAGTAGCACCTTCTATTTTTACTCAGATAATGGGTTTTGGCTATGCGAAGGAGATCTGGGATTTCTTGAAGAGTGAATATAAAGGTGACGAAAAGTTAAAAAATATGAAGGTATTGAATCTACTAAGAGAATTCGACAGAATGCAAATGAAAGAAGATGAATCAGTCAAGAACTATAGTGAAAAGCTTATTCAACTTGCAGATCAGATTAGGCTCTTGGGAGCTGAGTTTAAAGATTCCAGGCTGGTTTAAAAACTATTGGTGTCTGTGCTTAAGAAGTATGAGGCTACTATAGTTTCACTTGAAAACTCCAAAGACATAGGACAAATCAAGCTTGCTGAAATGGTGAGTGCTTTGCAGGCTCAAGAGCAAAGACATTTAATGAGAAAGTCAAAAGTTGCAAAAGGAGCATACAACGCCTTTACTAAGGAAGGGAGTCAAGACAAGTTCAAGAAGAAAAAGAGCAAATTTGGTTCAAGTTCTCAGAATGAGTAGACTCACCATAAAGATGTCAACAAGAAGGTAGGAGGCGACAAGAATAATAAGTACAATCCTTGTCCTCACTGTGGAAAATCAAATCATCTAGCCTTCAGGTCCTGGAAGATACAAGGTGTAGTATGTAGAAAGTGTCCGCGTAAGGGACACATCGAGATTATATGCAAGAAGCAAGCTATTCAAGCTGCTGCCAATGTATAGATTGTTGAAGAAGAGGAGCAGCTCTTCGTTGTAACATGTGATCTAGTTAAAACATATCCTCTAAATGGTTGATAGATAATGGATGCACATGTCACATGACTCCAGATCTAAAACTATTCAAGTCTCTAGATCAAAATGTAAAGGCTAATGCAAAGCTGGGAAATGGTGTGAGCTTCGAGCCGAAGGAAGAGAAGTGGTCAAGATACCTACCAAGAATGGTGTCAAGATCATCACTGATGTGTTACTGGTGCCCAAAATACAACATAATCTCTTAATTGTGGCCTATTTGATTGAAAGAGGTATATCAGTACACTTTGAATCTGATGTGTGTAAAGTGTTTAAAAAGTATAGGCAGGAAATGTTCAGCACAAAGATGAAGAACAAAAGCTTTGTGATGAGACCAGAAGAGATGCAACAGGAGGCATTGGTGAGTAACACAGTCGAGACTAACCTTTGGCACAGAAGGCTCGGACAATACCATATGAAGGGGCTGGAAGCAATGTGGAAGAAAAGAATGGTTGTTGATCTTCTAGCCCTCTCCTACTATCACTCAGAATGCAAGGTTTGTATACTGGGTAAACAAACACGAGCTCCTTTCACTAAGTCAAGCTGGAGAATAAATGAGAAACTTCAATTACTGCACATAGACATATATGGTCCAATGCCAATAAAATCCTTAAATAGAAGCATATACTTCTTGCTTATAATAGATGATTATCCAAGATACTCGTGGATATATTGTCTCAAGAGAAAAGAAGAGGTTACAAGAATGTTTAAAGAGTTTAAAACTCTTGTTGAAAACAGACTGGTCTGAGTATCAAATCTATTAGAACAGATAATGGCTCAGAAGTTATCTCTGACAAATTTTAATTAATTTGCAAGGATGCAGGTATTAAGCACCAGCTAACCACACCCTACACTCCACAACAGAATGGAGTGGTGGAGAGGAGAAATAGAACAATGGTGGAGATGGTGAGATGCATAATCGAAGACAACAAACTTCTTATGAGTTTTTGGGCAAAAACAGCCTCCACTGCATGTTTTCTAATAAACAAATTGTATACACGAGCTTTTGAAGATAAAATATTGTATAAAATGTGGCATGGAGTAGAACCAAGACTGAAGAACTTGAAGGTGTTCGGATCCCTCTGCTATGCACACATACCTCAAGACAGGACGAGCAACTTGGACAGCAAATCAGAACTTACAATTTTTGTGGGATATTCTGAAGTAACTAAGAGGTATAGACTGTTTTATCCAACTCAGAAGAAGGTAAAGGTGAGAAGGGATGTCCACTTTCTTGAAGATGAACACTAGAACTGGCCTGAAGGAGAGCAAGGAAATGTGGAAGAAAAGCAGACAGTCAGACCATTTTCTGTCATTCCCGGGATTACAGAAAATTTAGAAAACTAGTTGGAGCAGGATGTGTTAGATTCTGAGGAAGAGGAAAATCCAGAAGATCAACTTGAGCAAAATGAGTGGAATTCAGAGGAGGAGCGAAATCCATAAGTGGATTTCAGAGGAGGAGCAAAATCTAGAAGTGGACGATGATGACTTTGATCATGTGTTAGTAAGAGGAACACGAAGCTTAGCAAAGATTTATGAAAGAAGTAATGAAGCAATGATGGAACCTTCAAAGACTCAAGAAGCACTTCATAACCCGAAATGGCTTGAAGCCATGAATGAAGAACTCTCCATGATAAACAAAATTGGAACTTGGACTTTAGTGGACAAACTACCAGACAAGAGGGCCATTGGATTGAAGTGGATATTCAAAACTAAGTTGAATCCTAATGGTTCTGTTAACAAGCTAAAGGCTAGGTTAGAAGTGAAGGGGTACGCACAAATGGAAGGAGTGGATTTTAGAGAGATTTTTGCACCAGTGGCTAGGATTGAGACCACTACAATTCTTTTGGCACTTGTAGCTGAGAAGGGTTGGAAGATACATCAAATGGATGTAAAATCTACGTTCCTTAATGGAGTATTGCAAGAGGAAATCTATGTACAACAACCTGAAGGGTTTGTGATAGAAGGAAAGGAGAAGAGTGTTTACAGACTCAACAAAGCACTCTATGGTTTGAAGCAAGCTCCTAGGTGTTGGTATTCACGTATCGATACATTTCTGCTGGAGATCAACTTCAAAAGAAGATGTAGTGAGCTAACACTCTATGTAAGACTACAACAAGAAAACATTGCAGTAGTTTCGATATATATGGATGATCTGTTGCTAATTGGAAGTCCAGAAGAACAGATTGAGTTTCTGAAACACCAATTCAGTAGCACCTTTGAAATGACTAATCTGGGGATGATGAAATTTTTTTGGGAATGGAGATAAATCAGTGCAAAAGAAGCATAGCAGTGAGTCAGAAGAAGTAAGTTTGTGATATGCTGAAGAGATTTAAGCTAGATCGGTGTAAGCAGGTTTCGACTCCAATTTTTCCGAAAGAAAAATTGGTAAAGAAAGAAGAGGGAGATGAGGTAGATAGCAGGAGTTATATAAGTATGGTGGGCTGTTTAATGTATATAGTAGCTACTAGATTGGATATACTATATTCTGTAAGTGTGCTCTCCAAGTATTTGAGCAATCCTGGAAAGACAACACTTAGTTGCAGTCAAGAGGCTATTAAGATATCTCAAAGGGACAACCAAATATGGTCTCTTATATGAGAAAACAGGTTTGTGTGAGCTTAAATGTTATGTAGACAATGACTGGGGTGGAGCAATAGAAGACATGAAGAGTACGTCCGGCTATTGTCTGACATTAGGATCAGCTTGCTTTTCATGGAGCTCGAAGAAACAAGAGTTGGTGGCTCTCTCAACCGCAAAAGCTGAACTGGTGGCAGCTACAGTAGCAGTAAAGCAAGTTGTATAGGTCAGGAAGTTGCTTGAAGATTTGTAAGTTCATTTGACATCTGCTACTGTGGTGTATGTTGATAATCAGGTTGCAATCTCTCTCTTGATGAATTCGATTTTCTATGGTAAGACAAAGCATTTCAAGCTCAGGTATTATTATCTGAGAGATGTATAACAAGAAGGAGATTTGAAGCTTGAATATATTCATACTGAAAACCAAGTTGCTAATCTATTTACTAAAGGTTTTCATGTTTCTCAGTTTAAACAATTAAGAAAATTAGTGGGAGTTCAGAAGTTGAACTTCTAATCCAAAGAGGAGTATATAGAAGGCATGTCTCAGAAATTCAGATGTGAAGAAGGTTTCTTAAGTGTATATGCAGGGCCATTCAACGACGTAAAGAATCAGTTATTAAGAATTCAAAAAGAGTTAGTTAAGTCAATTTTGTTAGATGACAGTTAGTATAATTGAAATGATATAAATATACTGTATTCATAGAAATTGTATACATTCGATACTGAATAAAAGAAAACTCAATGTATTGCTGAGTCCTTCAACCTGCTCTGTTCGCCTATGTTTTCTTACTACATTTTCTTTCTCTTTTTTATTCTTCATTAGTTAAAGGTTAGTAATACTATTGTTTATTTCTTCGAATGATAATAAGATAATAACAACCAGCATCAACATATCCTTTAATAGTAAAATCTGATCCTCCATAAAATAATGTAACATTTGGGGTTCCCTTGATATATTTGAGAATTCTCTTAATAGTATTCCAAGTGCTCTCGATTAAGATTCGTCATGTATCGACTAACTACTCTCACTACATGTGCAATGTCTGGTTTTGTACAAATCATAGTGAACATTAAGCTTCTCACTACTGATGCATACGATACCCAAGACATCTCCATCCTCTCTTCTTCATTGCTAGGACTCATACTTGAGGATAATTTGAAATTAACAAAAAGAGGGATATAAATTGACTTACAATCTTGCATGTTGAATCGCCACAAGATCTTCTTCAAATAATTCTTCTGAGAAAGCCAAATCTCCCTATTATTTATGTGTCGGTGAATTTGCATACTGGTCCCAAGTCCTTCATTTCAAATTTCCTAGCTAAATGTGCCTTTAATTCTTTGATACGATCATTGTTGGAGCCTGCAACCAACAAGTCATCCACGTATAATAGTAAAACTATAAAATCATCTTTCTTAAACCTTTTGAAATATGCACAAGGGTCTGCATTTAGTCTACTGTATCCAATCCTCATGATAAGGAATCAAATCTCTTATACCAACACCTTAGTGCCTAATTTAAACCATATAAAGATTTGTTCAACTGTAAACCAAGTTCTCTTTCCCTTTTTCTTCAAAACCTTTTGGTTGGAGCATATAAATTTCTTCTTTAAGATCTCCATAAAGAAATGTAGTTTTCACATCTAACTGCTCAAGATGTAAGTCAAATGCAGCATACATCACCAGGACTACTCAAACTGTGGTGAGTCGAACCACAGGAGAAAATATTTCATTAAAATTAATTCCTTACTTCTGAGCATATCATTTTATCACCAATCTAGCACGATATCTCTCTATTTGATCGTCACCACTCCACTTGATCTTGTAAACCCATTTATTATTAATAGACTTTCTCCTTGTGATAGTGATACCAGCTCTCATGTCTTATGCTTATATAGAGCTTCAGTTTCTTCCTTCATTATTGCCATCCACTAAGATGCATCTGAACTATTCATTGCTTCTTGAATAGTTGATGGCTCTCCGTCCTCAGTTAAAAGACAATATACAATATTGCTCTCCATAATATAATCTGAGTGCCAACTCATTGCTCTTCTTGTGTGAGTTGATCTCCGAGCATTTGAAACATCATATTCGACTAGTTGTTACTCCTCGTGCTTTGGTACAACTTCCAAAGAATCATTTTGATCAAATTCCCTTTCCACCTGTACTGTTTTAATCTCTGAATTCTCTTTTGAAGTGCTAACATCTTCTGTTTGCTCTTGATCATTATCTTCCAAAAAAATAATATCTTTACTGATAGCAATCTTATAGGCAGTGGGATCCCACAAACAATACTCCTTTACTCCTTTAGCATATCCCAAGAAAATACATCTTCTAGATTTTGGATCCAACTTTGTAAATTCTTGGGCATTGAACATCACATAGATAGGAATTCCAAATATATGGAGATTATAATAATCCACTGGTTTACCATTCTGCAACTCCATCGGTGTCTTCAACACACTTGCAGTTGATGAACCTCGATTCACCATATAATAGGCAGGATTGACTGCCTCTGCCCAGAATTTCTTATCTAAGCTTACAGTTTTCAACATCGTTTTTGTTTTTTCCAACAGAGTTCTATTCATCTACTCTGCTACTCCATTTTGTTTAGGAGTATATGTCGTCATAAACTACCTTTTAATGCCTTTTTACCTGTAGAATTCATCAAATTCTCTACCAGCATATTCGCCTCCATTATTTGAGTGCAAACACTTGATCTTCTTACCAGATTTGAGTTCCACCCGCGCTTTGTAAAATTTAAAAGTTGGAAACACATCTCCCTTCCTATTGATATGAAACACCCAACATCTCCTCAAATAATCATCAATGAATGATACAAAGAAATTTGCTCCTCCTAGGGATGTAACTGATGCTTGTCATACATCAGAGTGAATCAATTCTAGAATTTCTTTGCTTTTGAACTTTGATGTGTTGAACTTTAATCGATGCTACTTACTCACAATACAATGCTCACAAAAGGGTAGTGATACCTTTATGAGACTTGGAAGTAGATTCTTCTCTACAAGTAACTTCATTCCTTATTTTGACATATATCTAAGATTTTTATGTCACGTCATTCCAGATTTGTCATTTGGACTAGTCACCGCAATGAATGCCTCTCCTTCTTGCAAAGTTACTCCCTTTAGTATGTACAGATTTACAACAATCTTCTCTGCTTTCATAAATATTAACGCTCTTTTAATCACTTTTATGATCTTGTTTTGAATCTCAAATTTAAAACCAAGATCATCCAGTTGTCCTATATACAACAAGTTCTTCTTCAGGCCCTCCACATGTCACACTTTTTCAATAATCTGAGTTGTTCCATCATACATTTTTAACTTGATGGTTCCGATACCGATGATCTTTAGAGCTTGATCATTACTACTGTATACAAATCCTCCAGAGACAGATTCATACTGATGGAACCATTCTCTTCGAGAGGTCATATGAAAAGTAGTTGCTAAATTGAAAAGCTATATATCAACAAATCTTCTCTTACCTCTAATAGTCGTTGCCGCTTCACAGACCATTGCACCTCCATCATCTGAAGTATTTGCAGCATTCCTTGAGTAATAGAATCTTTCTTATTCAGATTTCAACAATCTTTCTTCAGGTGCCATTTCTTGCCAAAATTGTAGCACTTGAAATTCTTTTTAACCCTGGATTTTGATCTATCATGACTATGACTCCCACTTGGGCCATGTTCTATTCATCTTCCTCTCATCACTGCCAAGGCCTCAGCTTGATGCGGATTTGCTAGCCTATCTTCCTTACTTTTACGTCAACTCTCTTCTTCCAAAATAGCAACTACAATATTATCGAAAACTAGAGTGTCTTTGTTGTTTGTTAGATTGATGATGAGTTGATCATACGAATCTGGTAGACTTTGGAGTAGAAGTTTCGCACATTCACTTATCTTTATTGTGTGCCCCAGTGATGTGAGTTGAGAAAATAGAGTATTTAAAGTATTTAAATGCTCCATCACCCAAATGGATTCTGTCATACGTAAAGTGTATAGTTTCCTCTTCAAAAAAATTTTGTTGTACAGTGATTTGGCCTCGTTTAATTTTGTAAGATGATCACAAACCTCTTTTATCGTCTTCTTCTCCTCTATGCTTGACAACACTACATCTACTAATGCCAGATGAAGATTTGCAATAACATTCTCGTCCATCTCATTCCACTTATTATCATTTGTGAATGTTGTCAGCCTTTCGTTGATGACTGCTAAACAGTTTTCTTTTTTCAAGACAGCCTTCATCTTCAACTTCCACCCATTGAACTTTTCAATCTCAAATTTTGCTACCATTTTTTCTATCATGAATAGAATTTTAGCTCCCACTATTTCACGTGAATTTTACCCATATGTATGAATAATTCCATATAGTAAATAGTACTGTATGTATGAATAATACCATATATGTGAATAATATTGTATACTTAAATTACAGTAACTACACAATTTAATGCATGACAGTTGTCACCATTTGTAGTTACTGTTCACCAATTTTTCCTGTGCTCACTCAAACTCTGAACAGATTATGCCAAAAAAATCATCGTAATTTTCTCACCTCACTCTGATACCACTTATTGTAAAAATCAATTGGATTAGAGCAGGTTTGTAGCTAAATAGGGCTGAAAGAATAGTAATGAACGGACATATTTTACATAGAAAACTTCTAAATTAGGGTAAAAACTACGAGCAATAATAGAATAATTTCACTATGAAATCTAGAAGTACAACCTCTCTCTATTTTACAAAGAGAAATACTAACTTTCTCACTAAATAGGAAAAAACACTCTCTAAATTTTTTTGGAGATTTAATAAAAGAAGAGATTTCTAAATATTTGCTCTCTTTATAGGCAGGAGAAGTGTGGGATCGCTGGCGATTTGGCCAGCTATTCTTAACTTTTATTTCAAATTTTATAGGCACCGAAAATGGCGTCTACCATTGTTTACACACATTATAATCTATGATGATTGAAAATATTTTCTATGCATCTGAAGGGATTTCATCATTAACATTGTGAATTTAGCGACTTTGAATAACTTAGAAATTGGACTTCATTATGCAAGTTTGTTGAAGATGTAAAAATTTATACAGCAACTATAATGAATATTATGCATTAAAGTGAACTATATTTGGGAGTGACGTTGGTGGTAAATGCAACATATAATTATAATTCCGACACATGTACTATTCATAATTACACTCATTAAAACATAATGGCCCTGTTTGGCAATCAGCTAATTGTATTAGCTGTTAGCTAATAGCTGATTCTATCAACTGATTTGACCAGCATATTGCATTAGCTATTTGGTAGAGATGTTTGGTAAAATTAGTTGTTTAGTATTAGTAGTTTATGTGTAAAGTGACTTATGAGGACATGACTTTAAAAAAAAATATAAGGATATGAATATTATATATTTTAGTATTTTCTTGGATATTCTTAGTAAAGAATGATAAATTATTTAATGAATTAATAAATTAGAGTTAAATAAAATTTTTAATTTAATCAAAATTTAATATATTTTTGTTTATGATTTATAAAATTTTGAATTATTAAAATAAATAACAAAAGTTAAAATGTTTAAATTAATTAAGACATGGAAAACAAATTTAACAAATTAATTATTATTATTAATTGTTGGATGATGAATATGAGTAGTGTTTGAGTCTTCTTAAACAAATGGCTACATTCTATAATTTATAAATTAACTAAATAATTTTAATAAATTAATCAATTTTTAAAATTTAAATTTTTTATTTTAAAAATTAAATAAAAAATTATTTTGTTTTTTATTTTTATCAATTTTATTTTATTTTTATAAAATTAATAATAGCATAATTAAAATTAAAATTAATTTTTTATTATAATAATAAGTATAAAAGAAAACCAACACAAGTGCACCGCCGTGCAAGTGTGGCCAGTCCCCCAGTAGTCGTAGGGATTAATCACCCTGTGACTACCACAAGTTTTATGGTCATTGTAAATAACTATTTCAGTTGTTTGCTTAAAAATGCTCCCTTATTGGAGTTTTTCATAAAACAGCTGGTTGGGTTGAATCAGTCAACTCAATCAACTCATAATCAAACACTGAAACAGTTTTTTAATATAGTCAAATCTTTAAAAATGGGTCAATCAATTGAAAAACAACTTATCAGCTGTTGACTAAACGAAGCCAATAACACATAATCATAAAATTACTCGCAACTTACAATTCAAATTTTTGTTAAGACATAATTTAAAGTGACAGACTTTATCCTGGGCTTTTGATAAATGAAGCAGGAGAAAATGAAAGGCAGAATGGTTGGAGACAAATATAATTGAATTCAGGAAAGTATATGCCTTCGAGATCCGGTCAATATTAATTTAGTGATTTGTCTTGCTCAGAGATTATACATTCTGTCATCCCACTAGCTCCGTAGCTGTATCCACTCGAGTCTCCAACCTATGAACCCCTCCAATCGAATCAGCTAATACCCCTGATATCTCTTCTTTCCTGCTTTTTCCCCGTGTTCTTTTGTTCTCTGTTCAATGATTTGTGCATCTAGGACAGTTAATTATACACAAAGGGCCCGTGACAGATCCTTCCCCTAGCTAGAATGCCATTTTCATGGAATACAAATAAATTTAGAGCAAGACAAACGATTAAAGAAGAGACAACTAAACCAACTTGTAATTGGCAGACCTAATGGAGAGTTACCTACTGCTATGTCTTGTTTCTTTCTAAATCAGGAATCTTTCACACGATAGGAAACTTCAACTTTGGCTAGCTGTTGACACTTCATAACCTATTGAGATGAATACACGAGGGCAATGTTCAATAAAAAATACTACGAAATACAAGATGATGCATAGGATATATATATGATGATGTCTCGGTAAGTATGATTTATTGCTAGTAGAGCCAGTAATATTTTATTTTCTTTAAATTACAGTATTTTATCTATCAAGCAATTAAACGTGGAACTATAACCCATTGCTCTAAAATAAATGCATGATATCACAAAAGAAATTTATATTTTGCTAAATCAATTCAACAACCGTTTACTGGGTTTAGCAAAAGTTGCAATTCTAACTGTTCACATTTTCCCATATGTTAAGTAACAATTACTGGTCACTTAGGCTATATTTATTTGGGTGATTAATAATGGAATGTAACATTATTCTATTTTTAAGATGAGACTTTATGATAGAATGGAATGGAAGATGAGGGTTTTCTATTACACCCCATTTTATTCTAAACAGTAAATATAAGTTATTTTCAACTTAAGGAATTTAGGGTGAAATGCAAAATGATAAACAATATTTCACTATATTATATTATGAACCTTTCTTTCAAATAATATTTTTCTATATTACATTATGAATTCTATCTTCCCTCCCAAATAACAATTTTTTAATGTTACATCCATTTACATTCTATTCTGTTATAAATTATTTTTATTCCATTTCATTTTATTAAAAACCTTCGTCCAATCAAACATAACCTTAATCCCTAGAGATGACACGATGAAGTGTGTGTAAAATTTAGAAGGATATTGTGATTCTTTAGGACATTTACTGTTGTTCAATTTGAAAATAAAATTTGTTTGAAAATTAATCAGACAATTAGATACCTATAGTTCTGATGTTCTATTCCTCACATATTAGTCACGTGTACGATCTAGATACTGGATTAAGAAGTGTTTCAATTCGGAATATTATATAGAAGCATAGGAAATAGGAGAAAGCATCGTATTCTCCATTTTTCATCACTTTCATCTGGTATTGTTCCAAGCTTGATTCTTCAAGTATCAAGGAAAAAGCGACACCCTTCATGCATTGTCAATCAAAAAAGATTTTCTCCAGGAATGGAAAATGCAGGGATGGTGCCATACGTTGGACAATATAAGTTTTTTTTTTTAATTAAAAAAGACGATAAAATCGCCCGTTCTTTGTTAAATTGGCCTGCGAAATATTATTAAGTAGGTTGTTTCAGGAGCATCTCTGCTAGTTGGAGTACACCCTGTGCAATTATGAATTATCTACCTCCTTGCCATTATCCTTTTGCCTAAATTAAAATATTAAAGTACTTCGACTCTACTCATTTCACATCCTTTCCTATTTTTCATCACTCTTAATCTTTCAATTGACTTGAAAATTAAAGTAACCAAACTTTTTCATCACTCTTATTCTTTCAATTGAAGTTATTATTTCGATATTATCATTGTCTTTTGAAATTATCTTTAGTTAAAATTTTTGAAGTCTTTATCTAATCATGATTTCTTTACAGTTAAATATAAAGTTTCAAGAGCTCAAGAAAATGACTTATCTATCCATAAATATATTTTCAACATGTCAAATTTCTTTCAAATGAGATAGTAGTCATAAAATTAGTCAAGTGAATATAATACTATGATTTATTTCAATATCGTGAGTGATTATAGTAGTATTGTCACCGCACTCAATCTTTCATTTTCTTTTTATTAGTTGCTTAGACTAACTGTTCTTAAAATTATTCTACAACACTCCCTTGACTGTTCTCTAATATCCAACTCCGTATTTAAACTAACTCAATCTATAATCAAAAGGGCCAACCCAATTTGTGGTTTGTGACACCACACAGTTGACAGATACTACAAACGTTCGACAATCATTTAATCTACAGGAAAATATATTTATTGTTCTCAACACTATGATGTATTAAATATCGACACTATTTCAGGGTTTTCGAGTACGGCTGTCCAAATAAAAGGTAAATGCAAGAATATTGATCAAATTCGCTTGACAATGGAAAAAATTTGCATATTGGCAATCATTTTTAACTGTGCTAAAGTGAATTATGCTTATTTACTGTTTTAAGTCCTCAAATTTGTTATGTTTATAAATGTAACAACTGTTTCTTTGCATTTTGACTCCGTTCAAGATCAAGTGGTTACTAATTGGGAAATTTCTCTCATAAGAACTAAGTGAGTAAAGAATTTATGCCCTTAGTCTACCTTCGAACAAGAAGCATACATTAATCTCTGAAAAGCTCATATATATAATTGACATAGAATGCATCAACCTTTGAAAAACTCACAGTAAATGGTTGACATAGGAATACAATAACCTCTAAAATGTTTATAATAGATGAGGGGCATATTTGACTCGAACCTTTTTATGATGGTATTAATCGCAAAAATAACAAAATAATTTAATTTACCATCTTCTCCAAATAAATCTCTATTTATTAGAAAGACATTTTTGATATTGTCCTTTTGATAGTTGAGGATATGCTCTTATTCTCTTTTATTTAGGCTGTTCATATATTGTTCTTTTCACTAATGACTTCTTTCATTAAACTTGTTTATTTCCTTAAAAATAAAACTAATTTATATCTTTTTTTTATATTTGGAGTCTCTTGTTGAACCATAGTTTCATAAAAATCAATACATTTCATAAGGAAAATATAAAAAATTAAATAAATATTTTCATTTTATCGGCATAGTTCATCACATTGCTTGTCCATATACTCATGAATAAACTGCTGTTTTTGAAAAGAAAAATTGTTACTGGTTTGTCTTTGCTTGCACATAATAAAGTTCATTTAAATGCTAGAACTATGCCTTAGATGTTGATGTCATGTTTATTTATAATTTGTCAAGTCTATCTAAAAGCAATAAGTCATCATATTTTAAAGACAATCTAAATTACTTATCATTGAGGCCTTTTTATTTATGTTATATTTCTTTTTTTATGTTTTTATATTAAAAAAACATAATATCGGTTATAAAATGAAAAAATATTTGTTTATCTTGGTCCTTTTCCATCTCATCAAGCATATCATTAGTTTGACATAGAGAGCAACAGAGTTTATCTTGTAAGGTATCTTAAATTTAATTAAAAAAAAGCTTTGTTTTTATTTCACAAAACGTTTTTTCTTCTCTAGTGCATGGAGCTAATTCAATTTGGGTAGAACTAGAATGACTAATGACTTTGTTCAAATATGAACTCTAGAATCTAGATCTTGTTCTTATTTTTTTCTTCATCATCCTTCACCTCTAACTCAAATCTAACACCAATAAATATAGGTCCAAGTCAACTTTCTACTTCATCCAATCTTTCAAATGATCACTCATCCACTTCATCTTCATTAAAAATAATATCTAGATCACCTATTTCTAACAACAATACATGCCTAAACTTACTCATTGATCTGATCAAATTCAGTAACTCATCATCTTCTCTAATATAATGTGCTCTGCCATAAAATTATGATCAAGCATAAGAAGAAATTATCTTGCATTAGCCACAACTACCAAACTTGAAAAGTTTGATTATCTTAAAGTTGATGCTTCTTCCTTCAGCAATGCGAAGTCGTAAGTTAAACGGTAAGAAGGAATGCAAACTGAGATTAATGTTCTCATTGCCAGTAAAGCTTGGATTTTAGTACCCAAGCCTTCAGAAAAGAATATCATTGATTTTTTTGGATTTAAAAGAAAACAAGATGACAGTATTAACTGTTACAAGACACGATTAGTTGCCAAATGATTCAAAAAGAAAAATAGAATTGACTAACAGCCATATTTAGTATAATAGTCAAAACTACAACAGTACGAGTATTGTTATTAGCATTGGCACGGATGAGATTCGAAACAGCTAAATATTTCTAATGCTTTTGTTCATAGTTTTTTAGATGAACAATTTTAATGGAATAATCCAATAGGTTTGTTGACAAAACTAGCTAGGCCAATGCTGGTCACCATCTCCATTTAGAGATTGATTTTATCGACTTGCCAAAATTTTATCCGTACAGGCTCACCTAATGATGCATCTTTATTGGTTAAGAATAATAGTACATCTGAATTATTTGTGTCGACACATTCTTATCACAGCTTCCAATCTAAACCAAATTAATTGGTGTATTCAATAGGTACAAGCAATATTTTATACACGTGACTTATAGAAAAACACTTATTGAAAAAGGTAAAAATAATTGTGATATTTATTTCACACAATAACATCTAATTATTTATTTTCAAAAAATTTGGATTACAATTCTTAATATTATTATTATGGTAGACATATTTATTAATAAATAGGCATTATATTTATGTAAATTTTAATTTCTTGAGTAATCAAAAAGCAACCTATAATTACTCAAAATGAGTATCTAACGATTGTAATTAGAGATGATATATCTCTCACAATTTACTGGAAGCATTTTTAAGTTTGACCAATGATGTAGATTATGTACAAACTAAAATTTTAATAGAAAAGAAACACTTTCTTTGAGTTAGGCTATATGGATATATAATATAAGTGGAAATAGTGAAACAAACCATGTAGATTAAAAAACAACAATAGATATCCTACTTGGCCTGAGACTGCATGTTTCAATGCTTAATTAGTGCATGTTTTTGTTTTTGTTTTTTTTGGTGGTAAAATGGAAAGTTTAAGGATTTCACTTTCACTTGAATTGTTTGCTCCTGATGTGAGTGAACTATCTTAGCTAGATGTTGATTTTGCTTAGTTCTTTTTCCTTTGCTTTCAAAAGAAACCAACAATCATAGGCATGAAGTTTTGCTTGACAAGTTGAGTGTAGAATCCATAGCTAAAAGTTCAATCTTATTTTTAACCATTTAAAGTAGTATTCAATGTGAAGGCAAAGACCTAAAGAGAAGTAGTATTCAATGTGAAGGCAAAGACCTAAAGAGTTGTTGAAACTGGAGATTTCACTTCAACTTTATCTCTCCATCCACTTGGCTTGACCACAATGTCCCCACCTTCACATATCCTCCGGTTATTTTGCCAAAAATTTCGCTTCCTTTTGCGTGTGCCCATCTCTGCTGCTCTTTTCAGCATTAGTATCTATGGAGAGGGCAGAGGTAGATTAGGTTAGGGAACCATTAAGATGGTGCTAACTTCGGTTAGTGGAAGCAATAAACTAAGGATTATAGGGAGTTGTTAAAGACCACTTTGAAACAAAGTAAAATGGAATACCATTATCACACACTTTATAGTCACACATTTTAAAGCTATCCGTCCAATTGGTTCTGACATAAGTTGGTCAAAACACTCAACCCTTCAAAAGTAAAACCAACATTCTAGGCTTTTGGTATTTTATTCTCTAGTAGCACCATGTGTATATAGTACCTCTCAAAACTAGCTTAGGATGTTATTAATTCATAAAAGCATATGAAACATGTGCTATATTGATTCTGGTTTGGTACCTAATTATGTTTGTGTACTTTTCACAGGCTGCCTGAGACTATAATGTAGTTTGGACAACCTTGGGAATCCTAATGATTATTGAGGATTGTTAACTCTAAGTGAATAATTAATGTTTCACTGGAATTAATTAAAAAATGTTATGCCTTTAATTTATAACATGCGTGTGACAAGCTTTAAGATGAGTAAATTTGCTAGGCCTATTGGATTGACTAATGTTTTCTTCCCCGATTTCTTCATAATGTTCCTGGATAACAAGCACGACAAATACAGCTCAATTTGGAAAATTGACATGTGATTATTACAGAAATGGTTTAAACTCTACGACACTATTTGTTCTTTATCTAAATGTAGATATGAAAGCAATGACTTTGTAACTAATACAATCCATTACTCTTTCTTTCAATCAACTGATATTCATTGTATCCATTGTTTAAGTTTTGAAAATAATGCTAGTAGTTCACATAAACGTCTGTATACTAAAAAAACTCTTGTATTTGTACATATAATATAGTAGGATGATTGTTAGCTTATTCTTATAGTCGATCAGTTAGTTGTAATTTAGTGATATAATTATTTAAAGGAAGTTTTTATCTTATACATATTTAGATATTTATGATAAAGTCCATATAATAAATGTACTATCCAAATGAAATTACAATAAAAACATCATTAATTATGAGATCTATATTACATTTATGTATTATTCTTAAATTATTCCTAGTCAATATTCTATTAAGATTGGTCATTAATAGAATGTAAAAGAGCTAAGACATATTATATTTCTTACCTCTAAAGGAAGTAATCAATACTTAAATAAATATGTGAGTGCTTATTAGAGAACAAATTCATTGGGCTGACTCTATATGAAAATTCTATTTAGAACATTACCTATACATCTATGAAAATTCTAATTATGATAATTCTATAAATGATCTTGTGACTTGAGATCTACAAAGTATCTTATATGGGGATTGCAATATCTTAATACTAATTATGATTTACTCTAATAAAAGGTAGCTTAATTGGTAGTTATTGAATATAACATAAACTATATAGAGATAATTGAGTGATGAATATAAGATTCATCACCCCTAAAAGAAATTGGAGAGAATGTTTCCTTGTTCTCGAATATTATTAGTTTAGGAAATTTTAGGCCATAGTGGAATGATAATTTCATAATAATTTTCAAATATCATTAATGGAATTAATTACAAATAGTAGATAACTAATATGATTGGACTTAAATTGAGTAGATATCAATATCATAATATGCCTAATTGAAACATTTTATAATAAAAAGATTGAATTATATGAAAAATCATACATGAAAAGGTTAGTCAAAATTACTTTAACATTCCTAAATATTTGGATGGTTATGATGCATTACTAGAAGATCTATGTATATAAATTATTTAATTAAAGAATTAAAGATGAATTAAAAGAATTAAATTTATCTAATTTTAAACATGAAGTAGGTTTATTATTTATATTTATTGTCAACATATTTAGCAACCTAATATATCATACATAAAGAATAGCTGAATAGAGAAAAGGTATTGTATTCAAGTTAAACTTGATTGTAAAATTTGAAAAACTTTATGATTAGATATGAGATATTTAATAAATAAAGATTAATATGAGATATTAAATCTTATTTGGATCCAATTAGTATTTAATTATAATTAATTGTAATATTTTAGTTAAAATTTTATTTCAATTAAATTACTAAAAGGGCCAAATCCTATTATAAACAAGCTTATACTCTAAAGGAGCTAACCTGTCTTGCTTAATCCTCTCTACTCCACTTGTAGAGTTCTTTTAACATCTTTCGTAGATATCATTAGTGGTCGGACATGTATGTGGATATAGTAGTTGCGATGAGCCAATTTCAAAAATAATTTAAAAGAAATGGCAAGAAACGGATCAAGTTTAATAATAAGGTATAAATTATAATTTATACTTTGTTATGCTTTATACGTTAATTATGTTATTGAATATAAGTGATATTGGCTTTCAAAATTTTGAACAAAAAAATTTCATATTTATTTCACTATTCACAAGATTGGATCTCATTCTTAGTAGTGGCATCATAGACATCTTTGATTCTAAAAGTTGATTTCATGATTGATTGTTATTTATATGAATTTTGGAATTGAAGTTGCAAAAGTTGCACACTTTAAGTCCTAAAATCAAATTAAGTATGATTCATTAATAACCTACTATCCCTATAATTGTATTTGATTAAAACCAATGATTCATAAAGAGTTACGACAAGATTGTAATTTGAGAAACGACAAAACCCAATTACTAAAATTAGATAATGATTTAATTAATTGGTTTAGAATATGAACATTTTACATTAGAAGTCATAAGCCCTAATATAAGACTAATTTGAATAAGCTCATGAAATAAGCAACCCAATTGTTCTACCACAAGTCGTAAACCACATATGCTCTAGAAAAGTTCTAGTCACTTAAAGGCCACCAATATGGTTTTGCGAAAGCACTTTGAGGAAGTCATTTTCTACATGTTTAAAGGTGCCTAAGGTTGCTTTTAGTTATGGACATGGGTTTTGTCCTAAAGGGTTTTGAGTTTGTTGAAGTAATGGGTTGTGTGGATGTGGAATTACAATGGAGGAATTTATGCCATTTATGGGTACTGTTAACATTGCTGCCATGGTATGGGTTTCCAGCAGTCACTAGCTTCCTAAGAGGATGATGGTGTGATAAGATGTGATTAGATCATATTAATTGAACTTATCTCTTTTTTTAGGTTGATCTTGATATTTAGTTGGTAAATTTGATTTTTGTTTTATTTTAAGAAGTGAAAAGTGGAGATTGGACCAAATTTGGTTTGAAATCTAATTGGAGCATCATATGTCAAAGCCACAAATTTTAGGGAGATTGAGTAAAAGATAACAGATTGCTAAAACTAATAAGATGAAATCATACTTGGAGTAAGACTCACTCTAAGAATTTTAGCCTAGTTACGAGACTTTATTTTCAACCCTATTATATAGGAATTTTGATTTTTTTCAGTCATTATCTCTAAAATATTTATAGACTATAGTTTTAAGAGAGAAAGAATATGTTTATTCTCAATTCTTTTATGTTCTTTCTTATATTTTTTGGCGGAAAATAGTCATGAAAGGATAAATCTAAATTTTCTGATTCAATAAAAATTAAAACTCCATTTGTTGATGAAAAATGTGCATAGGTTTGAATTAATTACGTTTCTATTTTCCTATAATATCTAAAATAAGTCTCAATTTTCCTAAATTAATTAATTCAAACCTAGCTTTTAAATCAATTTATCATTAATTAATTAGGTACGATATCATTGCATAGGTTTTAGGAAGCTTAATTTGGCTATTAGAAAGGATATTTCCCATTACACTTTATATATCAGACGTTAGAAAGAATTGTTGATAAATTATGTTTTTTGCTTTTAAAATGATTTTTAAAGTTACTGTCATATAGTAATTGCTTAAGAAGATCAAGAAAAGAATACTTCTATATGCCCTTTTGGAATGTATGACTTTATGTAAATACCCTTCGATTTTTATAATGGTCATGGTATGTTTCTAACGTGCAAAATAACTATGGTTTCTAAGTACATTGAGAATTGCACTGAATTATTTATGGGTGATTTCATTTTTTATGAAGATTTATTTGATGATTACTATCATTTATCTAAGATTCTTAAAGGTTGCATTGAGACAAATATGGAGCTGAACTATGAAAAATGTCATTTCTGATTGATCAAGGCATTGTTTTAGGACATATGATTTCCTCTATGCATATTGAAATTAATAAAGCAAAGATTGATTTAATTTTGAACTTACCTTACCCTATAAATCTTAAGGAAGTTTGATGTTTTTTTTGGACATGTAGGATTTTACCATAGGTTTATTAAAGAGTTTTCAAAGATTGCTATACCAATTTCAAAGTTGTTGCAAAAAGAATTTCCATTTGAATTTGGAAAAAAATGTCAAGAAGCTTTTTACACGCTCAATGCATTATTGAAAAGTGTTGTCAAGGTATTATTGACAAATACACCTATTATTTATCCACCAAATTAGAGTCTACCATTCAAGATCATGTGTGATGCCTAAAATTATACAATGGGAGTTGTTTTAGGCCAAAGGATTAGGAAACAAATCCATGTTATCTCTTATGCCTCACAGACATTGGATGGTACATAACGTAATTACTCTACAATTTAAAATGGGCTTTTATCAATTGTTTTTGCATTAGATAAATTTATGTATTATTTTCATGGATTTAAAGTTATTGCATGTTTTGATCATATGGTATCAAAATGCCTTTTGAAAAAAGAGTCCAAACTAAGGTTGATACGATGGATTTTACTACTTTAAAATTTTGATTTACCAATAAAAGATCGAAAAGTATCAGAAAATCTAGTGTCGTACCATATGAGTAGATTGGTAAAGGATGAATATATATTACGTATTTCTAAAACTTTTCTTAGTAAGCAATTGTTCCAAATAAAAGGTACAATTACTTATTATTCCTACCTTATTAATTATATAGTTACTGAAACTTAACTACACTATTAAGTGTAGGAAGGAAAAGAGAAGGAACAAGGCAAAATATTATGTTTGTGATTAATTGCATTTGTGTAATTTTTGTTTTCGTTAAGTTATTTGACATTGTGTGTTCGAGAGTGAATATTGTTTTGTCTTAACTTTTGGTCACAATTATGAATGTGGAGGTCACTTTGGTCCTAAATGAACTACTAGAAAGATTTTGGACAGTGGTTTATATTGGGAATTTTTGTTTAGATATTTTTACTTGTTTTTATAAAAGTTGTGATAGATGCTAAAAGGCAGGCACATTGTCTTGTAGAAATCAACTGCTTCAAAACATCATTCTTACAGTTGAAATTTTTAATGTATAAGGCGTTGATTTTATAAGTCCTTTTCCTTTATCTTGTGGTTTCTCTAACATACTTTTAACATTTGATTATGTTTTGAAGTGGATAGAAGTAAAAACCATTAAAATTATTGAATATGTAGCTATTGTAGGTTTTATAAAATCTAAAAATTTTAAATAGATTCAAAGTTCACGAGCTAATATCAATGGTTAAAGGAGTCAGTTTTGCAACAAAGCAATGGTAACTTTATTTAAAAGTGTGGATTACAACATTGAGTAGCCACTGCATATCATCCACAAATAAATGGATAAGCATAAGTACTTTTAAAAAGATTGTGAAGTCCATTTTTAGAAAGATGGTGAATCTAAGAAGAAAGGATTAGAGCTTGTATATAGACAACATTCTTTAGGTTTACCGTATAACCTATAAAACACCGATATAAATGTCTCCTTATCAATTGATTTTTGGTAAATCTTTCCATTTAACTATAAAGATCAAACATAAAGCTTAGTAGACAATGTGACATTACAAAATTTATTTAAACAAAGCTAGTGAGCAAGGAAACTAAAGTTGTAAGAATTAAAGGAACTAAAGTTAAACACTTATTATAATTCAAGAATTTATAAGAGAAAGGCAAAATGTTCTATGATAATATGATATTAAGGTAGCAATCTGAGTTTGGAAAGAAGGTGTTCTTATATAATTCTCGATTAAAGCACATCTTAAGTATGTTACGTTCTCATTCCTTTTGTTATAATTAGGGGGCGTTTGGTTTGAGGGTTTGGGAATGAAGGAATGAAATAATTGTAAAAAAATAGTGTATGTTTTGAGGTTTTCAATTCCAGGGGAATGGATTTATCTCATTAAATTTGAGAATCTACTAAACCCACCAAAGGGGGTGGGTATCAAGGTTTCATTCCAATCTAAGTTTTTATCACGTTTATTTTTTACTATTTTATTCCCAGCCTTTGCTGTAACACCCTACCCCCACTTGACCCGAACCCAATATCGATAGTGATATCCGAGTCCGTGCCTCACGAGGGTGGTG